>CM054181.1:68629758-69229758 GCA_028829895.1 Sinotaia quadrata
TGTATGTTTCATTGTATTTGTTTGATTATTTTGTTTATTTTATAATATTTTCTTTCGTTTAGATGCTTTTATGTTCGGCCATTGTGCTGGGTGGTTTGTTGACGTTGTTTATTAGTTATTTTCGTACATCGTGTATATTTTCGAAGACGTTGTTTGCTTTGTTTCAGTCGCATTCTTTTGTTTGAGACTAGTTGGTTTTATTATGTAATGTTTGTGCATCTATGGATTAAATAATACATATTTCTGGACAGGAGTTTTGGCGTGTTATGTATTAATTATCTTTGTATGATTGAATTAAAGCATGTGTCTGGAGACAAGCTTAGGCTTTCTATAAATTTTTATTAGTGGTTTAATTAATATATTGTACATTTCGCTAGTAGTGTTCAGTTATTTATAGGATGTCTTCTGTCTCTTGTCAATTCATGATTTGTTTCTAGAATTGTGTGGTTGAGAACTTTATGTTGGATTCTCCAGTGTTAGGTAATTTAATGTTATACTAAAATGTAAATAATGGAAGTAATGACGATTAACAGAAGAACAAATCCGATGTCTCCTTAACAACGAACAAGTCTGTAAATCCCATTCACTGATTTCTGAGGACAATTGATTAATTGTTGTCAAGAAACTTCAAATGATTATTGTCAAGAAATGTCAAATGATTATTGTCAAGAAATGTCAATGGTTATTCAAGAAATGTCAAATGATTATTGTCAAGAAATGTCAAATGATTATTGTCAAGAAACGTCAAATGAAACGCTTTGAGAACTTGTGTGGCCATGAAGTAAGTCCCTGGCCTCGCGTACACAAGACCCCGATTTCGAGCCCAGCCGTTATCACTGAGATTTTGTTGTTGTTGTTGTACTGTTCGATCTGCACTCCCTCCCTAGTTCTTCAATATTGAATTTAGCGGCCATGGTTGTAAGAGCTTAAAGTTCATCCGAGAATTAGCCAAACAAATACCTATTGTTATTATTACAACTTTATTTTACACCACTTTACAAATATCTATGAATGATTTATGATGATTCACTGACTCCAAGTAAACAAGCAGGCGAACAAACAAGCAAAGGAGTTATTTAACTCAGCCGTCACACGTTACAAATGACATCACTCTATTCCCTGCTGGTTACAGGGCTAACTTATTTTTCACGCATTGTTAATGTATACAAAATTGGAATTCTATCGAAATGTTCACAAAAGAGAAGTAGAACAGTTAGAATTTCTAGAGTCTATTCCATGCGTGAAGATTTAAACAAAAAATACTTTCACTGTTCCTTTTGATTTTTTTTCAAAAACTCTATTTTTTAAGCTCTTGTATCTTGAAAATGTACAGTAGAAATAGTATTTTGCAGTATAAAACTGGTAAAAAAAAAAAAAAAAATTGACGCGTGCTGTATCCTTCTCGTGTTACCGCTCACGTGTCAACTTTGATTTGTGTACGGCTGTCAGTTCTCAGCTGTCATGGCCGCGTAGCTGTTTGTTTAGGTATTTGTCAATACTTATTTCTAACTCTCTGTGTAGTTTGGGTTATTTAATCAATCTAGTGTACGCATGTGTACTTTGCCAGTGCCTGTGTTATTCGATGTGCTTAGGATTTGTGGTGTGTACAGATGTGGGCCAAGCGACACTTGGATAAAAGATATTGCCTTTGCATGTCTGGTTTGTATTGCGTTACTCTCTCTCTCTCTCTCTCTCTCTCTCTCTCTCTCTCTCTCTCTCTCTCTCTCTCTCTCTCAGCAACACTTAGATAAAACAATGCTTTTAGATGTGTGGTTTGTACTGTGATTCTCTCTCTCTCTCTCTCTCTCTCTCTCTCTCTCTCTCTCTCTCTCTCCGCAATACTTGGAGAAAAGAATGCTTTTAGATTTCTGGTTTGTACTATGATATTCTCTCTCTGTCTCGCTCTCTAAGCAACGCTTCGGTAAATTATTGCCTTCGGATGTCTGGTTTGTACTGTGGTATTCTTTCTCTCTCCTCTCTCTCGCTCTCTGAAACAGATAAAAGATTGCCTTTCGATGTCTGATGTGTACTGTGATACTTCCTCCTTCTCTCTCTCCTGGATGTCTAGCTAACATTACTATTCTCTCTCGCTCCCTTCATCAATCCATTTATTATCTAATCGTCCACATAGCACTTTATGTCATTTTCTATCTATCTATCTATCTATCTATCTATCTATCTATCTATCTATCTATCATTTAACCACAGAGTGTGATCGAGCGAAAATGTTTTAGTTTTCACAACGACGTATCAAGTCAAATTAATCTCATACATTCGCAATATTTGCTTAAGTACTGTGACGCCAACGCCACTTTGTTAATGAAAATGATTTTTATTATTAATTAATCTTTCAAAACTAATTACAAGTTATGAGAATCTTAATTTAATTTATTAATGATCCTCCAACAGACACAACTCGTCTCTCACTTGGTAGATATGCGGGCGCTATAAACGTTTGTTTTCTCTCTCCAACGTTAAAGATAAACATTCACAGTCAAGCAGTCTTTCTATAGGTGGAAATCTTCTTACTAAAGAAGAAGACAAATCCATCTTTGATCTATTTTAGCGAGCCCCCATCCACCCACTTTCAACCACAACATAAGATTATCAATATGCGTAAGAAGGTCAATAAATTTATCAAATCAATAATCAAATATACATAGGACAAATACAATGAAATAGATTACTTAATCAGTTTGCAAACCCATTTTCGGATAATTTTATAATTACACAGTCTATCATAAATACAATTCAACAACAGACTCAATACAAATCACAAGACAGTCTTATCAGAGGACAGAAATGCAGTTATTAGAGATAAGTAATAATAGTCTTTACGTAACCTGATTCAGCGTGTTCTTAAGAGTCCTTTGCGCACTTTTCCACTGACAGTGTTACAATTTATAGTTCGGTTCAATTTTGTCAGCTCCACATGTGCCACTCGCACACGTGAAAATCACTGTTCAACTACTTAGAGTTAACCTGGGCACTTCTTTTCACCATGCCAACTCCTTCAAACAGAACAATAAATGTTGTGATGTCCAACAACTTCTCTACACTAACATTTTTTCGGGCAGTCAACAAATCTTGCCACCAAACATTAGTAGAGTGTAGTGTGTAGTGTGTTCTGTGTAGTGTGTTCTTACACTTACATGCTGTTCCTGCCTTCATCAGGCTCGGTCATATTGGTTTACAAACAATAAACCAGAAGGTTCAAATAGCAAGTGAAATGAAAGCAGATAAGGTTACTTGTCTATGCAAAATATAAGGAGAGAACAAACTCTAAGCTTCCAGTTTAACACTTTATAACTCCATTCTTTCTTACACTCCAGTCTCAACTTACAATTTCCTGCAACAGTATTTATTAGCCTGATACACAGCAAAATAAATACACATATCAAACAATGTCACGTTTTTAGCAAACTACATGTGAACAGCCTTACTTAGTTTGCATTACATCAGCAATTTTAGAATATTATTGCATCGAGAGTTTACTTCAACTCAGACTTTTAAAAATACCATCAAAAGGAGTGCCCAAGGTCGGGTTACTCTGACAATTTAGCAATCTAAATTTTAAAATAGAGATAGGCAAATTTACTCTGTCACAAGTACTTTTTTCACGAGTAATCAGGTGAACAATGACAACAGTAATACATATGAATTGCTTGGTCACAGATCGCACATCTAATGGCAACCATTCCGACAGTCCAACCATACCTCTCGTGTCTGATCGCGACATGCGCACCACGAAGTATTCGGATCTCACGCTTGACGTCACTTCCGGTCGGAAAAATGAAAAAAATCTTGGGGTCCGCCTGGAACTCCGCAAGGCACTCATGAAACGAAGGTAAGTAGTGGTATTAATTTATTTAATTTTACCAATGAATTCTTTCTGATGGCAAAAAATTGTCTTCCACTCTGTCTGTCTGTCTGTCTGTCTGTCTGTCTCTCTCTCTCTCTCACACACACACACACACACACGCACACACACAGAGAAATGGATCAGTTTTATCAATTGTTTAATTTCTGTGTTTACACATTCGAGATTCTTAGATCGGTGGATATAAAAAAGAGGCTGTGTGGCATTTACATTTTTCAAGTCAGTTACTGAATGGAGCAATGTGCGCATTCGGAAGGGCATATAACATTAGGGAGGTGGAAAATTTATCGAAAATTGTCATTATGTTTGTGTCTCTTGTATAAATATTATTGACTGATTTTTATCGACTGATGAAATGATTATTTGATTTATTTATTCATTACTTTTTGTAGGGTTTGTGTATGCATGTGTGTGAGTGTGTGTGTTTGCAATTAATGTTTTGTTTCCTCAGCAGCTCTTGTTATTCGACTGTCGAGCTTACTGATGTTACCAGTTAATTTACAGACGGGGGGATCAGTGAAACCTTTTAAGCGAAGCAGTGAATAGCTAGTATAAATTTCAGGATTCTAATAGCTAGTATAAATTTCAGGATTCTAATAGCTAGTATAAATTTCAGAAATCTAATAGCTAGTATACATTTCAGGAATCTAATAGCTAGTATAAATTTTAGGAATCTAATAGCTAGTATAAATTTCAGGATTCTAATAGCTAGTATAAATTTCAGGAATCTAATAGCTAGTATACATTTCAGGAATCTAATAGCTAGTATAAATTTTAGGAATCTAATAGCTAGTATACATTTCAGGAATCTAATAGCTAGTATAAATTTCAGGATTCTAGTGAGATGTTTGCTTGGCCTGCCGACTATGAGTCTTCTGGAAGAAAATTTAGTTGACATCAGGAGAGTTTATACTAAGTGAGCTGTCCGATGGTCAAGCCAGTACAAAATACTCAGTATAGCTAATATATGGTCAAGCCAATGAATTTACTCAGTATATCTAATAGTACGTGGGATGTACGACTGTCACGCCAATGAATTTAAACAGAATAGCAAATAATGCGTGGGTCAAGCTAATGAAATTACTCAATATAGCTAGCAGCACATGGGCTGTACGAACGGTCAAGCCAATAAATTTACTCAGTGTAGTTAAAAGTACGTGGGTGTCCGACGGTCAAGCCAATAAATTTACTCATTTTAGCTGATATTAAATGGATTGTCCGAAGTTCAGGCAATGTATTTACTCATTATAGATCAGAGTAGGTGGGTTTTCCGACGGTCAATTCAATAAACTGGAGCAGTACAGCTGATGATCCAAGTTCAAGCTACACAGCGCTACATGTATATAATTAATGATTAAAGCCCCTTTGCTTTTCGGGATTCGTCTGGCGCATATTACCCAACAACAAGCACCAATAACTAATCAGTCAGGTTGCTTTTCATCCAACAACGACCATCAATAAACTAATCATGGTCAGGCTGCTTTTCATATATTGTAACGGTCTAGATTGTGAAGTGACCCTCGCTTCACTAACTTTTCAGAACGAAAACAAAACTTGTATGGCCATGAAATTATTTTTAAAAAATCAACAACTCATAATTATGGCGGTAAAGCGTTGTCGTTACGTGATGATCAGGCAAAGAGTTTTAGCAAACTGTCTATTGAGGTCTCTTCTTCTACCCAATGCAGATAAAGCCGTTAGGCGAAAGAACGTGTAATCTAGACAAAATAACGCTTGTTATCTAAGAATGGTTAAGCAAATGAACGTATGAAATCCAGGTACGAGCAGGCAAAAGTGCGCGTGTGATTGAGATACGAGAAGGCAAAAGAACAAATAATCTAGGTATAAGCAGACAAAAGAAGGCATAATAATCAAGGTATGATTAGGCAAAGGAAGATATGCGATCTAGGTATGGTTAGGCAAAAGAACGTAACGTATATGATCTGATTATGGTTAGGCAAAAGAACGTATGCAATCCAGTTTGAGCAAGTAAAAGAACGCATATCATCGAGTTCACTGTGTACAGTTTCTACAAATCTTCCAATTCTCGTTTGGTTCTGCTTAATCTGGAGGGGGGTGAGTGAGAGAGAGATATAGGTAGGACGCAACTGCTTCCAAGAAATTGAAACGTGCTTGGCCGTCCGACCGACAGCTAAATCAGGAAACGTGCTTGGCCGTCCGACCGACAGCTAAATCAGGAAACGTGCATCAGCGACTTAAAAATATCTGTCGACTGACTAGTCTGTATTATATTTATATTGTCTTGAACTCTAGATGGTATGCAGGACTCAGAAATGTCTGCCGATTGATAGATCTATGTTATATTTATATTGCCTTGATGGTATGCAAGACTTTGGAATTGTAATATCATAATCTATAAGTTGTATGCTCTCCAGATGGTGGCTAGTCAATTTGGAATTTGTTCTGGCAATGGTTGGCATTCTGCTGATGGTTATAGAGAATGAATTATACTACGCCAACAGCTCCGAAAAGGAAACCAGCTTGTCCTTCATCATAAAACTTCTTATCACCATCACCACTGTCATCCTCCTCGTGGCCATTTGTTTCTATTACAAGGTCAGTGTGGAGCGACTGGCAAAACACTTTGCTTCTATACGTTTTGTATTGTGGAGCGACTGGCAAAACACTTTGTCTCTATACTTGTGCAGCGATTGGCAAAACATTTTGCTTCTATACATATTGTGGAGCGACTGGCAAAATATGTTGCTTCTATATTGTGGAGCGACTGGCAAAACATTTTGTCTCTATACGTATTGTGGAGCGATTGGCAAAACATTTTATCACTATACTTATGGAGCGACTGGCAAAACACTTTGTTTCTATTTCTAGGTCAGTGTGGAGCAACTGGAAAAATAATGTCTCTCTATGTGTTGTGGAGCGACTGGCAAAACATGTTATCTCTAAACGTGTTGTGGAGTGAGTGGCAAAATACTTTGTCTCTATATGTGGTAAGGAGCGACTGGCAAAACACTTTATCTCTGTATGGGTTGTGGAGCGATTACCTAAACATTTATCTCCATTTGTGTTGTATGGAAAGTGGCAAAACACTTTGTCTCTATATGTTCTGTAGAACGACTGGCACAGCACTTTATATGTGATGTGGAGCGACTGACAAAACCCTTTATTTCTATATGTGTTGTGGAGCAAATGGCAAATAATTTATCACATATTGTGAAACAACACTTTATCTCTATGTACTTTGTGAAGCGACTGACAAAACCCATTATCTCTGTTTATACTGTGAAGCAATAGCAAAACTTTAAATTTATATGTGCTACGAAGCGAATAGCAATACCGCTTTATCTTTATAATTGTTTTGGAGCAGCTAACAAGTTCTCTAGTCTAACCTATTTATGAGAGAGTGGCAACTTTGACGACTTGTGTATGACAAGCAAATTTAAATTTCATTCTGATATATCAACTATCGTTGAAAGCTGATGATAAATAAAAATAAATTAATCGCTGAATCAACAAATTGAAAAACATAAACATGACAAGGAAATGGAAAGTCACAGATTACAATCCATCAAATTTCAACAGTTTGTGACAAGTAGATGTTGTCTCAATACATACGAGAGACAAGTACATTTTAAGAAAAAATAAATTCCATACATTTACATATAAGCACTTTCTGACAAGCAGATCGTGTCTTAAGACATATGAGTTATATGTTTGGTAAACAATGACAAGCGCCTTTCGAAATCGAAAAGCGAAAACCCGATTTAAAACATGTCCTCCCAGACCATGGCTGATGATTGCTGCAATATACGTTTATAGATAGATAGGTAGGTATGTAGATTATAGATAGATAGGTAGGTATGTAGATTATAGATGGATAGGTAGGTATGTAGATTATAGATAGATAGATAGACAGACATAGATGGATGGATGGATGGATGGATGGATGGATGGATGGATGGATGGATGGATAGATAGATAGATAGATAGATAGATAGATAGATAGATAGATAGATAGATAGATAGATAGATTGATAGACCTTTTATGTGTATAAAAGTGTTTTGTATGTGTGTGAGAGAGAAATATAGATACAAATAGGGTATATACAATTTAAAAATGAAAAGGCTACTTGATTAGATTTGTTTGATTAGATTTGTTAAAAACAATTAATTGCTTACAGTTATATTGTACTTACTTTATTTTATTTTAAAGTTAAGTAATGAATTATTCTACAAGTATTCCAGCTAACAATTTACATAGTTATTCTGAATATTAACTTTACATTTTTGACGTCGGAACGATATTAAACTATAGTTTATAAGCATAATCAAGAATTTTTTTTTAAAATTGCGTTCAAGTAGGTAATTCTACGTCTTTTCTCTCATGCTACGGAAGATGTTTGTATGTGTTGAAGTAATGGGACATACATCCATTGCTAATGTGTTTGAATACTAGTACACAAAGAGATTTACTGAAACAGTAAATTATTTTTGTGCCAGGTGGGAATCGAACTTCGGATGTTTGATGGTCGAGTCGATGATCCATTCGCTGTGACGCCTCTGACTACATGGCTGTCACTGATAACAGAACTTGCCATATGCGCTATCCACCCGTTTCCAGGCAACTATAAGGTATCGTAACTTGAAAAATCTACAAGATTCAAACCATATATGCACGTTATATTTACTGCTAAAAGAATTATAACCTTTGACCAAATCTAGCAAATGCATGCATGCCCATATACTTTCATTCATACCAGTCCTACTCTTCACCAAATTATCTACTGACCCAAGGCAAACAGCTTCGTCGTTACCAGTTCTGAAGCTTAGGAGCTACCCGATTCACCTGGTACTATTTAGCGTCGAAGCTGAGTTATTAATATTCAGCGACACCAAACTCTACATAGATGTAAGCTAAGTTATTAATATTCAGCGACACCAAACTCTATATAGATGTAAGCTAAGTTATTAATATTCAGCGATACCAGACTGTACATAAATGTAAGCTAAGTTATTAATATTCAGCGACACCAAACTCTACATAGATGTAAGCTAAGTTATTAATATTCAGCGATACCAGACTCTACATAGATGTAAGCTGGTGAATCCGCTATTACTGAACCGTAATGTCCCATTGCACTAGTTTGTTTTCTTATCAATAAATTTACGCATGAAATATCCATTTAGATTTTATTCTCTAAGTCCAATTGGAATTTTACAAAAAACTGCTCTGCCTTTAATTATTATGTTTAAATAATTGCAGCAAACAATTATATTCCTTTAAATGCCATTAGTATAATACAGCTTTCAGTGATATTAGTATAATTACAACTTTACATCCCATTAGTATAATAAAGCAAACAATGCTGTTAGTATAATTACATCTTTAAATGCCTTTAGTATAATACAGCAAGCAATGATATTAGTATAATTATAAGAGATAAGGCTGCCTTCTAAATGTCTATTTCACAAGTGAACTTTTTTCACTTCTACGTCTGTTTTTAGTCTAGAGTTTTCCATTAAGTTTTAAGCTCAACAAATCTTTCAACAATAGTTATCCACATTTACTAATTTCAACACAATGACTATTAGTTTAAAAATTTTAAACAAATTTAAGCCCCTCACTGGACAGTCAACCCGATTTATGTGACGCCAACACTACCTTAGTTATTGGTTATGATTATTATTATTATTTAATCCCCCATAACTAATTACAAGTGATGAGAATCTTAATTTATGTTATTAATAATTCTCCAGGAGACACCACTGTCTTGTCTGTCTCACTTGATGGATATGCGGGCGTTGTAAATGCTTCTCTCTTCCACAACATTAAAGACAAACATTTTCCATCACACAATATTTCCGTATGTTGAAATCATCTTACCAAAGGAGAAGACAAATCCATCTTTTATTCTATATTTAGCAAGCCCCCATCTACCCACTGTCTCTCCAACATATTGTCTCATTATGTGTAGGAGTGTCAATAAATTTATTAAATGAACAGGAGTGTCAATAAATTTATTAAATGAACAGTCAAATATATAATGTAATTAATATAAATGTATCTTTAAATGTTATTGCTATAGCATTGTGTCATTAGCATGAATACTTAGTTTACCTAACATTAGTTAAGTGCATTTTTAATTGTCACTGGCACATTTGCACTTTAATAATAACAATATTTACATCATTAAAAGTTCTTTCTTCTAGTTTATTCTCTTAAAGTCGTTAGATTATTGAACTTTTCAATTTAAATATTGTACGTGTATCTTTGATAGTTCTTAACATAATACCCTTAAGAAGCTGATATTGAAACAGTGACCCTCATTTCTGATTGATGTAAATATTGATTGTGTAATAAATAAACACATTATCAGGGGCGTACCTAAAGTATTTGGAACTCTGAGGGATTTGGGAGAACCCAGAGCAGACATTTTGACACCCTCTTCCCATACAGAAAAATATATTATGTTTGGCTTAACGCGGAGATGGACCACACCTCTCGCATCCCCCTTAGTAAGCCATTAACATTTACCCATTGATATTGACACAAAACTTTTAATTTTTAATTATCATTAATATAAATATCGCTGTTATTATTATAACACTAATATAATATGATGTTGAAAAAGTGACTGATTAATTGTTAAAGTAAAATAGTTATCAGTTGCCTATAACTTTACAGAAACGTCGCAATAACCATAATTTGTTGTCCAAACAGGCGAAGTTTCAAGTAGTTGAAGGGGACGCCACTTATGCTAGTATTGACGGAATATTGTCTGTGCTGATGATGATGCGTTTGTATCTGGTGGGCAAGTTCGTTGTAGTGCACAGCCAGCTTCTGACCAACAAGTCCACGCAAAATGTTTCTGCCGTTAGTCACGTGAAAATCAACATTAATTTTGTCCTCAAGGTAAGTAACTCTGAAAGTTGAAAACTATGACGCATGCTAACTTTATCATCAAGGTAAGATGCTGATAACTTTAGTTTAATAATAAATTAATTTATTTTGATAAATTTATCTCTTATAAAAGGATCTCTGTGCCATTAACTTTGCCTAAGGTATGGAACTTTAATCGCTAGCAGTTTTTCACGTACACGCGCATAGGAGAAAAAAACAAAAGAAAAATCGTAACATTCTGGTAAACAGACTGACATATATGCAGAGAGAGAGAGAGAAACTGGAGTTTAGTAACTAAAAGATTCTGACGTAATAATTAAAGATTCTGCTTTTCTTCGTCACAGGCTGCTCTGAACAACCACCCTGCTTCCGCAATTGCTGCAATGATGCTGACTATGTATGGTGTCTCCGTGTGGTCAATGCGGACGTGCGAACTGTACTATTCCCAAGACTCCAAGACTGCCACCTTCGGCGTCGCCATGTGGCTGTCTGCCATCACTTTTCTTACAGTCGGGTACGGGGACATCACTCCCTCGACTCAATGCGGTCGTTCTATAGCAGTCCTAACAGCGCTTATGGGCCTTTGTTCCACCGCACTGCTCGTGGCTGTCATCGCCCGACGCCTGGAGCAGACGCACAGTGAACGTTACGTATACAACTTCATCACGCGACTTCACTTGCGCAACAAGTTCAAGATGGCGGCAGCAGACGTCGTCAAATTTACTGTAAAGCTCGTCTGGATGCGCAAGCGCAAGACACTTCCGGTTTCTGCTATGGATCGAACTGTCCTCCAGTGGCGGCTGCGATCCGCCATTCGAACCATGCGGACAACACGAGCTGCGCTTGCGGACTTAGAAGAAGCATCAGTTGGTTTGTCTGAGGTGTGCCAGCTCATTTCCGGTCTAGAGACACGAACAGTGACGTCACTAGACAAACAAGACGAAATACTTCTGAAGCTAGATTCTTTGCACAGACAGCTGGCTGAATTGAATACGCGATAACGTTCAAATTAAGAGTAATAGATTATGGTTGACGTAGACATTCTATTTGACTGTTAATCTAATCAGGCCATACCTCTTTCTCTTTCTCTCCTTTCTTCATTTAACAATATGTCTGCTTATAATATCAGTATTAAAAGTACATTAACAAGAATTATAAACAGTATTAAAAGTACATTTAACAAGAGTTATAAACAGAATTTATTAAAGACTAAAGTAATGCTGTCATTAAGCAGAAAGGAAGAAATCCTTCAGAAGTTAGATGTTTGTTTTATGTGTATATTTTTTTAATATGAATTCACGATACTCTTAACAAATATTACCTGAGAGACCACAGATAAACATTAATTATCCATAATCACCTGAAACATTCTGTGAATAAGTTTAGAATAATATCTATCTATCTATCTATCTATCTATCTATCTATCTATCTATCTATCTATCTATCTATCTGTCTGTCTGTCTCTCAATCCACCCACCTATCTACCTATCAATGTCGTGGTTTAAATAAGAATGTATTTCCAATTATAATTGCATGATATATTCAGCATTATGTTTAGTAAGTATTTATTACATTAATGCATTACAATTAATTATACATTTTTCAGTGTTAAATGTATTACTGCTAAATTAGTGATCCTGTTGATGTGCAATGGTTTACTTATATATTAAACATAAGAACATATAATTTACTGATATTGAATCGGTTGCCATCGATTTATTTTTTGTTGTTGCTACATGTAATAAATCCTTACTAGTAATTTTATGTAATTTTATATGAAAATTATATGATTAATACAACAAATTATTATTATTATTATTCACATAATTTAAATAATTATTTATACAATTTTATTCTGTAGATAGATAATCTGAATGTAAAGGGGTGGGGGTGGGGGAGTAATTTATAGTCATATACGATCACTACTACAAGATAATCTTGTGTACGCCTTCTGAAATATTTCATATGACTGATATTGTTGCAGCATGACATCTCGTTCTCGATGTTTTTATATTTACTCAGGAAAGATTCTCACATCCTGATATCAGCAACAGACTCAGGAAAGATTTTCACATCCTGATATCAGCAACAGGCACGCTCAATAGTCATTGACAAGAGTTACATTCAGAACACAAAGTAAATGAAATGTCAATCAACCAATAGTGGGTTTTGTAAATAACCACGTGTTACCGTGATTTCTTTTTGGGATTTGTTGAGGAGGGGGGGGGGGAAATGGAGGGTGATAAAAGTCAAAGGAAAATCAACAATGTGTGACCAGATTACATTAGTCGACTCTAACTACTCCCACTCACCGAACTCGTGAGAGCTGGTCAATATTTGGCTGTTAAAGATCGATTAGAAATGGCAGATATCATGTCTATATGTAGTTATTTTTATTGCTTTAGTTTACGTATTGCTTGTAATTAATGAATTGTAGAAATTATGAAGCTCTTGCATTTCAACACTAATTGTTTTGTATTAATTAAAGTAGAAGATTTTGTAGTCAGATATTGTTATAATTCTGAGGGTGTGACTGTGTCCAACTAGAACTAGTTTTACATATTTAATACTACACGTTATAGCTGACTTTCAGTCAATTGTTATTTTTTATTCTGAGGGTGTAACTCTATCCAACTAGAACTAGTTTTACATTTAATACTACACGTTATAGCTGACTTTCAGTCAATTGTTATTTTTTATTCTGAGGGTGTGACTAACTGGAACTAATTTTACATTTAATACTATTCGCTTTCGAAGATTTCCGTTAAAAATTGCTTTTGTATTCTGAGGGTGTGGTTTGGCTAACGGTAAAATAGCTTGTAGTTAGTGATTCCATTTTAAATTGTAGTGAGTTATTACATTTTATTCTGAAGGTTTTTGCAGCGGGGATATCAAAGTATTACGTCATAACAGTCAGGTGTATACTAATAAGGGCATATTTGTAGGTAGCATTAAAATAGTTACATATTTCGTGCAGTTATTACATTTAATCATGAGGGAATTTTCAAAAATATTGCCGATTTTTTAAAGTCTTATTGACTTTATTTCGCAACTGGACTTAATTATTACAAATGTTTACTGTTGTACGTGTCGTGTTACATGCTACAGAGTGTAGCGCTGCCTATCATTGTCGCCTCTCGCCTTTGTCACAGTGATCAGCAATAATAATGTGAACACTTCAGTGAACATGTGACTATGGTGACAAGTATTATATGTACCGTCCGCGAAATCAGCGAGTGCTGGAAGAGGACGTTAAATAGAAATGAATGAGTGATCTCGAAACTTTTTTAATTTAATATAGGTGTGCGACTTTTGTGTACGTGTGAGCGCGTCTGAATATGTCAATATATGTCTATAAGTGTGTGTGTATTATACCAAAAAATTACCATTTTATATTTAATACTTACACAATAGTAAATCATTTATTAGTGTTACATTGGGTTTTAATAAAACATATATTAATTATTCAACTGTTGTCATTTCTTTAGTCTTATCTGTAAGTATTTTTTTTTGTTTACAATACGTATTATTTGTATGATTGTGTACTGTCTCTTAATTATTTCTTGTAGTGTGTGTAATTGTATGGTGCATAATCATATGCAAAATTAATATATATATATATAACCCTATTCCCAGACTTAAGCGGACCAAATAAGCTTAAAAACCAGACTTATGTCGACCTACAGCAATAGGCAGACCGCCTCTTGGTCTGCCTAAGTTTCAGATTGTTCATTCATATAAATAAAGCTTAATTTTGCCATTTTTCTCTCATAGTTTTTATCTTTGACATAAACCACTAAATTTCATATTTTAATAGTTTTTCCTGTGAGTTTTCATCGAAATTCGGGTGCGATTTTGAAGGTTGTATACTTCGAACATTATTGTTATGCTTAAAATCCAGAGTTATGTAGACCGTTGAAAAAGTGGTTGTAACTATGTAGTTTGCGTGTATACTATATACTTCCTAAATGTCTTCGTTTAGAAAAGAATGTCTTTCATCGATATAACTGATTAATTTTACTAAATTCAGTTTATTTCTACATTTAATTAAGCGTGAGGTTAGAGTACCCTGTTGACAACGATTTTATGGTCACACTACGTACCTAATTAAACACAATATGGAAGTGAAAAGAATGCTCTGGAAAGGTAAAACTGAAACTGGCTGATATAATGTGTATATTAAAGTCATAATAATCAAATTAGAATCTCCATACACTTTAAAATAATTTTAAAACATATTTTTTGTAACTCGACTCGAACACGTTAAATTGGATTGCTTCCCTTTTCCTGTATCACTGTTTATGAGACCAAAATGTATATTTTTATTTTCTACAAACTGGCTTAAATTAACGATTCTAGTGGCCTTTCTCTAGGTTAAGAAATTACTTTTACATCTATTATAAACAAATAGAATGCAGCTTTTATGGTTTAAAGATTAGAATATTGCTTAAACTCGCTCAATCGAAGAACTGATTTTTTTCAAAATGGCGGCTTACGATTGTCTAGTACTGTAAGTGTAAGTGTAAGTAGGTTGCACAAACTATAAACTAAATTAAAGGCTAAAGGCTTACTTAAATTTGATATTAATAATGATATTTAATTTCTCAAAGGAAAAAGCTACACAGTTTAAGAAGCATTATTTAAGTATTTTATTCTGAATTCGATCTCAATGTACAATGACAGCCTATATTAGTTATGCATGTAAACAACAAAGAGCAAATTAATTGTTTGGTTTAAATTTTAACAATTATTGTATTTTCAAAAACGAATAAACTGTTACATTAAAAAGTCTGCATAGAAATCAGTAGAGGATTATTTGCATAATTTTCAGAGTTTATTTTCTTGAAATCACCATTAGCTATATAGATTTTGCAAAATTATTGATTAAATAAGTTGTGGAAATATATTAGATTTTATAAATCAACATCATATGAACAATAGAATTAAATGTAACATTAACTATTTATTTTTATTTTTTTATATGTTTATCTAATTAATACTCTTGTAATACAAGTTATTTCCAAGAATTGTGAAAGCACTAGAAGTAAAACTACTATTCAAAACAAAATTAAACCATGTGATACTTTGAAATATTTTTCAGATTTATACATAATACCTGTATATTAATATTAGTATAATTTTAACACTGCAGATTTCATTAAGTCAGACCCATTTGGTACTCTGAAATCTTGTTTACAGCAGTTGACATTTTTCCTAGTGGATATTACTTGCCTCTGAAATACACTCCCAACTGGTATTTATTTGGAAAAAATAATTAATTTCTATGCAACACTTATATTGCAACACTTATATTAAATATTGACTTTTACAAGGAGGATAGTGAGAGACTTGAGTAATATTCAAAATTCCTTTCAAGATAATATGTTCTTACCAACAAGAATAGCTATCCCACTTCTTTGTAATTAATTCTAATTTATACATGCATGTTTGTAAATCAATTTCTGCATCATAATAATACATTCCACCATTCATTTAACTGTGTACTGATGGATTTGACTTGTTATACATTGTCATAAATTTATAAATATCATTCAGCTTGTAAAATGCACTACTCAGTTGTTAAGCTCTCTAATTTAAACATGTATGATGTAAATCCATTTCTGCACCATAATAATACATTCCATCATTCATTTTACTGTGAAATGATGGATTTGATTATTATTATAGATATATAAATATCATTCAGCTTGTAAGATGCACTACTCAGTTATTAAGCTCTAATATATTTCCAGGTCTTGAAAAAAACACACTCTGCTATGTTTATATTAGCAGGAGTGTGATTATTACTGCTATGTAAATATAATAATTTCTAATAGTAGTAATAATACTGAAGCCCAAGAAACTGAAGAAAGATATGTCAATAGAAAAACTGAATATTTACTGTTTCCATTTAACAAAACTGTTTGAATAGTGATAATGATAGTTAACATGTTCATAATGTATAACTGAAAGTTACAGGGCAATATTATATACAGTTAATACAGCTTATATAGCTACAAAATGATCATGGATTAGGAAAGTTGTTAAAAAATAATAGAACATACTACCAGACATATAATAGATAACCTGAAATAAGACAACTACCTTATATTCAGTTATTCAGTTAATAGTTAAATACACTAATAAAAAAATAAAACATAAATAATAAGATTTTTGCATTGTATGAAGCAAATAAAGTAGCACTAAAGTGACAAATCCATTATGTTTTCAGCTTGTGTTGTATACAACACTTTAGAATCTCACTCACTAATCCACAATTAAAAATCAGTAATGTTGTGAATACATAAGAAATATTTTCTTAATAATAAAACTGACACTGATTGGATTATAAGACTATTAATAATATGTAATGTTGCAAATACATATGAAATATTTTCTTAATAGTAGAACTGACACATATTGGATTATGAGACTGTTATTAGGCTAGTGACTTTAATGAGGGATGAGGTACAGATATAATGTATTTTAATGTAAAGGATATCCAGCAATATACAAATAAGTAATAATTTAATTTGGAATATATTTCAGTGTTCCATACTACAGTATTATGATTATAAGAAATTGGTAATAATAGAATATTACAAAATTTCACACTAAACAACAGAATTCACTAGCAAAATTGCCAAGTTCAGCATTTCAAATCATACATATGCACTTTGAATAAGCTAAAACTTAAAAGATACATGAGAGCTAGTAATAATATATGCCTACATGAGAAATTAAAACAATAATTATCATTTTAAAGTGGCTGTATCTCCACTGTTCACAAAGAAACTTTTTAAATCTTATATTTTTTAATTTGCTCTATGGATCACTAGGCTATAATTGATTTATACATTTATGAAAGCTAAACGTTTTCTTTAAATTAGCTGCAAAAACTAGTACTGTAGTAATATAACTTATGTACATGTATATACATATATATTTATTTCAAATGTAATTTAGAGTAAGGGTGTGCAGCAAGTATTATTTCATCCAAAAGTAAAAAGAAAACTTTCAATTCAGTTCAAGTTTAGGATGACTGGAAACACAACTGTGTACAAAGATGCAATGAATATTTCTTTACTTCTTCAAATCCATTACAACTATGAACACTAACAGTATTAATTTCAAGACTGTGTATTTACAGTACCTGATGCAATAGAGTAACTTATGTGGAAACATAAGATTTAATTTCACTACAAAAAGAAATGACAATGTGTGTTATTTTTTGCAGTCCATATGGTTATTCAAAAATATGTGGTAGTATTTAGGGTAATATTTATATTGGTAGTTTAAAAGTGAAATAGAAAAGATATAGAGCATTGTGAATGAAAAGAAAATTGATTTATTTTATAGAAAAATAAAATACTTCTCCTTGTGGGTTTTGACTCGCACAAAAATGAAAGAAAAATAAAATACTCCTTTCTATCTTTTTTCTCTTAGCCAAATTATTTGACTATCAACATTTAGCACTGTCATATAGGTGCTACGAACTTTCTTGTGTCAGTTTTGCACGAATAGTAATTAAAAGTTTTCATTCGAATTGCACTGCCCCTTTTGTCACGTGGAGAGGCTAATTTCCCCTCAACTCTGTCGTAGAGGAGATAATGGGCTTTCTTTTGTCAACTCAAAGAGACCATCCCTATTGTTCTCATCTTAACGGTTTATAGTGGGTTTCCAAACACCCCGGACCCCTGTCGTCTTCCTAACAGCCAGGCGGCTTATATCAAAAGTTAATCCTTCCTCCTCGCCTACACTCGTACACGTGAGAACAACAGTACCTATCTTTACTACTGACTGGCGATTGTTGTGCAAACATTTTTTTCTTCTTAGCAGTGTTAGTGAATGGCTACGCATTCTTTCGTACTTCCATCAAATCAACACTGCACACATTTATGTACACAAAGGTGTGTACGGTAGACCCAACAGCTCCAAAACCAATTGTCGTGTTTAAAAAACAAGGGGGTCATTATACGTATATTGAAGGACAGAAGTCATATGACAAACATTTAGATGCAAAGTGTTACTCGATGCTATTTTTACAGCAATATTTAAGTTATTAAAACACAAAATTTAGCAGAAACAAAACCTAAATCAGGAATAAAAGTAAAAAAGTTTTAGAATATATTTACATTTGGTTTTTTTTATTTACAGCTAATCCTAACCCTAACATTTCTCTAAAAACAACAAAACAAAATCTATCTCTAAAATTCCCTCATATTTTTTCTCTAACCTAAAACAAGAGAGTTGTGTATGGAGTCGCTTCTTATCAACGTGAGCGGAAAAAATGTCACGGGAAAAAGTCACAGGAAGTCATAGGAAATATAGTCACAAGAAAAAAGTTACAGGAAATAAATTCACAATATAAAGTCATAAGTGTCAGAGTGTATATTTTATAATACTTATTAACAGTAAGTGAAGCAGGAAATGGCACGGAGATTAACTGCTCGCTCAATATGTGCGCGATTCAAGTGTATTTTATATACCTTATAAATGCTTTGTAATACATACATTTAGTTCTGTTTTAATTAATTTTAATTGTAAGTCGGTATGCATGCTTATTATTGAGTGAATAACAGTAAATGGAAGTAAGCGACAGCTTATTAGGATCGTGGTTCGATTCTCGCTCTCGGGTAAATGTGTGTGTGTGACTTGTATATCGTAACATATTATAATTCATGCATTTAATTATATGATTTTTTCATACTTAGTTATATTGTTATGCTTGAAGTCCATAAACAAGTAAATTATAGATAGAATAACAGTGAATGGAAATAAGTGATTGTGCAGAGACTAAAATCTCGCCCAAGAAGATCGTGGTGTGATTCTCTCTGTGAATTAAAGATGTTTTGTTTGTGTGTGTGTGTGTGTGTGTGTGTGAGAGAGAGAGAGAGAGAGAGAGAGAGAGAGAGAGTGATTGTAATTTAAAGAATCTGCCTCTAATCTCTCCGACACAACTCACACAGTAAATAAGATTTAAACTATAGCTCTATGTGTAACCCAATACTACAAGTGTAATTCCGAGAAACACCAAAGAACTACGCTAAAACAAAATAAGACACCAATGCAATCATATGGTTATAGCATTCAATGCAATATAAACATGTTAGATAGTTGTATGGTAGGAGAGTTTTATTAATATTGCATGTCACCGTTCAAATTTATAGTTACTATAACTTACAGATATGCCAACCGCTTTGATCATACCCCCACCCCACCCTCAAGGTTTATGTAGTAAAGCCATAACTATAACCTGATCTGTAAGCATTGTCATAATTCTATTTTTCAAACCCCTGATCTGTTGTAGTGTCATAATTATAACTCTCAAGATCTGTAAGCATTGTCCTAATTCTATTTTTCAAAACCCTGATGTGTAATATAATTGACCTAATTTTAGCTATGAAAGATCTGACCTGTACTACTAGTTTTGATCAATTAGTACTATATATTTCAACTTCGCCCATTAAGTACAAGAACAATAGAACACTATCAATAATGTGGCTAACACAGTTCAATTTTCTTTTATCTCGATCGAGAAATAATTTCCAGAAGTGAAAAGAAACTGACGTATTTTCATAAAATGAAACTAAATAAAAATTTATCAATGAAATTTTGTTTGTCCTATTTGATGAACTAGATACAAAGCCTAGAACCTTATCTGGGGATGGGGTAAGAATCACACTATCCATCCTGGCATGAATCGAACTCAGCCCCTGAATTAAGCAAGAATTGCTCTGCCCTTGCGGTTGTTCTTCAGTTCAATAATATTGCTTCAGACACTTTCTTATATATGCATAATGGTACTACTAGTTATAACTTTCAACCTTAATGTTGTGTAATATTGACCTAATTATAGCTGTGAAAGATCTGACCAGTACTACTTGTTATAACTTTCAACCTTAATGATGTGTAATATTGACCTAATTTTAGCTGTGAAAAATCTGATCTGTACTACTAGTTATAACTTTCAAATCTCTGATCTGTAATAATTGCAGCTTTCTAATCCCTAATCTGTAGCACTAGTTCCTCACTATAGCTTTCAAGCACCTAACACAAAGCACTGTCAGAATTATAGCTGTCAAACCTCTGTTTGTAGCACCTAGAACTAGTTCCAATTTAAAATTGAAAACATTTTATGTAAATACTAGTTCTGTAAGTTTCCAACCAGCAATCTGTGTCACTAGTCCTCATAATACAGCTTTCATGCTACTTTAGCAATCATAAGCAGCTTTTTTTTTAGTTGTCTGCTTGTGTGTGAAATTAAGTTCACTAGACAAACAGCCAGTCAGCGCACACCACTTGCTAGTGGGGGTATGATGAAGACTAATGCTACAGGTTAGGGATTTGAAAACCAGAGCCTTTCTCTTAGTATATGTAGGGATTTGATACCATTTAAGAAAAATAGCACTGTTGATGACTCAGCTGCAGATCATTAGTTTTAAAGCTATAGTAGTAAGGACTAATGTTATAGATCATGAGTTTTAAAGCTACAGTAGTAAGGACTAATGTTATAGATCACGAGTTTTAAAGCTACAGTAGTAAGGACTAATGCTATAGATCATGAGTTTTAGATCAGTAGTAAGGACTAATGAGAACTAGTGCTACAGATCATGAGTTTCAAAGCTATAGTAGTAAGGACTAATGCTATAGATCATGAGTTTTAAAGCTACAGTAGTAAGGACTAATGAGAACTAGTGCTATATAGATCATAGGTTTAAATATACAACTTTGAAAATGCTACATTTGAAAGCTATGGTAAATAGTAGTGCTAAAATTAAGGAATATGAAAGCTATAGAGAGAATTAGTCCAATAGTGCTATAGGGGGTTGTTAGCTACAGTAAGGACTATATAGTATATTTCATATAAGTTCATATTTGGAGCTTCAAAGCTATACGGATGCTATTTGTTTCTATTCAATTATCATCCAGTTCTTTCAGCAAATGTGCAGTTAATTTACACTGAGCATCTTGTTGCCAGATCAAAATTACAATATGAGAAGAAATGTAAAACATGAAGGTAATAAAATAGCTCCATATAGAATATTGGCTTTAGAATTAGACGGAGATGCTGTTAATGAGTTTTTTTAAAAGTCAATTCACTATTTTTATGGCAATTAATTGTAATGCAATTTTAATTATCTAATAAACGATAAATATTAAATAAAGGTAATTATAACTGCTATATTATTCTAATACAATGTATTATAAACAATTTGCTGTTACTATTTCAGTATTTGTTACACAGAGTAAGTATTCCATCACCATATATAGTACACTATTAAAAATTAATAGTTATATCCACTGAATAAAAGAGATTTTAAATATACTGGTCTAACACAAACATAAGTAATTAACAATGATGCAAAGCTGTTTTATTTTGTTAAATTATTTCTCTGAGGAAATGAAGTTACAAATAATAATATCTTTTTGCTTCAAGTTACTATTTGTTTTCTTGTTATTGATCCAATTTATTATTTAGTAATATATTTACAAGTAACAATTTACAAAAAAAATAATATCAATAAGTAGTTTTACAAAGTGTTCATTACTGGTTGAGCATATGACAACTCTTCAACTGCT
This sequence comes from Sinotaia quadrata, assembly GCA_028829895.1. Lineage (NCBI taxonomy): Eukaryota > Metazoa > Mollusca > Gastropoda > Architaenioglossa > Viviparidae > Sinotaia > Sinotaia quadrata. The sequence continues at coordinate 68,652,103 of CM054181.1, forward strand.
CTGAATTTACAATTTAAAATGAATATGTCTACCTTCGATAATTAGGTCAATTAATTGGTTCAAGCGATTAGTTTCTCAAACAAATATACATCTCTTTCACCTAGTGTTTTCCCTTGGAAATCAAAAGAATCGAATATTTTAACCTTTGCTAAAATGTTTAGCACAATAGTTTGTTACCACATTTAAAGTCTATTGCTGGACCGATTCTAAATGATAAAGCTTTCACTAAAGTTTGATTTCTATTGCTTACCACCGTATCAGACAATATGTACATGGTGTGTGGCATAGGAAAGTTACATGCCTATACCATAGGATTCTAATGTTGCTATAGATTATGGGCTTGAAAGCTTACAATTAGTAATGCTAACAGTGCTACAGATTATGAGCTTGAAAACTTACAATTAGTAATGCTCACAGTGTTCAGATTATGAGCTTGAAAGCTTACAATTAGTAATGCCTACAGTGCTAAAGATTATGGTTTGGAAAGCTATAATGATAATGATGTTTCAGATCAAGGGTTTCAAAGCTATGGTAAGGATTAGTTGTAATGGAGTTATCAGTTCTAATCATGGGTTTCTTTGAAATCTTAATCATAATGCTCAGCATGTTGCAACTTCAAAATTCACCTTTCCATTGTATTGTTCCTACTATTTTCTTTTCTCTTTATATTATATGAAAAATTACAAACACAAAATTAAATATATATATTTTTTTGCATTGACAATTCATATAATCTTTCTCTCACAAAACAAATAAGAACAAAAAATGCTTTATATGAATGAAAATTGGTCGTGTGACATCAGTATTATTATAAGCATATAAACATTAAACATTTAATAAATATAACATCACATTCATTTTTTTAACATTTAAATATAAACTGTACCCAGCAGAAATAAATGCATGCATTTCCATCTTCCATGCTCACATCACCACTAATATTTAAATTTCATCACATACTGGTAGTGACCTACTCTTATCAGTGATACAGTAGCTGTACAACTGTTTTCCAGCATTTCATTTACCAGTTTGGGTAAGGGAAAGAAAAGGCAACTTAACCGTTCTTTTGCTTGCAAGACACAAGTTATGTTCAAATATTTCCTTAAAGAGATTAATCAATAACAGTCTTCCTCCCACCCCACCCACCAATGTGTATTTTCACTAAGGTGTCCTCTGCTGTGAGCTATTATTATTTGTGCATTCACAAAACAAATTTTCTTTCTCATGCAAAAAACAAAAAAAAAACGTGTAATGTCATACGATTGAAATAAATTGTATAGCAATTACCTGAATACACCTTGTCAACATAACAGAATACCTCTTTTTAATCATTTAAACACTATAAAAAAATTTACCAAGCAAAATTAAATACACTTATACTATATTCCTCACTATTAATATTTAAATTTTACCATGAAGCATTTGTGATTGCTCTTAGTGCTGTACTTTCCTTTATTTTTTATTTTATATAAATATATTTTTCCAGACCTGTGTATAATGCTAAAGCATCCTTGATCTTAAAGCTGGCCATGTGAGATAAAATGACCTCCCATTTGCTCTATGTTGCATTGTCATGTTCACAGGAATGAGAGGAAAAAAAGGAATCAGTGAAGCGATGGGGAAGGAAGGAGAGGGAGGGAGGGAAGGAAGGAAGTTTTAACATGGCCACTTTTATGTTGCATTGTCACATTCACAAAACTGAGACAACTTCAAAATAAGTACTCTCAAAACAACCAACAGTCAAGATGATTTGCTAAATTATTGCTCAAATTTTCACTTGCAATGTCACTTATAATCAAGCCTTCCAATAAAAAAATTCATTTATGTTCCTAGCAATGCATTCATTTTAATTTTCCACCCGTCATGTGATTGACATGTAATATACACATAATACTCTAGTTTTATATAATTCTGTTTGTTGGCATCAGGCTGCCAACTAACATTTTTATTTTCAGAGTTTCAAATTTATTTATCTGGATTCAAAATATATTTCTCGGAATTTAAGAATACATGTACCAGTGCATCTTTGAAGGGTATAAGGGATGGTGGATATAATGTACTAATAAATTTTTCATGCCAACTAAGAGTTAGTAAAAAAATAAAATTAGTATTTGTCATAAAATGTAACAAATAATTTTAATATAAATGCATAATGCATTGTCAATTATTAGTAACAAACATCAGTGACAAATACTGTCAGTTATTAGTAACAAACAGTTAAATTTAATATACTTAATTTTAGTTGGCAGGTAAAATTTATATCTTTACTTTCTGAGCAGATTCATAATAGAAAGTTTTTCATAGCACTGATAAATTTCTGTCACTTCAAAAACTAAATTAACATAGTACTTGTAAAACATTTTATATTGTTGACTTGTTTTTTGTCCTTATTTGTTAACTTGATACTTTAAACTGCTCAGAATTTTGTAAAGTGCAATATATGATCTAATTTAATTACTATGTCACTAATCTTATGTACAAAATCTTCCTATTATTTACAGACTATTATAACTATTTTATCGTCTTGCCAGTTTTATTTGTACAAGTTATAGGAATCAGTTAGTCATTCACATAAATATATAACAGTTCTATTAACATTTTCAAGTCCAAAAATTCCATGACTATATCTTCAGTATTTATGATTTAACTTTTATAAGATTTTTCTCTCATTAAATTAATTTTTGTGAAGGTTCCAAATATGTAATTTAGTTTTCAAAGTATACTGACAATGGGAAAGCCAAGCAGCAAATCCTGAGTTGTACATAAAAGTGACTCATGAGAATGAAGAATCTTAAGGCTGCTTCAAGATTAAAGTTTTGTATCTTTAAGAAAACTTTAACACCTTATCAGTTGGGACAATACAAAAAAAAACTTTTCACTGAATCAGAATGTGAATATTTATATGTTGTGATAGCACACAATTTACAATGTACTATGATATACTCAAATTATAAGAGATCCTGACAAAATTGACAGAACTTGACAGAAGCACTTAATAAAATGTCAGAGAAAAGAGATGATTTGTTTGATTACATTAACACACATCCAGTGAATGCTGAAGACAATACTGGAGTGATATGATGACATGATCATGTAGCCAGTGAATGCTGAAGACATTGTAGTGATATAACCTATGATCATGTAGCCAGTGAATGGTGAAGACAACAATGGGTGATATGATGATGAGCTCTGGATGCTCTAAGAATGGTCCTTGCTGTAACAGTCCAGTCATTCTGAAGTTTCTGCAAAAGACAGAGATAAATTAAGAAGAATACTTCTAGTACATTACAAAGTCAAGACACTAAATGTGCTCAAGTGTTGTGTAGGTGTCAAGTGTGATAACCACTAGTAAGTCAAGATACTAAATAAATGCTCAAGTATTGTGTTGGTATCAAGTGAGAATGATGTGAACAGTCAAATGTAAGGTGTCCTACAGCTATTCAGAAGTTCTTAATATGAAGGAAATTTTGATGTGTTGATAAACAAGTTTAAGTGATCCCTTAAATATAATGGAAATAACACTTACAGTAGCTTATTCAGGCAAAGGATGGATGCAGAACACCCCAAAGTTACACTCCTACATATTACACAGAACATCCCAATTGCAATCATACATATTAAGTAGAACATCCTAGTTACACCTTAAATATTATGTAGAACTTCCCAGTTACACTCCATTATGTAGAATATACCAAAGTTACACTCATATATATATTAAATAGAACATACCAGTTACACCACTAATTATTAACCTTTGATATGAACCTCTGTTACACTCATACACATTGTGTAGAACATAGCAGTTACATCCCTATATATTAAGGAGAACATTTTACTTACACTCATATACATAGTGTAGAATATCCCAGTTACATTCCTATACACTGAGTAGAACATCATAGTTATACACACTGTGTAGAACATACCAGTCACACTAGTACACTGTGTAGAAACATCCCAGTTACACTCATCTACATTATGTTGCTTATCCCCAAGTTACACTCATATACAGCACACTCCAAAGTATGTATACCATATATCAAATTAGTTATTTTTAGGTTTTACTATCTGTTATTCATCTCAAACAAAAAAAGGTATATATATATATGGAAATAACTGAAACTCACACTCAGGCTACATTTAAGAGATATACATAAAATATCTTGATTACAGTGTAACAATTTAGATGTGCAAACGAAATAAGTTGATGACTACTACAGTCCAGGTCAGCAAGTGAAATAAGTTGACGACAGTGCATTTTTGCATTAACAGTGTTGATGAATGTGTGGCATGAAGTAAAATCTATCATATTTTATATCTCCTCTTATACTTTAATCCAAATTACTCTTAGAATTATACTAAATATTTCCTGCAATGTTAGTGACAAGTTTATAATTTCTAAGTATGCAGAGAGAGAGAGCTAACGATCCAAATTCTCAAGAAGATAAAAGACATTTTAGTTTGTTCAGTCATGAGCAAGTTAGTCTGTTCATCATCAAATTTATTTTATAAATGCTCTAAGTGCTTTAATCATACACTAAATCATCCATTTGCAAACCATGTGTGAGTGTTTATACCTTTGTGTGTGCATGCATGTGTGTGAGTGAGTGTGTGTTATGTGTGTGAATGTATGTATGTATGAATATGAACAAATGAGAAGCATGAATAAAATGAATTTACAAATATACAGTTTTAACAAACAATTACAGAGACAGTGCTATTCTTGCTGATGAAAAATGTCATGAGAACCCTCTTGAAAATAACCGAACATCGAACATGCAAGGAAACAAATTCTAGGCAGATGGACCCTGATAAGCAAAAAATTTTGAAACTATGACTTAATTTTACATTCATTATGTTGAAAAAGTGTCTGATGATGAGTGCAATCTTCTAACAGTTGTGTACAAATGTGTATGAAGATAAGTGCAATCTTCTAACAGTTGTGTACAAATGAGTGTGAAGATAAGTGCAGTCTTCTAGCAGTTGTGTACAAATGTGTGTGAAGATAAGTGCAGGCTTCTAGCAGTTGTGTACAAATGTGTCTAAAGATGAGTGCAATTTTCTAAAGTTGGATATGCATACATGAGATCACATATGTACTTACAGCATATACCAAAAAGAAGACATCTCACTTCTACTGTGAAAAGGTGGTCAGTGAACAGTTCTTGAAATCCTAATACAAATAAAAATATGACTATATAGCAAGAAATTCAAGTACAAGAGTTTTGAAAAAAATGTAGTGTCTAACAGTTTCACTCTCTATTCTCTCTCATTTGGTCAAATATGCAAGTTATGGTCTTAAACCACACTCTCGACACAAAAATGTTGTTATGGTCTAAAAGTTAAACTAAATTCTGGATACAAGGAATGTTGTTATGGTCTAAAAGTTAAAGAACAATCTAGATACAAAGAATGATTTTGTGGTTGTGTAAAAGTTAACTACACTCTGGATACAAGAAATGTTGTTATGGTCCAAAACTACACTCTAGATACAAGGAATGCTGCTGTGATGATCTAAAAGTTAAAGTACAATCATGATACAAGGAATGTTCAGATGGTCTAAAAGTTAAACTGAACTTTTGATATAAAAGATGTTGTTGTTATGGTCAAAAAAGTTAAACTACAGTCTGGATACAAAGAATGTAATTGCAAATGTCCTGGGTGACATTGAACATACCTATATAAAGCCTCATGACAAATATTTGATCTCCCTCCTCTCCTCTTCCCACATTCAGGCTCTTGGAATTGAATTCTTTAAAGTAAAAATGGACTATGTATTCATTCAGTAAATTAATATTATTTATTCATGAGAAATTGACACTTAACAGTAAATTGGTAATATTTCTTAATCTTTTAGATCAGGAGCTAATATGACAATGTTTATTTGTTACAGCATTATAGGTTTGACATGTTTTGCAAATATTAAATCACTCAATTTCATATTTCTGATTTTAATCTGTTTTAAAGCAGTATAGGTTTCACATTTTTAGTATTATTAAACTCCATTTCATTCATCTGATTTTAATCTATTACAGCATTATAATTTTGACATATTTTGTATTATTAAATAACTCCATTTTGTATTAGTGATTAGAAGAATTTTTGATGAGTGAATAATGGAGAAAGAATCAACTCAGACAAAAATAGTTAAAATGAAAAAATAATTCAAATAAGGAATTTTTTGCCATTTCAGTGTGCCATTTATTGTGAAATTATTTTTTAATCAAATATTTACTTCAATATAAAATTTAAACATACAAATATATAACAGAATATAAAATTTTTAGATATAAACCTATATGATGTGATGGTTCTTGTAATTCTGGGTCTGAGTATCACTTCTCTCCGGCTCCAAAGCATGGTCAAATTAGATGGTAGGCAGTGTCACAGCTATGAAACCAAAATCATAGTACAGTAGTACACCAAATGCATTATTTTTTTTTTACCAAACACAAGTCGCATAATTATAGTGCTAAATCTAAATCACATTTTATGTAACACACTAATGAATAAATTTGTGTCTAGCTACTCTTCAATTAATTAATATTTTATCAGCAAACAGATAAGAACTGCAAGCTACCTTACCTCTTATATCTGTGTTTTCATTTACAGCAAACGACTTTGTTATTTAACGTGTGTATGTATGTCTATGCATGGGTGAATGTATGCATCCAAGTATATAAACAAATGAGAAAAGTGAATTTACAAAATATCTAGTTTTAACAATAACACAGAATGTCATGAATGACAATAACCATACATCCAACTTGCAAGAAAGCAAATTCCAGCAAATGGACTCTGATGAACAAAAATTTTGACTGTATGACTTATAATTTGCTTTCAGAATGTTTAAAATGTATTTCTGATGAAAAGTGTAATCTTCCAGCAGTTGGGTAAACATGCATGAGATCAGATAAGTACTTAAGTTACAGCAAAAAGAAAAACAAAAAGAAGAGATCTTGATTCTGCCATTAACAGTTGGTCACTGATGACTGTGAAGAAGTGTGGTCACATGATCAGTTCTTGGAACTCTGAGAATAATTCAAATTATGACTACCAGTGTGAAGTTTTAAGTTCAAGCAAGTACAATAGTTGTGAAAAATTTTAGTGTTCTAACAGTTTCACTATCTATTCTCTCTCATCTAGCCAAAAATGCAAGTCACAGTCTGAAAGTTAAACTACTCTTTCAGTGAATGAAAGAAAGAATGCTGTTGTGATGATCTGAAAGTTAACTACACTCTGGATACAAGGAATGTTCTTATGATCTAAAAATTAAACTACACTCTGGATACAAGGAATGTTCTTATGATCTAAAAATTAAACTACACTCTAGATACACGGAATGTTCTTATGATCTAAAAATTAAACTACACTCTAGATACAAGGAATGTACTTATGATCTAAAAGTTAAACTACAATCTGGATACAAGGAAAACTGTTGTTATGATCTTAAAGTTAAACTACAATCTGGATACAAGTAAAGCTGTTGTTATGATCTTAAAGTTAAACTACAATCTGGATACAAGCTGTTGTTATAATACAAGGAATGCTGCTGTGATGATCTAAAAGTTAAAGTACAATCATGATACAAGGAATGTTGTGATGGTCTAAAAGTTAAACTAAACTTTTGATATAAAGGATGTTGTTGTTATGGTCAAAAAGGTTAAACTACAGTCTGGATACAAAGAATGTAATTGCAAATGTCCTGGGTGACATTGAACATACCTATATAAAGCCACATGACAAATATTTGATCTCCCTCCTCTCCTCTTCCCACATTCAGGCTCTTGGAATTGAATTCTTTAAAGTAAAAATGGACTATGTATTCATTCAGTAAAATAATATTATTTATTCATGAGAAATTGACACTTAACAGTAAATTGGTAATATTTCTTAATCTTTTGGATCAGGAGCTAATATGACAATGTTTATTTGTTACAGCATTATAGGTTTGACATGTTTTGCAAATATTAAATCACTCAATTTCATATTTCTGATTTTAATCTGGTTAAAGCAGTATAGGTTTCACATTTTTAGTATTATTAAACTCCATTTCATTCATCTGATTTTAATCTATTACAGCATTATAATTTTGACATATTTTGTATTATTAAATAACTCCATTTTGTATTAGTGATTAGAAGAATTTTAGACGAGTGAATAATGGAGAAAGGATCAACTCAGACAAAAATAGTTAAAATGAAAAAATAATTCAAATAAGGATTTTTTTGCCATTTCAGTGTGCCATTTATTGTGAAATTAATTTTTAATCAAATATTTACTTCAATATAAAATTTAAACATACAGATATATAACAGAATATAAAATATTTAGATATAAACCTATATGATGTGATGGTTCTTGTAATTCTGGGTCTGAGTATCACTTCTCTCCAGCTCCAATGCATGGTCAAATTAGATGGTAGGCAGTGTCACAGCTATGAAACCAAAATCATAGTAAACCAAATGCATTATTTTGTTTTTTTACCAAACACAAGTTGCATAATTATGGTGCTAAATCTAAATCACATTTTATGTAACACACTAATGAATAAATTTGTGTCTAGCTACTCTTCAATTCTAGCTACTTTTCAATTAATTAATGTTTTATCAGCAAACAGATAAGAACTGCAAGCTACCTTACCTCTTATATCTGTGTTTTCATTTACAGCAAACGACTTTGTTATTTAACGTGTGTATGTATGTCTATGCATGGGTGAATGTATGCATCCAAGTATATATACAAATGAGAAAAGTGAATTTACAAAATATCTAGTTTTAACAATAACACAGAATGTCATGAATGACAATAACCATACATCCAACTTGCAAGAAAGCAAATTCCAGGCAAATGGACTCTGATGAACAAAAATTTTGACTGTATGACTTATAATTTGCTTTCAGAATGTTTAAAATGTATTTCTGATGAAAAGTGAAAAGTCTGCCATCATGATTGCTTGTCTGTATAATTATCAAGATGAAAAGGAAAATTACTTGAAATAAGCACCAAGTACAGACTCTCAGAAATCACTCCTTACAATAAAAATTTAAATATATGTAAAGAAATCAAATATTACTTTTCTGAATTTTTAAACATCTTTCTATTTTTTTAAAGAACACATGAAATGACTAATTGCCCTGTACTTTTACACTAGATGTACACTACTTTTACAGTAGATATCAATAAGGTAAGATAATCTCTCATATTTACATGTATATAAATACTGATAACTATAAACATTTCTTTTAATAAAATGTATAACTGTAAGAAAGACTTTTATTTAAGAAAATGTTTATATAACTTTTTAAAGAGGTAATTGAAACTATATTTTAACACACATACTTGCATTAAATAAAGAAAGGATGAATTCTTACCAACCAATTCCATTTCCTCAAGTCCAGCAATCTTCAGCCATCATCAGTAAAAGATACATCTTTATTTACTTAAGGAAAATATTTTCAAATACCAACAAATATTGGTATACCAAAGTGTTAAATGTTCTTCCCTTAATTAAAAAATAATCACATCTTTACATTTTTATACAAAATATTTTATTGTCTTCTCTTTTACTAATACTCTTTTACTAATTTTAAAAATATGCTACAAATTAAAAAAAAACAACAAATATTTCTTTTCAAATGAGAAAAAATAATTATGCAAATAAAAATGCTTGTTTAAATAATCTAATAATTACAAACCAAAATGAAAAATAATTTCTTATTTGCATCTTTTTCAACAGCTGTATCCATAAGGATAGTGAGAACACAATTCTGGACACCATGGCAAAGTGGTACCATGAAAATATCAAGATGAAATTACTTTCAGTGAAATAAACCAACTATACAGATTAAAACATGAAAATGCAAACAAACCTTTCCCCACAGTAAATGAAACTACTTTACTGGCACAAAGCTAGTCTTGGTCTAGAGGGCAGAATGCTAAGAACTATTTACTACCACATATACATAAATACTACTGATATAAAATGTGTACACACATGCACATATACACATACTACTGATACCAAACACATACACACATATTGCTACAGAGACACAAACTAATGATACAAAATACAAGCACATACATATACACAGTTGTCATCACAGAGACACACACACACAAATTATACACTTACTACCACATATACATATACTGCATGTTCCATATGCACTACACACACTCCTCAGTCACTCCATGCTCCACGTGCACTCCATGCTTGTCAAGCTTACTACTAAAAATTGTGCAGCATCATCCATCTGGGAAAATGCATAAATGCAACCATCATATGATGGCATACATTTTGCACAAGATTGAATCACTGCTTTGAGCTTAAATCTGCTCACCATATTTACAATTAAATGGCAGCATGTCCTATTTTCCTAGTTAGTATTTTTAGTACAATGTTAGTAGTGGGAATAAACAATGTTAGTGGCATGCTGATTAATACATTAACATTCTATTCTAGTTAGTATTTTTAGTACAAAGTTAGTAGTGGGAGTAAACAATGTTAGTGGCATGCTGATTAATACATTAACATTCTATTCTAGTTAGTATTTTAAGTACAAAGTTAGTAGTGGGAGTAAACAATGTTAGTGGCATGCTGATTAATACATTAACATTCTATTCTAGTTAGTATTTTTAGTACAAAGTTAGTAGTGGGAGTAAACAATGTTAGTGGCATGCTGATTAATACATTAACATTCTATTCTAGTTAGTATTTTTAGTACAAAGTTAGTAGTGGGAGTAAACAATGTTAGTGGCATGCTGATTAATACATTAACATTCTATTCTAGTTAGTATTTTTAGTACAAAGTTAGTAGTGGGAGTAAACAATGTTAGTGGCATGCTGATTAATACATTAACATTCTATTCTAGTTAGTATTTTTAGTACAAAGTTAGTAGTGGGAGTAAACAATGTTAGTGGCATGCTGATTAATACATTAACATTCTATTCTAGTTAGTATTTTTAGTACAAAGTTAGTAGTGGGAATAAACAATGTTAGTGGGATGCTGATTAATATGTTAGCATACTATCCTATCATAGAATATCATACTGCTCCCTTCAGGGGGCCTTTCGTGCTGGGGCAGTATGTATTCCTTCTCGCTGCCGCTAGGTTCCAATCTGTGGGTGAGCCCACCATGACCTTGAGGATCATCTGGTGGAACTCCCAACATATCCCTGGTAGGGTCTTCCCCCTTTCTGTCTCCCAACTGAAATATATCACCCTAGGATAGGTGAAGAGATTCAGTAAAAAAAAAAAAAAAATACTGGGTTGCCGGCTCATTCACTAGAGCAGATTTCATCAGAATGCAATGTGTGCAGTATAACATACACAATCTTCAAGCAGAGGTGCTTGAAGATTATGTATGTTATATGTGTCTTTGCAACCATGAGAGAGAGACACACACACAAGAAAAATTTTTAAAAAAATAATAGTTTATCTTAATTTTAAGGTATTATTGAGCTGTTAGATGTTGTACTCTAAATAAAATCTTTAAATAGCAGCAATATGCAAAACTGTAAATTTATTGTTTTAATAGGTCCATTCATATGATAATCTAGCTGAGTCCATAGATAGTAAAATGCAAGATAATTACTACTTCAAATTAAGAGTAATGTAATAGCATAAATCTGAAGATTTAAAAATAGGCAGAATTTTACTTAGTCAAGAATTATATAGAATTTATACAATTAATTTTGAATCAACATGAATAATCATTTTTGAGCCAATGTATTTGTTACATGATGCAAGGACTCTGTTATGAAAAAGCATGAATGCAAAGAAGAAATTTAGCTTTTAGTCAATGGTGCAAACATGTGTGTCCTTTACAAAGTTGCATAGAAAATAAAATGATGTTTTAGATCAATCTCAATGCCTTCCAAAAATACATGAAGCAGTTCCTTTAATGCATTTTATAGAAGAAGAGCATGAGTCACAGATCTGTTTTGAGTAGTGGTGATGGCTGTTAAGGAGGTCAAGCTTAAATGCAATGTTCAATATAATTTTATAAAATTAAAATATCATTGATGATTAGCTGGACACAAACCAAATAGTGTTTAAAAAAAGAAAAGGAAATAGTGTGATGTCACAAAATTCAGAACTCTTTCTTCTCTTTACCATTTGTTCGCATTTCCCAATATCTTCCTCTGTTGTGTGACATGGCACACTTTATGGACAATAATAAAGAGAAAGTCATTGGTATTAAATGACACCAAAAATAAATCCTTTTGAAATTACTTTAGAAATGCAAATAATATTCCTAAGTAAAATCAATTTTAAAAACATGTATACTTATTACTTTTACAGTGAATCAGACTTCATTTCTGAATCTTCTTTGATTTTAAATTTGTTAATATGTTCTCAAAATGTGTCTGTTTATATACTTAATGAGGTGTTCACTTGCATAATTTTTTTTGCTTCTGACTTAAATATGCAAAAACAATTGGGATTTCACTGGAATACTATATAAGCTTTTAGTTCTAAATGATTTCTTCAATTGAACAAGGCTTTTTAAAAAACAATCATAAATATAATCATTAGTTGTTAGTTCTAAATTATTTTTAAAATGAATAAGCTCTTTGAAAAAAACCAATCATAAATATAATCATTAGCTTTTCGTTCTAAATTATTTTTCGAATGATGTGAAACCCTTTGGATACTAAGCAGACTTTTATTTTAACTTGATGAAGAATAGGTGAAGTATCAATGAAAAGAATCAACTTATTATTATTAAAGCCACTGATAAATGTCAGTAAATATTTCACAATACCTGACATACCTGACATAGAGTTTAATTAGGAACCATTGAAAACAAACATGAGAGATCTTGTCTTCAGAAATATTTATGGGATATATGTGCTGAGGAAATAGCAGATAAAGAGATCTAGAATATGTCAATGTTCTCCAAGTTTAAAATATAGCAGAAAAATTCTGCCTCTTGATAGAAGTTCGAAAAACATTAAGAAATCTAAAGCAGAACTGACAGACAGCTCCCGACAGTTGTTCACAAGGTAAAAAGAAAACAGAACTGATGGACAGTCCCTGACAGTTGTTCTCAAAGTATAAAGAAAGCAGAATTGATGGACAGCTCCTGACAGTTGTTCTCAAGGTATAAAGAAAGCAGAACTGATAGACTGCTCCAGACACTTGTTCACAAGATATAAAGAAAGCAGAAAACAGAACAGTAGAACTTGTTTCTAGACTGAGAGTATACAAATAGAAAGTAGCAAATGAAGATGTAGATCTTGTTTCCAGAATATATATAAATAGATACTGGTTTCTAGATGGTGAGAGTATACAAATAGAAAATAGCAAATGTTTCCAGAATATATATAAATAGATATTGTTTCCATAAGTACATGAAGCAGTAAGAAAAAGTCAAATGAAACAGATTATATTTTCTTCCTTAGTATCAAATGACAAATAAAGTCTTCAGATATACATGAAGTATTATGAAAAGCATCAAATGACAAATAAAGTCTTCAGATGTACATGAAGTATTATGAAAAGTATCAGTATCACTAAAAATAGACAGATAGTGTTTCCAGTTGTTTATGGATTACATGTGCTGATACAGTAGTAATGTCTTAATACAAAGATAGTAGGAAAGTCTAAAAGAATGTATAGTTGGGTATATTCATGAAATACTAAAGAATACCATACTGAACAGATAAATCATGTCATTAGATAGCTTGAGAAATATCACATTCTAAGAGAACAAATAGGTCTTGTCATGAATTATATAGGCATGTTTATAGAACACTGAGAAATATCAAAGAAATACATCTTGTCATGAATTATTATGGGCATGTTTATAGAACACTGAGAAATATCAAACCAAACAAATATATCTTGTCATGAATTATATGGGCATGTTTATAGAACACAAAAAAAAAACAACAGAAAAATAGTTTGACATGTTCTTTGTATCCACAAAATCAAACTGTTGGAAATTTGTTCATAATGCTTTTCTGTAATTTATAGTTAAAATACCAGTAGATGCTGTACTGCTGCCATTTCACTGTTACACTTCATAAATGTACTCTTCACAAACTTACCAATTGTGAATTGTACATTTTAAAATGTAAATGCACTGTTCACAAACTTACCAATTGTGAACTGTACATTTTAAATGTAAACAGAACATTTTAAAATGTAAATGTACTGTTTACAAACTTACCAGTTCTTTTATAATTACATAAATTAACTTTATATTCAATAAATTATTTTGTTTAGCTGTTTACAAGTAAACCCCAACTACAAATGGTGAGGCTTCAAGCATACTACAACTTAGATCTATTTTCTCACTTAGCAGGGTGCACAGTCTGCTTTACCAAATGAACTGTTGTAATTCACTGTAACCTAAGTTACACAAATATTATTTAGTACATGAGAATTTGCACATAAAGTAATTCAGATTTGTTGTCATATGGTCTAAACAGAAGTTACACAAATAATATTTAGTACATGAGAAAAATCTGAATTTGCACATAAAGTAATTCAGATTTGTTTTCATATGATCTAAACCTAAGTTACACAAATATTATTTAGTACATGAGAATTTGCACATAAAGTAATTCAGATTTGTTGTCATATGGTCTAAACAGAAGTTACACAAATAATATTTAGTACATGAGAAAAATCTGAATTTGCACATAAAGTAATTCAGATTTGTTTTCATATGATCTAAACCGAAATTACACAAATATTATTTAGTACATGAGAATTTGCACATAAAGTAATTCAGATTTGTTGTCATATGGTCTAAACCGAAGTTACACAAATATTATTTAGTACATAAGAAAAATCTGAATTTGCACATAAAGTAATTCAGATTTGTTTTCATATGATCTAAACCGAAATTACACAAATATTATTTAGTACATGAGAATTTGCACATAAAGTAATTCAGATTTGTTGTGATATGGTCTAAACCGAAGTTACACAAATATTATTTAGTACATGAGAAAAATCTGAATTTGCACATAAAGTAATTCAAGATTTGTTTTCATATGATCTAAACCGAAATTACACAAATATTATTTAGTACATGAGAATTTGCACATAAAGTAATTCAGATTTGTTGTGATATGGTCTAAACCGAAGTTACACAAATATTATTTAGTACATGAGAAAAATCTGAATTTGCACATAAAGTTATTCAGAGTTGTTGTCATATAGTCTGTTTTACCCTATTTTTTACAGTTTGAATTTTGTGGGAAAGTTTAATTATTTTAGGACTTGTATTGCATGATTTACTGTTAGTATTACTTTTATGAGAACATGGTAATATAATCCTAAAGCAAACAAAAATGAGAACGAAAGAGGAGGGAAGAAATAAAAAATTAAATGTTAAATGCAAACAAGCACAACACAAGATATGAAAGCTTGGTTTGTTTTTTTGATTAGTTTTTATATAGACATCAAGGAAGGAAAGCATTTCTTCATTTTATATAAAAAAAAATCTTATAGTGGCATAAAGATAATGAAAGTTTTACACTTTCTTTTTTCAGTTTCTTATATGTGCATAAAGGTATGAAAGCTTTTCCTTCTTTAACCTTTCATAAAGGTATAAAGATTTTCCTTTTATTAACCTTTCTGATACATAAAGGTATGAAAGATTTTGTTTAACCTTACTTACATACACATAAAGGTATGAAAAATTTTCCTTTTTTAAAAGAAACTTTTTCATACATGCATCAAGATATGAAAGCCAATTCTCCTCCTTAGCTCTCTTTAATAAGATTAAAGGCATGAAAGTATTTCCTCTTTCTTTTTCAAATTTTAATTTCTTATATATGCATAATGGTATTAAAACACTTCCTTTTCCTTATCCTAATTTGAGATGTTAACCATTTCTGGTTTTCACCAATTTTGTAGCCTGGTACAAGGGTTGATATTAAGGTACAGACAGAGCCCAGGCTATTACTACACCAAGTCTTTACCTGGTGAGTACACATGCCCAGGTTGTGGTACTGTTTCTGCTGAGTTCATGTCTCTTTCATTTCTTGAGGTGCCTTTAACTTTTATTTTGATCTGTGTTATTTGAATCGACACAGAGGCAGTAGTAGTGGTGAGAATGAAGACTTGGATAGAGGTGTCAGTTTAGATCATCTGACTCATCTTTGCCTTCTCATATTTGGTGGCTGGTGTAAGGGTTTTTTTTTGTGTGTGTAGTTCAAAGAAATCTTCTCAGGCAGGTCTTGTTCATCTGCTTGGAAGTACACATGGACATCTGAGTCTCTTTGCAAGGTATAGTTGACCATTGAAAAGTTCAGTCAAAGAGTCTACAGCACTTTTCTTGTGGGAGACCACAGAGCTACCCATGGTTGAAGAATAAATGTGAGCATTTTACTGCTTCACACCTGACTCATTCTTTCTTGTGCTTCTGGCTTGAACAACATACGTGGCATGAGCTGGGCTGGTTGGCCCCCTCACTCTCTTCGAACCATGGGTGCTGTTGATACTTGAAAGACAACAGGCAGGGGAAACGTGGGTTCCTGTTTTCACTCATGGTAATCCACTTGTTGGTCTGCCTGGTCCTAAAAAGGACAAAGGCTGGCTGATATTTCTTCCCCCTGACTGCCTGTCCATTTTCTTCTTGCATGGATGACCCAAGGGTAAGAGCAAGGATAAAAGGTGGCCTTTTAGTCAAAGGGCACACAATGAATCTGAATGCAAGTTTTTCTCATTCTTGTTTAACTTTCTTGTATATGTTTAATGGTACCAAAGCTTTCATTTTTTTTTTTAATTAACACTTTCTTATATAGGCATAAGGAATGAAAGTGTTTCCTTTAGCTTTTCTTTTTGGCATAAGGGTATGAGAGCTTTTCCTTCTGAATTTTTCTTTAGCTTTTATTAACTGGCATAGTAAAGGTAAACAAACTTCTTTTATTTAGCTTTCATATATTGGCATAGTAAAGGTATGCAAGCATTTCCTTTTGATTTTATTTTAGCTTTCAAACATAGGCATAATAAAAATATGAAGCTTTCATTTTGATTTATCTTTTAGGTTTCATATATAAACATAACAATTTCATTTCGATGTCTTTTCTGAAATGTCATACATATGCAAAATAAGGGTATGAAAGTGTTTCCATTTTTTAAAAAGCTTTCATACATAGGCACAATAATGGATGAAAAACTTTTCCTTTGTTTTGTTTATTAAGCTTTCAAATATAGACACAATAATGGATGAAAGCTTTTCGTCTGATTTTTTTTTTAAGCTTTCATAAATAGACACAATAATGGATGAAAGCTTTTCCTTTGTTTTGTTTTTTAAGCTTTCATACATTGACAAAATAAATAAATGAAGCTTTTCCTTCTAAATTCCCCCCCCCCCCCAAAAAAAAAAAAAAAGTTTCTTACATAATTTAGAAGGAAAAGCTTCATTTATTTATTTTGCAACATCCCATAGTAAGATCAGATATAGCACCATAATATCTAAGCAACAGCTACATGCATTTAACATTCTGTTTCCAAGACTACTTCTAATGAGTATTTACTAGACTGTACACCTTGCCAAGCTGATTAAGCGATTACTTTTGATGACTAAAAACATTTTATTATTTCAAGTGAAAATTAGCTGTGTTCAATCATGGTATCAAATTAAGGTATGAGAGAGCATTTCTATTTTTATTAGCATACATGGGCATAAAAACCATATGGAAACTTTTCCACTTTTTTAGCTTTCATAAAAAGGAATAATAATGGTATGAAAGCTTTTCTGATTTTTTTAAACTTTCATAAACAGGAATATTAAAGTTATGAAAGCTTTTACATTTTTTTTTAGCTTTCATACATAGGCATAACAAAAGTATGTTTCCTTTTTTTTTTCTTAACTTTAAAACATAAGCATAATCAAGTGATTCTTTTGACTTTTTTCTTTAGTTTCAGACATAGGTATAATTAAGATATGAAAGCTTCTAAAATTTTAGCTTTTATACATAGTCATAATAAATTATGGCAGCTTTTCCTTTTGATTTTTATGAGTATTTACTAGACTGTACACCTTGCCAAGCTGATTAAGCAATTACTTTTGATGACTAAAAACAAGTGAAAATTAGCTGTGTTCAATCATGGTATTAAATGCAATTGAAACATATTTTTTCAAATTATGTAATTAGATTTATAAGTAACAGTGTTAACGTAAAATAACAGTCAGTACAATGTAGAGTGAATGCCAATGGACATAGAAATATATTGAAGTAAAAACTAAGAAAAAATATTTTAAGTACCAGGATACCAAAATATTCACAATTTAGTTAAATGCAATAATTACAATGTTTTCTTTGTATTGTGACAGCAGGGTACAAAATGGATATGCTTGGCATTATAAATTTATTTTTACTATATAGATAATTATATATGCTTCAGTGAATGGTAGAAAATGCAAGGTTTTAAATGCTAGAAAAAAGAAACAAACAAAAGATGATGAAAATACTGAGCATGAAGTTCAAAGTTAGAAAGTAAAAGAGACCACAGGTAAAAGTAAACCAAAGTAAGGAAACAGAAAAGACCACAGGTATACATACGACAAAGGTCAATTAGAAAAGACCAATGGTACTAGTATTCTTTGTGAAAAGACATGAAGGTCAATCAGGTTAACAGAAAAGACAATGGTATTAGTATTCTTTGTGAAAAGACATGAAGGTCAATTAACAGGGAAGACAATGGTAACATTATTATTCTTTGTGTAAAGGCCTGAAGTTCAGTGTTATAAAACAGAAAGATCACAAATTTCTGGTGTAAAGGCATGAAGTTAAATGGTGGAAACAGAAACGACCATAAATTTCTTGGTGTAACGGCATGAAGTTAAATGGTGGAAACAGAAAAGACCACAAATTTCTTGGTGTAAAGGCATGGAAACAGAAGAGAGCACAATTTTTTGTGGGGATGTGAGGCATGAAGTCCAATGATGGAAACAGAAAAAAAGACCACAAATTTCTTGGTGTAAAGGTATGAGGTCCACAGCTGGAAACAGAAAAAAAAGACCACAATTTCTTGTTGTAAAGGCATGAAGTCCAAAGCTGGAAACAGAAAAGATCACAAATTTCTTGGTGTAAAGGCATGAAGTTCAATGCTGGAAACAGAAAAGACCACAAATAATCTTGGTGAAAAGGCATGGAAACAGAAAAGACCACAATTATTTTTTGCAGGGGATTTAAGACATGAAAAGACCACAATTTCTTTTTTGCAAGGTTTTAAGGCATGAAATTCAAATGATGGAAAGAGAAAAGAACACAAATTTCTTGGTGTAAAGGCATAAGTTCAATGCTGGAAACAAAAAAAAAGACCACAATTTTTAAAATTTAATTTAATTTTTATTTTATTTTATTTTTTTTTTTTTGGGGGGGGAGGGAATTAAAGGCATGAAGTTCAATGCTGGATACAGAAAAGATCACAAGGGTTTTTTGGGGGGATTAAAGGCATGAAGTCCAATGCTGGAAACAGAATGAAAGTTTTTTGATGTAAAGTTCAGTTCCAAAAAAGATGAAATTTTAACTCAAGGATCTATTAATGTTTTCAAACCAAACTTTCCAAATCATATAAACAATGGTTTATTTAAAATATTTCCATAAAAAAAATTTTTTAAAATCTCCCATAAGTAAATCACCCTGTTTTTGAATTTTAAAAATTTTATTCTTTTTTTTTTAATTTTTACACCTATATAATTGAAAGAAAAGACTCAAAAAAACAGTAGAAATGATGGGTTTTATATTTATGCTAGTACATTACATCTTAATAATAAAAAAAATCCCCCATAAGTAAATCACCCTGTTTTTGAATTTTAAAAATTTTATTCTCTTTTTTTTAATTTTTGTACATATATAATTGAAAGAAAAGACTCAAAAAACAGTAGAAATGTAAGGCACTAGCATAAAAATAAAACCCATCTTAATAATAAAAAAAAATCTCCCAGAAGTAAATCACCCTGTTTATGAATTTTTAAAATTTTATTATCTTTTTTTTTAATTTTTACACATATATAATTGAAAGAAAAGACTCAAAAAACCCAGTAGAAATGATGGGTTTTATATTTATGCTAGTACATTACATCTTAATAATAAAAAAATCCCCGATAAGTAAATCACCCTGTTTTTGAATTTTAAAAATTTTATTCTCTTTTTTTTAATTTTTGTACATATATAATTGAAAGAAAAGACTCAAAAAACAGTAGAAATGTAAGGCACTAGCATAAAAACAAAACCCATCTTAATAATAAAAAAAAATCTCCCAGAAGTAAATCACCCTGTTTATGAATTTTTAAAATTTTATTATCTTTTTTTTTAATTTTTACACATATATAATTGAAAGAAAAGACTCAAAAAACCCAGTAGAAATGATGGGTTTTATATTTATGCTAGTACATTACATCTTAATAATAAAAAAATCCCCGATAAGTAAATCACCCTGTTTTTGAATTTTAAAAATTTTATTCTCTTTTTTTTAATTTTTGTACATATATAATTGAAAGAAAAGACTCAAAAAACAGTAGAAATGTAAGACACTAGCATAAATATAAAACCCATCTTAATAATAAAAAAAAAATCTCCCAGAAGTAAATCACCCTGTTTTTGAATTTTAAAAATTTTATTCTGTTTTTTTTTTAATTTTTACACATATATAATTGAAAGAAAAGACTCAAAAAATCAGTAGAAATGATGGGCTTTATACTTATGCTAGTATATTACATCTTAATAATAAAAAAATCCCCCATAAGTAAATCACCCTGTTTTTGATTTTAAAAATTTTATTCTCTTTTTTTTTTTTAATTTAATTTTTACACATATATAATTGAAAGAAAAGACTAAAAAAACAGTAGAAATGATGGATTTTTATTTATGCTAGTACATTACATCTTAATAATAAAAAAAATTCCCCATAAGTAAATCACCCTGTTTTGGAATTTTAAAAATATTATTCTCTCTTTTTTTTTTAATTTTTGCACATAAATAATTGAAAGAAAAGACTCAAAAAACAGTAGAAATGTAAGACACTAGCATAAATATAAACCCATCTTAATAATAAAAAAATATCTCTCACAAGTAAATCACCTGTTTTTGAATTTTAAAAATTTTATTCTCTTTTTTTTTTAATTTTTACACATATATAATTAAAAGAAAAAACTCAAAAAACCAGTAGAAATGATGGGTTTTATATTTATGCTAGTACATAACATCTTAATAATAAAAAAAATCCCCCATAAGTAAATCACCCTGTTTATGAATTTTTAAAATTTTATTCTTTTTTTTAATTTTTACACATATATAATTGAAAGAAAAGACTCAAAAAAGAGTAGAAATGTAATGCACTAGCATAAATATAAAACCCATCTTAATAATAAAAAAAATCCCCCATATGTAAATCACCGTTTTTGAATTTTTTAAATTTTATTCTCTTTTTTTTTTTTTAATTTAATTTTTACACATATATAATTGAAAGAAAAGACTAAAAAAAACAGTAGAAATGATGGTTTTTTTATTTATGCTAGTACATTACATCTTAATAATAAAAAAATCCCCCATAGGTAAATCACCCTTATTCTCTTTTTTTTTTTTAAATTTAATTTTTACACATATATAATTGAACGAAAAGACTAAAAAAAAGAGTAGAAATGTAATGCACTAGCATAAATATAAAACCCATCTTAATAATAAAAAAATCCCCCATATGTAAATCACCCTGTTTTTGAATTTTTTAAATTTTATTCTCTTTTTTTTTTAATTTAATTTTTACACATATATAATTGAAAGAAAAGACTAAAAAAAACAGTAGAAATGATGGTTTTTCATTTATGCTAGTACATTACATCTTAATAATAAAAAAAATCCCCCATTAGTAAATCACCCTGTTTTTGAATTTTAAAAATTTTATTCTTTTTTTTTAATTTTTACAATATATAATTGAAAGAAAACACTCAAAAAAACCAGTAGAATTGATGGGTTTTATATTTATGCTAGTACATTACATCTTAATAACAAAAAAAAATCCCCCATAAGTAAATCACCCTGTTTTTGAATTTTAAAAATATTATTCTCTTTTTTTTAATTTTTGCACATAAATAATTGAAAGACTCAAAAAACAGTAGAAATGTAAGACACTAGCATAAATAAAAACCCATCTTAATAATAAAAAAATATCTCCCAGAAGTAAATCACCTGTTTTTGAATTTTAAAAATTTTATTCTTTTTTTTTAATTTTTACACATATATAATTAAAAGAAAAAACTCAAAAAACAGTAGAAATGATGGGTTTTATATTTATGCTAGTACATAACATCTTAATAATAAAAAAATCCCCCATAAGTAAATCACCCTGTTTTTGATTTTAAAAATTTTATTCTCTTTTTTTTTTTTAATTTAATTTTTACACATATATAATTGAAAGAAAAGACTAAAAAAACAGTAGAAATGATGGATTTTTATTTATGCTAGTACATTACATCTTAATAATAAAAAAAATTCCCCATAAGTAAATCACCCTGTTTTGGAATTTTAAAAATATTATTCTCTCTTTTTTTTTTAATTTTTGCACATAAATAATTGAAAGAAAAGACTCAAAAAACAGTAGAAATGTAAGACACTAGCATAAATATAAACCCATCTTAATAATAAAAAAATATCTCTCACAAGTAAATCACCTGTTTTTGAATTTTAAAAATTTTATTCTCTTTTTTTTTTAATTTTTACACATATATAATTAAAAGAAAAAACTCAAAAAACCAGTAGAAATGATGGGTTTTATATTTATGCTAGTACATAACATCTTAATAATAAAAAAAATCCCCCATAAGTAAATCACCCTGTTTATGAATTTTTAAAATTTTATTCTTTTTTTTAATTTTTACACATATATAATTGAAAGAAAAGACTCAAAAAAGAGTAGAAATGTAATGCACTAGCATAAATATAAAACCCATCTTAATAATAAAAAAAATCCCCCATATGTAAATCACCGTTTTTGAATTTTTTAAATTTTATTCTCTTTTTTTTTTTTTAATTTAATTTTTACACATATATAATTGAAAGAAAAGACTAAAAAAAACAGTAGAAATGATGGTTTTTTTATTTATGCTAGTACATTACATCTTAATAATAAAAAAATCCCCCATAGGTAAATCACCCTTATTCTCTTTTTTTTTTTTAAATTTAATTTTTACACATATATAATTGAACGAAAAGACTAAAAAAAAGAGTAGAAATGTAATGCACTAGCATAAATATAAAACCCATCTTAATAATAAAAAAATCCCCCATATGTAAATCACCCTGTTTTTGAATTTTTTAAATTTTATTCTCTTTTTTTTTTAATTTAATTTTTACACATATATAATTGAAAGAAAAGACTAAAAAAAACAGTAGAAATGATGGTTTTTCATTTATGCTAGTACATTACATCTTAATAATAAAAAAAATCCCCCATTAGTAAATCACCCTGTTTTTGAATTTTAAAAATTTTATTCTTTTTTTTTAATTTTTACAATATATAATTGAAAGAAAACACTCAAAAAAACCAGTAGAATTGATGGGTTTTATATTTATGCTAGTACATTACATCTTAATAACAAAAAAAAATCCCCCATAAGTAAATCACCCTGTTTTTGAATTTTAAAAATATTATTCTCTTTTTTTTAATTTTTGCACATAAATAATTGAAAGACTCAAAAAACAGTAGAAATGTAAGACACTAGCATAAATAAAAACCCATCTTAATAATAAAAAAATATCTCCCAGAAGTAAATCACCTGTTTTTGAATTTTAAAAATTTTATTCTTTTTTTTTAATTTTTACACATATATAATTAAAAGAAAAAACTCAAAAAACAGTAGAAATGATGGGTTTTATATTTATGCTAGTACATAACATCTTAATAATAAAAAAAATCCCCCATAAGTAAATCACCCTGTTTATGAATTTTTAAAAATTTTATTCTCTTTTTTTTTAATTTTTACACATATATAATTGAAAGAAAAGACTCAAAAAAAGAGTAGAAATGTATTGCACTAGCATAAATATAAAACCCATCTTAATAATAAAAAAAATCCCCCATATGTAAATCACCCTGTTTTTGAATTTTTTTAATTTTATTCTCTTTTTTTTTTTTAAATTTAATTTTTACACATATATAATTGAAAGAAAAGACTAAAAAAAACAGTAGAAATGATGGTTTTTTTATTTATGCTAGTACATTACATCTTAATAATAAAAAAAATCCCCCATAAGTAAATCACCCTGTTTTTGAATTTTAAAAATTTTATTCTCTTTATTTTTTTAATTTTTGCACATAAATAATTGAAAGAAAAGACTCAAAAAAGAGTAGAAATGTAATGCACTAGCATAAATATAAAACCCATCTTAATAATAAAAAAATCCCCCATAAGTAAATCACCCTGTTTTTAAATTTTTAAAATTTTATTCTCTTTTTTTTAATTTTTATACACATATAATTGAAAGAAAAGACTCAAAAAAACAGTAGAAATGATGGGTTTTATATTTATGCTAGTACATTACATCTTAATAATTAAAAAAATCCCCCATAAGTAAATCACCCTGTTTTAAAATTTTAAAAATTTTATTCTTTTTTTTTAATTTTTACACCTATATAATTGAAAGAAAAGACTCAAAAAAACAGTAGAAATGATGGGTTTTATATTTATGCTAGTACATTACATCTTAATAATTTAAAAAATCCCCCATAAGTAAATCACCCTGTTTTTGAATTTTAAAATTTTATTCTCTTTTTTTTTTTAATTTTTGCACATATATAATTGAAAGAAAAGACTCAAAAAAACCAGTAGAAATGTAATGCACTAGCATAAATATAAAACCCATCTTAATAATAAAAAAAAATCCCCCATAAGTAAATCACCCTGTTTTTGAATTTTAAAAATTTTATTCTCTCTTTTTTTTTAAATTTAATTTTTACACATATAATTGAAAGAAAAGACTCAAAAAAACAGTAGAAATGTAATGCACTAGCATAAATATAAAACCCATCTTAATAATAAAAATAATCTCCCATAAGTAAATCACCCTGTTTTTGAATTTTAAAAATTTGTACTATAAGAAAGTGCATTCTGATGAAATCTGTTCTAATAAATGAGTGATCAAACACAGGACATTTATCAAATGCCCTGTCCAGCCAATAGGCTAAAAGCCGCTTGACTGGAAAGTCGACAACCCCCAACTGTCTAGTTACTGAATCTCCCCACCCAGTTGCGTGAGACATTTCAGAAAGGAGACAGAAAAAAGAAGACAAATAAGAAAATCTCCTACCAAGTATATGTTGGGTGATCCACTAGATGATCCTCAGGTCATGTGGGTTCACCAACGGATTGGCCCAGCTGGCAGTGAGAGCGAATACACCTGCCCTTCAGCCTGTCCAGGCACCTTAGGGTAGTTATAATTACAATTAATGCACAACTACCCCCATCCACATGCACATAATTTACCAGCATGCACATATTCACCCACATGCATGCACACATTCTCTTACATGTAGTCAATAAACATGACATTACACCATACTACACAATACAAACATGACATTACACCATACTACGCAATCCCACACAAAACAAACATGACATTACACCATACTATACAATCCCACCAAATACATAAATGACACTACAAAATACCACACCTCCCATATTAACCAAACATGACAGTGTATATTACAAAAGACATCACATTACAATGCATCACATGACATGCCAACATTAAGAGCTCTCTAGAATTTTATGTATCATTCTCATCTCATGACAATATGCAAAATAAATTGTATACTTTGGTAAACTATCACAAGATTTTGTTTGTGAAACTGATAGAAATTTATTTATAAAATCAAACTAACAAGTTTCATTTAAAAAAAAAAATGAAGTCACTATTAAAATAAAAAGTAATAACTTTAGACTCTTTCAATTAAGCTAACTTAAAATATATGCTATAACATGGCTGTATATTTTGAAATTAATTAATACTACCAAATAATATAGTTTAATAATAAGACTGCATACAACTGTAAAGTATTTTGTTCAGTTAATTTTGACCTTGTTCTTGTTTTTGAATCTCCTTTCATGACCAGTCCATCAGCTCTGACATAAAGATTAAGTAGGCTGGATGTATTGTTTCATGTGGTCTCATGCAATGAAAAAAGTATGCACAAAGACATTATGAATAATTTTAAATACTAATTGCTCATGTCCTGATATATTGCTTTCTGCTTTCTACTACTTCTTCAACAACATGAAATGAGACAAACCATTTTTGCAAAAATAGCAGTTTCATTAGTACTGAAAGACTATTGTTTGCAATTTTTCAATCTAGTCTGTATAGTAGGAATCATAACTTTTCTACTGATGAAATTAATACTCAATCTGCTTGCCATGCTGTACAGAAATAAATTCTCTGTACCCTTAATGGCTTGGCTGAAGAATGGGATGGACACATTCTGTAAAAATACAGCCTTACAAATGCCTGAATGAACCTACACACTTCAATCAAACATCATTTACACTTCAATCAAACTATCATTCACACTTCACTCCATGATTCACACTTAATTCACTCCTGTGGACTGCCTGCCACGCATGCTTCTATATCCAGTGCACAAAAAGCCAAAATGTTGTGCAATGTTATATAGTCCACAGGTACATAACAATGCACACTTTCAGGGGACAGTCTAACACTCGTGATCAAATGCACACTTTATACAAGCCTGACAACTGACCTTTTTGAATCAAATGTGCATGAAAATGTAGGTCCCAGCTACATGCATATCATATTTTTGAATTTTTTAACAAACAGCACAATAGGTGTGCTGGGTCAGATTGTCCCATGTTCTCTTACCATGAGGCTTGGTGCACATTTGGGTGCATTTCTCTTACATGCACCTGCTAGTTTTAGAATCTAGTGTGCACGCAGGCATGAATGCCAGTTATTCTGACTTAACCCTAAACAATAGCATGTTTCTCTTACACATGCTTGCAATTTGAACTAGCCTACTTTAAATGCCAATGACTGAGATATTTTCTGCAATAAAAAGTTTCCATTAAACATGTTGCTATTCTCAATCTGGCATTAAAAAATAACTAACTCAATCAAGACAATCTGCAACCAGAGTTGCTAACTGTCTTGTGCATGCAAGGTAGGTTATTTGATTTTGAATTCAACATTCTTTTGATTTGTCCTACACAATGAAAAGTGTTTAGTTTAATTTGGTGAGGAATGGCTGCCCCCTCAATTACATACACATACCCAGCCAACAACTCTTCAGACACAGTGTGGATGCTTTGCCGGCTCTCCCTATCCACCAGGGCTACAGGACCTTTGCACCTAGCATTCATAGCCACCTAGCTAGGAGTCCTAGCGTGAATTGAGGGCCGGTCACTCGGACTAGTCCGCCCCTTTGTCAGTGATCTTCCAAGCTGAAGGCTTTATGTGGGTATGGTAGAAACGTCACAGGTTCAAGGATGACGAGAGCCTGAACATAATGAAGTTAAATTAAGATGCATTTTCATTTCTAACAAGAGCAAAATCGATAACAAATTAAAAATCAATCTACTTTACAGTAACATTTCTCAGTATAACTAAAAAATGTATTTAATATTTTAAACTTCCTCAGAGCACCAAGAATATTGTTTATTAATTAGGAGAGAAAATCTACAGGTTACAATAACTGATTTTGCCAAAAAAATATGTTCTGAATCCACAACTACTCAAAAAAAATGTGATATCAATAGAATGTGCATTTAACTGAATAACTTTCAAATGTCATCATATTGAATGATAAATGTTTCTACTAGATTGAAGTCATATAGATGACAGAATTAGTTATTAATTCAAACCTTAGAAGACAAGATTCTTTGTTAACCTTTAGCACTGAATTGTTGCTTTTTTGTAATTCTACAATGAACAATCATATACCAACTTAAAAATGAAATAACTTAAAATAATATTCAAATCATTCATAAAAGTTTTAAGCTGATAACTAATATAAATATATAATTTTAATATTGGTGAAAATTACTTTGAAAATTTATAAAAATAAAATAAAATGTTGGAATACGAGTAATAATTAAGTGAATTTGTATGTATACAACATGCCCAAATAGGTTTACTGTGTGCATGTAATTTTGTACTTTATAAATGTGTTGTTATTGTGTTGTTACTGTGTAGTTATTGTGTTGTTAATGTGTTGTTATTGTGTTGTTATTGTGTAGAATTGTGCAGAATATGTTTTTAGTGAATTAGTAAATGCATTTGTATATGAGTTTAAATCTTGTGTACCTTAAAGTGGAATGGCCAACAGTATGAAACAACTATTATTACAGCCAGCCTATAATGAAAAAATCTGTGAATGCCAGAGAAGGGAGGAAATCCTCACAGGAGCGATACAAGACTGAGAACATCGAAAGAAAAGAAAATGTCTAATGTGGCTCCTACGAGGAAAGTAGTAAACAAGAACTAAAAACAAAAAGCTTTTGAACAAAGATCAATTATAATTATGAGCTGCAACACAAACAGCAAATCCAATAACAAGTATTGTCAATAAAAGTCATTTAATGATTTATCTATTATAAATTGTTGAAAATTTAAGAATTTATAAAGACAAGATCTGCATACGATGCAAGGTGGAAAATCAGTGAATAAGTATAGTAACTCTTTCCTTTAGACTCTTCTACAATTTAAAAAATAAAATAATGTTCATTGTACATATTCCAATATTCTAAAATTCACTAAATCAATCTACTAATATGTTTTAACTCACCAGATACATTTTCAAAACTAAAAATGCTAATGCATGCATGTCGGATTTCTCATTTAATTGAGTGTGTACTTCATTATGATCAGAAATAATATATTAAAATATTATGATATATCTTGTGTTGAGATAATTTAAATGTGGTGCCCTCATCATTTTAAAAAAAGCAAACAAACAAGAAATATTTGAAAACTTTGGTTGTTTTTATATGATCTTTAGAGATCATAAACAGCCTAATATTTTCAGATTAATTCTGAATAGATCCAAAACTACCATTATCCAGACTTAATGAAATATATTCACCACCACATGGCTGTCTATTTCTCTAATTATTTACTTATAAATTCTTTAAGTCATCTTGTGCTACAGAATCTGAAAATACCTTCCATACCAGGTGAATAGCTATTTCTTCTGTATATGAGAGAACTAAAATATCTAGCTGTATAAAAAAATTCTTTCTGAACTGATCAAACAGCAAAATTCAAAATGGTTATGACCCATGAGAAAAAGACCCATTCTATTAAAAGAAAAGTAATATCTTAAAAATCCTTATAAACAATTTACTACAAACACTAAGCAAATAAATAACATTTTAAAAGTGGACACAAAATTATTATTGTAAAAGAACTTTGCATTGCAAATAAGTGCCTGTTTCTCTTGGTACTGAAATGCATTTTGACATTTATGTACTGTGTGACCACTCTCTTCACCACGAAACATCTGCTAGCACCTATTTTAAAAAAAAAAATGTATACACATTCCTAAGCATCATCCCTAATGCCTATCAAGCACATTGTTGCCAGGGTGCAGGTTTGTTTTCTACATAGTAAAGAAAATGTATCTTGCAAAAATTAAGAATTTTGTCTTCCAGATTCTTTGCTTTTAATGGTGATTTCCATTTTGAATTAGTGAGTGGTTGAGATACAATATTTAGTTTTAGTAAATAAATGCTAGGCAGCAATATTAGATTTCAACTTGAATGTTTTGGTTGCTATGGTAAGTAAAATTGAAAGACAAGAATAGTGGCAGTTCAAATGATGAAGCATATGACACAACACAATCACTCAGGGCCAGAAGCAAACTTGTATCTATTTATCTTAATCCTTCAGTGAAAATGTATGTGTATTATCTGTTTGTTGACTTGGACACATTTCATTAATTTCAATTATTCTTTTCTGAAAAAAATATTTGAAGATGTGTTAAAGAGAAATAAATTTAAAAGTCATTATATACAAGTCCATGGTCACATGTAAAGGTATCAAGAGTGTAAGTCAGAAGCAAAGCAGATGTTTGTATCCAAGAAAAAAAAATAATACAAAGAAAAATCACATTTAATCAGATATACACTATCACTCCTATTCACTGATAAACATGGTGTGTTTGTGTGTGCGTGTAATAAAAAATATGTAAAAGTTACTGCCTGCTATAACACTACTAAATAAATATGATAATGCATTTTCATAAGACTGGCAATACTTGTTTATATAAATATCCTAGATATGCAAATTACAATTTTTTAACTTTTCAAATTTTTTACATTTTTTCCTTAAATTATTGTAAGAGTGTGTACAATCATTTCTTTATTATATAATTTTTCCTTTTATTGTATTAATGTGTGTTTAACCATTTGTTGATAATGTAAACAAACCAATTGGTCAAGTGGTGAGCTGTATTATTGCCGAACTGTTTAATACAAAACATAAGAAATATAACTTTATAATTAAGATGTTGCACAAACTCAAACATCACAATTCTACTAAAATTGTTCCAGTCTGTCAAACAGCAATAAAGCAATACAAATGTATATTGTGATAATCTGGTCAATAAGCAATCAAGTTATATTTCAGCGTGGTCAATAAGCAATCAAGTTATACAAATGTACATTATGACAGTGTGGTCAATAAGCAATCAAGTTATATTTCAGTGTGGTCAATAAGCAATTAAGATATACAAATGTCCATTATTTCAGTCTGATCAAAAATCAATCAAGTTATCAAATGTGCAATATAACAGTCTGGGTCAATAAGCAACCAAGCTTTATAAATTTCCATTATTTCAGTCTTGTCAAGAACTTGAATAAGCAATCAAGTTATAGAAATGTACATTGTGACAGTCTGGTCAATAAAAAGTCAAGCTATACACATGTACATTATTTCAGACAGGACAATAAGAATTCAAATAATAATAGTGTCCATTATTTCTCTCTGGTTAATAAACAATCAAGTTAGACAAATACACATTGTGACAGTCTGGTCAATAAGCAGTGAAGCTTTACAAGTGTACATTGCAACAGTTTGGTGAATAAGCAATCCAGTGTATTAATAAATATACATTATTTCTGTCTAGTTAATAACTCAATAAAACAATACAAATGTACATTGTGCCCTGTTCTTTCAGCCAGGTTAATTAGCAATCAAGTTAAATGTACATTCTGACAGTCTGGTCAATAAGCAATCAATCTATACAAATGTGCATTATTTCAATGTGGTCAATAAGCAATCAAGTTTTACAAATGTACATTTCATCTTGATCAATAAGCAATCTTGCTATTCAAATATACACTGTGATAGTCAAGCTATAGTAATGTACATTATTTATGCCTACTAAGTACTAAATAAGCATCAAGCTATACAAATGTATATTGTGATAGTCTGGTCAATAAGTAATCAAGCTACACAAATATCTATTATTTCAGTCAAGTCAATAAGTAATTGTGCTTATCAAATGAACACAAATGAACATTGTGACAATCTGGTCAATAAGCAATCAAGCTATACAAATGTACATTATTTCAGTTAGGTCAATAAGCAATCAATGAATACAAATGTACATTGTGACATTCAAGTTGTATATTATAACAATGAGCAAAAAAGACTTTTCTCTTATGCCAATGTTTAGAAAAAAAGAAAACATAGGTTTCAGTGGCATTTTGTCATTTTCAGTAAAACTTCAAACTATATTTTTAATATTATTTAGGGAGGAAATTTTTTGTTACATTGACAGTTTGACAGATTTAGTGTATTGTCAGTCAAAACTTAAATATTTTAGTGAGTTACAACTGTAATGTTTGCTGCATGGAACATAAAACATGACAATATACAGCTTAGAATTACATTAGTATACTGAAACAAGGCTGCAGTGTTCATACAATTTAAGTTCAGTGAGAATCATATTTATAATACTATGTATGGTATTTAAAATGATTTAGTTTCTTTACAGCTAAGTGAGAATCATATTTATACTACTATGTACGATATTTAAAATGATTTAATTTCTTTACAGCTAAGTGAGAATCATATTTATACTACTATGTACGGTATTTAAAATGATTTAGTTTCTTTACAGCTAAGTGAGAATCATATTTATACTACTATGTACGATATTTAAAATGGTTTAATTTATACTACTATGTACGGTATTTAAAATTATTTTGTTTACTATGTACAGTATTCATAGTAATTTAGTTTCTTTACAGCTAAGTGTGTATGATATTTATACTACAATGATTAGTATTTTTATTTATTTAGTTTCCTTACACTAGTTACAGATTCGGGGCTCGTTTTGTATCTAGCATTTTAGCAATACTAGTAACGGTAAACTATGTTTTTAGTGTCGGTTATTATTAGAATAGTTATTAATAATAGATAAAGAGTAGTTAGTAAAAGAAACATTTACAAAAAGTACATTTTATTCATGATTGTCAGCCAAAGTGATTATCAAGTTCTTGAAAATGTTATCTCAATGGAAATTACTCCAATATACGAACTCATGTAAATATGAAGTAAATAACCCAAGACTGGTGCCGAATTGTCTCCCGTGCTGTGCAGCACAGACAAATAATAACCGACACTAAATCCTATTTTACCGCGGTAACAATTTAGGGTGTTGATGGATATAGACTTTGAGCATAATACAACATAGAAATAACGAAATTAAACACTTAAATGTTAGACTTAATGGTTATGCCGTTTTTATATATCAGTATTATTTGACTGAAAAATGTTCATATTCAGTTCAGTAGACGTTATCAATAATAATTATAAGAGATTTTCAATACAAAAAACTCACCATCCTCATGGGCAGCAAAAGACTTCCGGTCAAGATATGACTTATATAATAGGCTATTTTCTTGTATCTTTACCGAAACCGGTCATAATTCAGAAAACACTATTTCATACCACACGATCTTGATTGTGCGAAAATTTCAAAATGTTTAGAGTAAATAGTATATTGCCTTTATAAGCTTAACATTTATTTTTTTAATACTATTTTAAGTTAATTAAATTAGACTACTCTCTGAAAATGTATAAACAGATTACTTCCGTAAATGAAATCAGAGTAAGGCCAGCCCCCAGTCCACCAGCACCCTGTGCAAGATTTTTTGTTGCGCCCCAAGACTTTACTAAAATGTTTTTAAAATATATTTTAAAAAATAATTTGGGTAGAATCAAATTTTACTATCCTGTTCAGCGTGTAAAACTCAGAATCACAAATTATATCATACAGTTAAAATTAAGAATGAAACAATACAAACATTTAATCAGTAAAAATTTTGATTGATATTTAATAAGTGAAGACTTTTTAGTAAATTTATACTTTTAAAAAGCATTAATTTTAAGTTTTTAAGAATGTAATGATACAATTTATTAGAACACGTATTTTCACACTGACTTTAATAAATAAAGCAGTCAATGTAAAAGGAATAAATTAAAAAATATAATAATTTAAAATTCAAAATAAAGGATTCAGTTGAGAAAGTGGTCAGCCAGGAGACATTTGGGAGCTCATTATTGGATGCAATATAGAAAGAGCCACCTCATATACTTTTTTCTATTAAAAGTGGTCAGCCAGGAGACATTTGGGAGTACATTACTGGATGCAGTATTGGAAAAAGCTACCCTGTATATTTTTTATCTATTAAAAGTTGATTAGCGCTTATAAAGTAACATTTTTTAGGGGTGTGGCATCTCTGGAAGTGTTGCAAAACAGAAAGTCTAGATGAGTAAATGATGAACAAGTATGCTGCAAAACAGAAGGTCTAGATGAGTAAATGAACAAGTACGCTGCAAAACAGAAAGTCTAGATGAGTAAATGATGAACAAATACGCTGAGGATATAAGGGCCAAATATTTGAGTGGGGATCTAAATGTGCAGCAGAACAGAAAATCCAAATGCATCAGTAAGGGGCCATATGCATAATTTCTGGTTAAAAGTTTAATTTGAGACTAACTGGCAATCCTCTTCTGAGTCAGCATTAAAGTTGTAATATATTGTTTATTTCTTAATTTATTTTTCTGTATTAAATTTGAATCCTCCCGTATCTCTAGCAAATCTTTTCATGTAATTAATATGATAAACTGTACTTTGTTAACAATTCATTTCTTCATCTAGAAGTTAGGTTTGGACATTTCACACAATCGTTTCAGATTCTGTTTTAATTTGGACCTTACAAAGACAAATAAATGGTCAAACATGATGAAAAATGGAATGGCAGTAAAGTGTTCAAATGCAAAACACATCATCCAAATTATTTTGAATGTTAGGTTTCCCTTTAGAAGTTCCAAATGATTAAGTGAAGAATATGATTCATTGCAACGAGACCATTTTATTATGAACTGTGTCCGGTTTTGCCAAAGATGGTACGTTTACAAGAAGAGCTCAGACCAGTCAGGGTTCCTATTCTGAATTATGATCTCTCTGACTAACGATACACTGGGTGCAAGTCCTGTCACGCGGCTAAGTTTGACACGTCTTTTCAAAGAGCGCTCTTCACGTGCAACACGACCTCGAGCAGAGGTCGAAACAATGACAATGCGTCACTGAGCTCTGCCAGACAGCTAACTAGGTGTAAATTTTTTACTATAAAAATAAAATTAAATGTTTAAGGACTCGTGAACAGAAAAATACAGCGACCTGATGCTCATATTTTGTGTGGTAAATGTATCATTAACAAAGTTTTAGTCCATGAAAAATAGTACGCAATAAATGTACGCGATATTTCACACAGAATTTTTTTTTAATGATTCCCTTGCACAACGTACATTTCGGCAGTTATATATTCTGAAGTTATATATTGCAAAGCATGCAACCAACAAGCAAATAATAATGTACTCGTAGTTTGACTCTCTCTCTCTCTCTCTCTCTCTCTCTCTCTCTCTCTCTCTCTCTTTCTCTCTCTCTCTCTCTCTCTCTCTCTCTCTCTCTCTCTCTCTCCTTGGTTGCATCTGTGTTTTATATGCCTTTGAGTCATGGACCCTCACAGGACCTTTAGAAAGGAGGATACAAGCTACTGAAATGAGATGCTTTCAAAAGTTGCTTGGCATTTCGCATAGAGATCATGTCACGAATGAGGAAATGGGAAAAAAAATTAGACAAGCATTTGGGCCCTATGAAGAGCTATTGACCATTGTGAAAAAACGCAAAATGAAATGGTATGGGCATGTCACACGATCAACAGAGCTTGCCAAGACAATCATGCAAGGTACTGTGCAAGGAGGGCGAAGGAGAGGAAGACAGAGGAAAAGATGGGAGGATAACATCTCAGAGACACATAAATGACACAGAGACAAGGACTCCGAGAGCAACACAGATAGAAAATGACACAGACAGGGACTCCGAGAGCAACATAGACAGAAGAGAGAGACACACAAATGACACAGACTGAGACTCCGAGAGCAACACAGACAGAAGAGAGAGACACACAAAAGACACAGAGACAGACTCCGAGAGCAACACAGACAGAAGAGAAGCAAAGGAACATCCATGTAGACAGAAAAGGATTACTCTGCGTCACGGACCCCTTTGAGAATCTGGTGAAATCTATGGGTACCCTCCCTAGAAGAACTCACATAAGCAAAATATAAAAATATAGTGAATATGTGACTTTCACGGACCCCTTGAAGCCCATTCATGGACCCCAGTTATGAACCCTAGGTCTAGGTCTTAGGGCCTATAGTTAAGGTGGATAGTTTAGGTTAGGTTGTAAATGGACTTGAGTTTTAGTTGAAGCATAGTTTTGCAGTAAAATAAAAATACAGTGTAGAGGTTAGAAGTATAGTTTTGGAGTAAAATAAAAATACAGTGTAGAGGTTAGAAGTATAGTTTTGTAGTAAAATAAAACTACAGTGTAGAAGTTGACTTTCTTTTTACAACTTCGACTGGTATGTTTGCGTATGAATTTGCATCAGATGCGTTTTAACTGCCTTTCTTTCACTATTACGATATAACTCTGGTACAGGATTGCCAATGGTAGGATTTTTAACTACATTTCTTTTATATTAGCCAAGATGTGTGTCTGGTACAGGATTGCCAATGGTAGGATTTTTAACTACATTTCTTTTATAGCCTTAGCCAAGATGTGTGTCTGGTACAGGATTGCCAATGGTAGGATTTTTAGCTACATTTCTTTTATAGCCTTAGCCAAGATGTGTGTCTGGTACAGGATTGCCAATGGTAGGATTTTTAACTACATTTCTTTTATAGCCGTAGCCAAGATGTATCTCTGGTTTAGGGTTGTCAGCGTTAGGATACAAGTGTACTTAAACACTCCATGTCTGGTCAATAAGCAGTGAAGCTTTACAAGTGTACATTGCAACAGTTTGGTGAATAAGCAATCCAGTTTATTAATAAATATACATTATTTCTGTCTAGTTAATAACTCAATAAAACAATACAAATGTACATTGTGCCCTGTTCTTTCAGCCAGGTTAATTAGCAATCAAGTTAAATGTACATTCTGACAGTCTGGTCAATAAGCAATCAATCTATACAAATGTGCATTATTTCAATGTGGTCAATAAGCAATCAAGTTTTACAAATGTACATTTCATCTTGATCAATAATTTCTAATAGTAGTAATAATACTGAAGTCCAAGAAACTGAAGAAAAATATGTCAATTGAAAAACTGAATATTTACTGTTTCCATTTAACAAAACTGTTTGAATAGTGATAATAATAGTTAACATGTTCATAATGTATAACTGAAAGTTACAGGGCAGTATTATAAACAGTTAATACAGCTTATATAGCTACAAAATTAGCATGGATTAGGAAAGTTGTTAAAAAATAATAGAACATACTATCACTGAAATAAGACAACTACCTTATATTCAGTTATTCAGTAAATAGTTAAATACACTAATAAAAAATAAAACATAAATAATAAGATTTTTGCATTGTATTAAGCAAATAAAGTAGCACTAAAGTGACAAACCCATTATGTTTTCAGCTTGTGTTGTATACAACACTTTAGAATCTCACTCACTGATCCACTATTAAAAATCAGTAATGTTGTGAATACATATGAAATATTTTCTTAATAATAGAAC
Organism: Sinotaia quadrata; assembly: GCA_028829895.1. Classification (NCBI taxonomy): domain Eukaryota; kingdom Metazoa; phylum Mollusca; class Gastropoda; order Architaenioglossa; family Viviparidae; genus Sinotaia; species Sinotaia quadrata. The sequence goes on from CM054181.1 coordinate 68,689,203, forward strand.
TGACACTGATTGGATTATAAGACTATTAATAATATGTAATGTTGCAAATACATATGAAATATTTTCTTAATAGTAGAACTGACACATATTGGATTATGAGACTATTATTAGGCTAGTGACTTTAATGAGGGATGAGGTACAGATATAATGTATTTTAATGTAAAGGATATCCAGCAATATACAAATAAGTAATAATTTAATTTGGAATATATTTCAGTGTTCCATACTGTCAGTTCTAAGATATGAATTGATTATAAGAAATTGGTAATAATAGAATATAACAAAATTTCACACTAAACAACAAAATTCACTAGCAAAAATGCCAAGTTCAGCATTTCAAATCTTACATATGCACATTGGATAAACTAAAAGATACATGAGAGCTAATAATAATATATGCCTACATGAGAAATTAAAACAATAATTATCATTTTAAAGTGGCTGTATCTCCACTGGTCACAAAGAAACTTTTTAAATCTTATATTTTTTAATTTGTTCTATGGATCGCTAGGCTATAATTGATTTATACATTTATGAAAGCTAAACGTTTTCTTTAAATTAGCTGCAAAAACTAGTACTGTATTAATATAACTTATGTATATACATATATATTTATTTCAAATTAATTTAGAGTAAGGGTGTGCAGCAAGTATTATTTCATCCAAAAGTAAAAAGAAAACTTTCAATTCAGTTCATGTTTAGGATGATTGGAAACACAACTGTGTGCAAAGATGCAATGAATATTTCTTTACTTCTTCAAATCCATTACAACTATGAACAATAACAGTATTAGTCTCAAGACTGTGTATTTACAGTAGCTGATGCAATAGAGTAACTTATGTGGAAACTATAGTTAGATTTAATTTCACTAAAAGAAATGACAATGTGTGCTATTTTTTGCAGTCCATAACGTTATACAAAAATGTGTGGTAGTATTTAGGGTAATATTTATATTGGTAGTTTAAAAGTGAAATAGACAAGATATAGAGCATTGTGAATGAAAAGAAAATTGATTTATTTTATAGAAAAATAAAATACTTCTCCTTGTGGGTTTTGACTCGCACAAAAATGAAAGAAAAATAAAATACTCCTTTCTATCTTTTTTCTCTTAGCCAAATTATTTGACTATCAACATTTAGCACTGTCATATAGGTGCTACGAACTTTCTTGTGTCAGTTTTGCACGAATAGTAATTAAAAGTATTCATTCGAATTGCACTGCCCCTTTTGTCAGGTGGAGAGGCTAATTTCACCTCACCTCTGTCGTAGAGGAGATAATGGGCTTTCTTTTGTCAACTCAAAGAGACACTCCCTATTGTTCGTATCTTAACGGTTTATAGTGGGTTTTCCAAACACCCCGGACCCCTGTCGTCTTCCTAACAGCCAGGCGGCTTATATCAAAAGTTAATCCTTCCTCCTCGCCTACACTTGTACACGTGAGAACAACAGTACCTATCTTTACTACTGACTGGCGATTGTTGTGCAAACATTTTTTTCTTCTTAGCAGTGTTAGTTAATGGCTACGCATTCTTTCGTACTTCCATCAAATCAACACTGCACACATTATTTTATGTACACAAAGGTGTGTACGGTAGACCCAACTGCTCCAAACACAATTGTCGTGTTTAAAAACAAGGGGGTCATTATACGTAATATCGAAGGAGAGAAGTTATATGACATATATCTAGATGCAAAGTGTTACTCGATGCTATTTTTACTGCAATATTTAAGTTATTAAAACACAAAATTTAGCAGAAACAAAATCTAAATAAGGAATAAAAGATATATAAATAAAACAGTTTTAGAATATATTTATATTCGTTTTTTTATTTACAGCTAATCCTAACCCTAAATTTCTCTTTAAAAAAAAGCACCAAAACTATCTCTAAAATTCCCTAACCATATTTTTTCTCTAACCTAAAACAAGAGAGTTGTGTATTGAGTCGCTTCTAATCAACGGTGAGCAATGAGCGGGGAAAATATCAGGAAAAAAGTAAATGAAAAAAAAGTCACAGGAAAAAAGTCATAGGAAATAAAATCACAAGAAAAAAGTTACAGGAAATAAATTCACAATATAAAGTCAAAAGTGTCAGAGTGTATATGTTATAATACTTATTAACAGTAAGTGAAGCAGGAAAAGGCAAGGAGGTTAACTGCTCGCTCAAAATGTGCGTGATTCTAGTGTATTTTATATACCGTATAAAAGCTTTGTAATACATACATTTAGTTAATTAATTTTCAGTGTAAGTCGGTATGCTTGCTTATTATTGAGTGAATAACAGTAAATGGAAGTAAGCGACGGCTCATTAGGATCCTCGTTCGATTCTCGCTCGTTGAGGGTAAATGTGTGTGTGTGTGTGTGTGTGTGTGTGTGTGTGTGTGTGTGTGTGTGTGTGTGTGTGTGTGTGTGTGTGTGTGCGTGTGTGTGCGTGTGTGTGTGTGTGTGTGACTTGTATATCGTAACATTGTAACATATTATAATTCACGCATTTAATTATGTTACCTGTCCAATTTTTATTTAAAGACCCTGCTTAGGAATTTTACAGAACTTTAATTTATTTAGATAAATTAATTTCTCCTCTTTCCTTAAACAGACTGGTTGCTCAAATTATCTTTCGTCTCATATGAAAATGCGCCTTTGTAGTACAGACAAACAGATTCACGAACAGACAACTTGTGTACAATAGCCGGCTTGGAAACCGTTAACACTCTCTTAAATCTTTATGCATTCAAAATGTTACATTTAGCTCAGTCGATCCCCCATCCAAACCATAATTAGGTCTATATATATATATTGTGTGTGTGTGTGTGTGTGTACGTACTTGCGAAGTTTCAGGTCTGCGGTAAATTGCTTTATATGCAAGTTTGGCTCTGAAGACTGTAAAAGTTACTGGAGTCCTTTCAAGTCTTCTATAAATGTTTCAAACTTGTTCTACCAAAATTGATCAGAGGCTCCCACTTTATACAGTTTATCAGCTATTATTTATTCACTGTGTTAAATTTGTAACCAGAAAACATGTTAGTTTGCCTTCACTCGTGCTATAATCCGGCTAATCAAACGTAGGCATGACATTTTAAGGAGTGTGGCATCTTGGAAGAGCAAAGAACACTTACTTCGCGATCAATCGATTCACCGCACTCCCTGCAAAGGACTATGTGCTCTGTGTACATAGAAGCCTACATAACTTTTTCTTGTTTTCAGTGTTTCAAGCCGTAAGTAAGAAGGAAATACGCAATGTAATAACCAAACTGAAACTGAAACAAATAAGCAAACTGAAACTTACTTAAAATCATGTGTGAAATATTGAAACTCGATTTGACAGTTATTTCAAAACTTTAATTAAACTAGTTTATTTGATTTTAGGAAAAATATTAAAAGTTTAAACTAGTTTCATATATCATCAAATAATAAGAAAGCTTCAATTAATAAACATTTCTATATGTGCCTTTGTACTTAGTAAGAAGTGGCAGGAGAATGACCTGCTGTTTATTAGTCATATGCTTGAATCATGAATCTATTTTTATTAATGCTATCATCCTTTTAGTTCATTCATATGTAATGCTTGTCTGTAAATGAGGTCGTGTGGTTTGCGTGGAATGTGTACACGTTAATAAAACAAACAGACAGAGAGAAAGGAAAGAGAGTGAAATAGAGTAGTAATTTATTAGATTATATTGTAATAATTCAGTGAATACACAAATGCGTTCATTTTTAAAGACACAAATGTCATATTATCTTGCTAATCAGTATTGGCATACAGCTTATTTGTCGCCAAACATTTTTATCTATCTCTCTATTGATTTGATGTTAAATTGCTCGTAACATTGAGTAAGCAGATGCATTTCGATACGTGAAGAAAAAAAATTTTAAAATGTGTAGTTTGTTTGTTTCCATTCTATTGGTTATTTTTTCTTTTTTTTAAGGAAGATTAAATCAGCAAACATTTTTTTGTTTATAAAGTGAGTATGGAATTTCGTCTTTGTATTTAATAAAAAATGGCAAGAGAATGACCTTACAATAACTTTAGTATAATATTTTAACTTTATGCGCCCAATTATGAAAAAAACTACATTGTCTTCTTCTGCTTTGGTTTACGGAGTGACCAATAATATTTTAAAGATATCAAACGTAATACTAATTTACACCATCTCTGTTTTAGAAAAATAAATATGGAAATACAGAATCTGAATACAGTGAAACACGACTAAAAAGAATAGAGTAAGCGATATCTTTTATTCAAATAAAAGTGATCATTCCTCTTAAAGGGTTCTAAAAGGAAATAAGCATTATTTAAACTTTTATTATGTTTATTAAGTAATTGATTTAATTAAAGAAAATTAAGGCACTCTGATAGGTTAATTGTCTTCTTTTGTTGATTCTGATTCTGACAAATTGGCGCAATATTACAAATACCTCTTTGAACAAATAATCTGTTTCTGCGTGTGCTGAACCTGAATCTGAAGTTAGTTTTATTAAATTCCTCGTACTTTAAGAGATATGCGCATAATTAGAAAAATAAAATTTTCATAAAAAATTCATAATTCGAGAAATATGAAATATTATCGTTTCAAAATAAGCCACGCGTATTTCTGCATCATCCTGCAAAGGCTGTCAAAATTTCAGCGACTTTAGTAGAAAACGCGATTTGGCGCCAAAATTTCATTGTCTCGAAAAATCGACTTTACTTACTAATGCAAGGCACTAGACTATTGAGAGAAGTGTTGACATTTTGACAAAAGGTGAATTTCTACAAAACTAATTGTCAGAAAAGGACTAAAATTGGTAGGCATGAAGCAAAATCATTTGTGACTCCGAATATAAAATAAAAAGTCGGATATTCGAAAAGACTCTAGAGAAAAACACGTTCATGCACCCCCTACTAAAAAAAATTGAGTTTTCTTGATTTTTTGAAGCGTTCGACTTTTTATCTGACGAACGCTTTACTCTACATGCATTGAATTCAGGTAACTAATGCACAACCACGGGTCCTATGACCTCTAATTATTGAGTATTTTTAGAGTAATCCATGTCGGAAATAATTAGGTTCAAACTGCTTAAATGCAGATGGAAGGTGTTTACTTACATATAAGTCTTCAAAAGTATAGCTAGACATACACACACACACACACACACACACACACACACACACACACATATACACACACACACACATACACACACACACGCACACACGCACGCACACACACACACACACACACACACACACACATACATTTAATCCCAAGGGAAAATCGAACCGCGATCTAACTGAGCCGCCGCTTACTTCCTTTTACTGTTATTCAGTAAATAATGTACATATATATCGACTTACAAATAAAATTAATCCAAACAGAACTAAATATATGATTTAGAATGCATTTATAGGGTATATAAAATACACGCTCGTGCACACCAAAGACAAAAGCGGACATACACGCATACATTATTAACGTTTTTACACCCGGAAGGGTATTTAATAACCACGCACATCTTCAGCGAGCTGTTAACCTCCGTGACATTTCGTGCTTCGCTTACACTAAGTTACAGTTAATAAACAGTATAACACATACACAGTGACTTACGACAAGAAGAACATCACGCCAACGCGAAAAACCAAAAATCCCTAATCATACTCCCCCCCCCCCCAGGCATGCTTTTGCTTCACTTACAGTTAATAAACTGTATAACACATACACACTGACTTACGACTTAATATTATACATATATTGTGACTTTATTTCCGGTGACTTTTTTCCTTGTGACTTTATTTCCTAAGACTTCATTCTGTGGCTCATTTTCTTGTGACTTTCAATGCAATAACACACTGGCCCTAGTTTTTTTCCTCTGTATAAAACTATCCTGTGAAAACGTGAATATGTTTCAAAATGGCAAGTTATGGGGTTATGGTGTGTGTGTGTGTGTGTGTGTGTGTGTGTGTGTGTGTGTGAGAGAGAGAGAGAGAGAGAGAGAGAGAGAGAGCGAACAAAAAGAAAGAGACAGAAAAGAAAGTAATAGAGACTCTAATCTTCCTTTGATCATCTAAGATATTGATGAACAATCAACATAAGGTTTGATTGATTGAGTGTAGGGGGCGCTTGCGGCTTCCGCCGCTTTCGCGCAAACATAAAGTATCAAGTCTCACTGGCGGTACTTTGTATAACTTTGATGTACAGTTAGGCATCGCAGGCTTACAATAAAAATGTTAGACCAGAGCAGAAGGTAAGCCTTCTGTTCACGCTTCGCAGCTTGAAGAACAGCACGCCAACGCGAAAAACCAATAATCCCTAATCATACTCCCCAGGCATGCTTTTGCTTCACTTACAGTTAATAAACAGTATAACACATACACACTGACTTACGTCTTAATATTATACATTTATTTCCTGTGACTTTTTTCATTGTGACTTTATTTCCTAAGACTTCATTCTGTGAAAAAGTGAATATGTTTCAAATGGGCAAGTTATGGTGTGTGTGTGTGTGTGTGTGTGTGTGTGTGTGTGTGTGAGAGAGAGAGAGAGAGAGAGAGAGAGAGAGAGAGAGAGAGAGAGAGAGAGAACAAAAAGACAGAGACAGAAAAGAAATTAACAGAGAAGAGAGAATCTAATCTCTTTGATTATCTAAGTTTCTATGTCAACAATCACCTAAGGTAGCAAGTCTAGCTGGCGGTACTGTGTATAACTTTGATGTAGAGTTAGGCACACTCAGGCCTACGCTCGCGAAAGCGGCGGAAGCCGGAAGCGCCCCCTACACTCAATCAATCAATCAGTCCTACTCTCTGCTTTGTCCGAGTACCTTCTGTTCACGCTTCAACAGCGTCTTGAACAGCACGCCAACGCGAAAGACCAATAATCTTAATCCCTAATCCCTAAAGGCATGCTTTACAGCAGTGGTCCCCAACCCCCGGTCCGCGGACCAAATGGTACAGGGCCCCCCCAATTTTATTTTTATTCTGGTGTATTTCTTTCGGGTTTGTGCGACTTTCCATGGACGAGATTGAGTCTGAGCATTCATTCTCCCAGTTGGTGCACGATCATCTGTCTTTGCTTTTAAAGAATTCGAGCGCTACTTCCCAACCACACCAACACACTTCGCTTCGGACCACCGACGAACGCACTCCATCCATTGGACCGCCGGAAGGAGAGTCATGTCAAAACGCCACACCAGACAAATCAGCACTAAGACTCAGCCCTTTTCAGGGCTGGCAAAAATGCCACTACTGCCCACTCCTCCAAGTGACATTTTACACGATTCTGAGTCAGTCACAGAAGATGCGGACGGCCCTTTCTGTTTCACAAACGAGCGCATAGCACAGCTGAGACAGATACGGCAAAAGAGGCTTGAAGAGATGCAAACATTAAGAAGTACAAAGGAGAAGACTGGACAAAATACTGCTGTGAAATCAGCAAACCAACCGAAAATGGGGGCATACGAAAAGTTACCCCCTTCACCTTCACACTAGAAACTAAAAACGTTGAACTAAAAAATGCGTTCACTAATTTGCTGTTGACCCTCTTCCACACAAAAACAGAAGATGAACTTACACTAGACAACAAGCCATCTTAACCGCAATTGGTCTCCATAAGATTTTAAACAATCACCTGACAAGGCAACACGAAAAAAAAACTACATCAACAGACTGTGAAACACAGACAGACATCTTCTGGAAAATAACGCCGACAACAAAAACACGCTCTTCACAAACGGAAAAGGAGAAAACAACGCGAAAACCCACACAGGAAGACGGCACAACTCAAACAGTCAAAGGAAAAAGCCACGTTTCCACCCAAACTCTACAAGCCACTACAAGAGAAAGTGGAATAAACACCAACATCATCTGGAAAATTCCACCTACGGCCAAAGTGAATTCAACTCAAACAGCAAAACAAGAAATCAGCCAGGCATTCTCGCAAACTCCAAAAACCCACAACAGATAATAAGGAAACTCAGACTACAAGCTCTATCAGCAAAGAAAAAGAAATTAAAACAACTACCACCGAAAATAAGAAGAAACGCCAAAAAATCTCCAGCACACAAACGGTACATATCAAGACGCAAGAAAGAAAAATACAAACAGAAAAAGAAGTGAAGACAACTGACGCAAAGACCGAAACAGAAGTCGACAACGCTCCAACTACACCATAAGAAACAACAACAACGACTAAACCAACTGCCACCAATCCACAGCCAGAGTCACCACCAGGGACTGCAACAAAGACAACCACAACAGACACACGAGGAAACACTACAGAACGGAGCCCCAAATCAAAAAGAAGGCGCCCGCCACAACACATCAGACGACAACAACAGTATCATCTACTACAGCCACAACAACAGAATCCACAACAACAACGGCAGCGCTGCGACAACAACCACCGCCGACAACAACAATAACAACGGTGGCAGCACAGGGAGCAACATCACATGCAGTGGGAATATTATAACCACCCCATTGCGGATCTAATTCAACTAATGCTTGCCGCCAACACCCACCTACATACAGTCCAACGGCTACCGGGGACATCAACAACAACAGTGCCAACGACAACAACAACACCACTGGTGAACATTACAGGGTGGGGAGTGAACATCCTGGGCGCACATACACACTAAGTACAGACGATGTGGTATTATCCTGGGCTCTGTAAACCCCCTCACCTGCCAATACAACAACGGCCACCACAGCACTTAAATCCGTATTGCCATTTCCGAATCCTATTTGTGTGAAGCGGGGTTTTCTGCAGTGACAGCAACCAAAACAAAACAACGGATGGACATAAGCAACTCACTTCGGGTGTAATTGTCTCCTATTACCCCCAGATGGAACCCTCTCGTTGCAAAGAAACAAGCTCAGGGTTCTCTCTGATTTAGCGTTCTAGTGAGTTAAAATGTTAAATCACTTTATATTCATTTTTTGGTGTAACTGTATTTTAATTTGAAGGCACGTTTAAATACAATTAAATTAAAATTATTAAATCAAAACAATCTAAAATATAAACAATCAACGTCCCCCCACATCATCGGGCCGCGGTAAAATTATCAAGCGTTGACCGGTCCGCGGCAAAATTATCAAGCGTTGACCGGTCCGCGGCGATGAAAAGGTTGGGGACCACTGCTTTACAGTTCACACCCTTATGCGTTCACTTGCTAACAGGAACTACGCGTCCGTTCATAAACAACACAGACAACTTAATATAACTAAGTCTATATTCGTATATATCTGCATTTTCAAGTTTCATCAGTCAAATAAAATTATAATTCATTCATATTTTTAATAGTATAATTCAATAAAAATAATAAACTGTTTCCTGAGTGGTACCACTCACGCTGATGATCCCTTGATAGTTAAAAATCGGAAAGAGAAAACGACATACCAGAGTTTGGGCTTAAACTCAACAATTAAAGTCCATGCTATTATTTCTCTTCCTTTCAAACAATACATCTTTCTGTTATCCAGTCCGCAGTACCAAGCAATACCTACCAATAAAATTCACGCGTTTTCAGTCCTGGTGATTTGACATTGATTGATTGATGGTTGAATGCACAGTGAACCTTTGTACCATCCAAACCACACCTTTCTTTTTAATTGTTACCACGATCTATCTGTTCTCTCTCTCAAAGTATATTATATATATCATCTGAGTCTGTGGGAAAGGGTGAGATAAAGGAGTTTAAATTAGTCATCATGTTTCGCTCTAGGGAGGGCATTAAATGAATGTAAAAAAAAGGGAAAGTGACTGAGTAGACCCAAACTTATCAGACTTTATTTCCAGTCTTTCGAAGATCAGCGGTTTTCATCATTCAGTTCTCACACTTTAAAAAAAAAAAAAAAGATAAAGGATCTGTGACTGTACTTATTTCCGAAACAGAAAGCATGTACACTGCAGATTGATGTTTTTCAGCTAATCTCTGCAGTACTGTCTACAAAATAACGTAAGAGATCATTTATTTTGATTACTTTATCATTTACATGTTAGCTTTCTTAATAGAGAGAAATATTCGGTGGCACTGATTCATGGCAAGAGCAAATACTTCTATTCTTTTCTTCATCTTTTACGAGGCGGAGGGGTATCAATTTTATGTGCAATTATGTCAGGCAGTGAGTAACCAACGGAGACATTCTTCGCTCTTTAATTGCCAGGCTTGCACGAGCTTTAGTAAACGTAACTGTTTTAGTAAATTAACCATTTTGTTTGTCCTATTTGATGGACTAGATACAAAGCCTAGAACCTTATCTGGGAATGGGGTAAGAATCACACTATCCATCCTGGCATGAATCGAACTCAGCCCCTGAATTAAGCAAGAATTGTTGTGCCCTTGCGGTTGTTCTTCAGTTCAATAATATTGCTTCAGACACTAATTAAGTCCTTCAATTTATGACAGAGTATTTCTTAAATAGAAATTTTAATTCAAAATCCACTTCATTTTATAAGTTTTAACAGAATGGATCTTGAGGAGTGCATTCTACATTACTCAATTTTTATTTTAGACTTGCGACTTTACTGTTTTATGGTGCAAGAGCACTGAACAGTTTCTATCTATGGACAGTATAATTTACGTGTTCATTCGGTCTTCACCCATAAACAAGTGTCGCCCCAAGCCTTATCGTTCTAAATTATAATCGTACTTAAAGACAGCTCTTTATAGTTATAATTTAATTCATCACCGCTGTTACATAAAATAAATCTAAGTACAGTGAAATATCGCTATAACGCGATAATTGGGGTCCATAAAATCGGATTGCATTAATAGTGGGGTTTTTTTTACAATATTTGACTTTTTTTTGTGACATCTATTCATGTCTAATGTAAAAGGTTGGGTTATTATGGGACGAATATTAAATGGAATGCATTATTAAGATATATTCAAAATAATGGACGGATATAATATCTATAGGTTTTTACTTTGCGTTAAATAGTTTTACTAATTTTTATTTGTTTGTACGATAATACACATTGTCCCATAATACCCCGAGTGACGTAATATCACGAATTAGGTTACACTGTATTACAACACCGCCAAGCCCAGCCAACATGTTTGCGGCTTTAGTTCTTTGATGTTTATTAAATTGTGAAAATATTTTATCAACCACCGTATTGTCTGCTGCTTGGTTGTGTATGCATTTAAGGAGAAGCATATATGGACTATTGTTTGTGCAACAATTGTATAATAATTAATTAAATATAATCACTAAACAACTTACTGGCGTTATTCATGGATCAGTAATTAACATATCCGATAATGTTTATTTTGGAATAACACTTCAAGAACCTGGTGAAATTCTTACATTTCGGATCGTTTTATATTAAACGTAATATGCGAACTCTTCCCCAAAATGATATTACACTTTTTACACACTATGTTTCTTTAGTTTATTGAAAATAATTTTAAATAAAGAAACATGTACATTATTTATAATGTATAAATATATGTATAATATATGCTTATGTGCATAGCACTGGTTTTAAACAAATATTGTCCACGTACCTCTAGTTGCATTAAACATTAATTTTCCAAACTCATCACTAAATTACATTTACTGATTTAGTGTCTCATATAACATGAATTTGAATCTAAATCTTGTATTAAATAATGATAAAATAAAGAAGCATTACTTTATTTATTTTAGTGACATGTATGCGGTCTGCATGTTGCTGGTTTTTAAGCACTTAATGTCCACCAAAAGATGGTTTTAAAGCATAAACCTTTTACTTTCCAATTTTAATACCAAATTAAATTTGGGACTTTTCAACATACTTTAAAATTTGAACAATATATTAAATAGTGATACAATAATGTTAAATAAAGAAACTTAGCTTTATTTATTAGAATGACATATACATGTCTGCGTATTGCTGGTTTTTAATAAGCAAATAATGTCTGCGTATTGCTGGTTTTTAAGCAAATAATGTCTACGTAAGGCTGCTTTTTAGGCATACACTTATTTTTCACAAATTCAACACTAAATAGAAACTGTGGTCCTTTAAAATGATTTTGCATTTGAATCCTGCATTAAATAGAAATAAATTTAAGAAACGTTGCTTTATTTATTACAATAATGTATAAGTTGCCTGCATATTGCTGCATTGCTGGTTTCAAAGTTTGCATTGTACACGTAAGGGTGTTTTATAAGCATAACACTTTTACTTTCCAACTTTAATACCAAATTAAATTTGGGGTCCTTAAACATGATTCTGAGTTTGAATCTTTTCTTAAATGGTGAGAAATTAATAGTAAATATAGAAAAATCAAGTTATTTCCAAGAGTCACTTACAGGTATGCTTACTTTTTAAATTTTTTAATAGCAAATTATGCTCACATAAGGTTGTTTTTAAAAGAAAAAAGCCTTTATTTTTGTAACTCAGCACTATATTGATTTTGTGGTCCTTTAATTTAATTTTGACTTTAAACCTGTATGAAATAGTGATAAATTAAGGAAACCTTGCATTCCTTTATTTATTTGAGTAACATATATGTTGTCTGCATATTGCTGGTATGTAAGCATATAATGTCCACCTAAGGCTGTTTTTAAAGCATAAAACATTTTCTTTCCAATTTTAATACCAAATTAAATTTTGGACCTTTTAACATGCTTTTAAATTTGAACAATTTATTAAATAATGAGACAATGGCATTAAATAAAGAAATATAGTTTCATTTATTAGAATGACATATATGTCCACATATTGCTGGTTTTTAAGCAAATGATGTCTGCTTAAGGCTGGTTTTTAAGCAAATGATGTCTACTTAAGGCTGGTTTTTAAGCAAATGATGTCTACTTAAGGCTGGTTTTTAAGCAAATGATGTCTACTTAAGGCTGGTTTTTAAGTATAAACATATATTTTTCCAAACTCAAGATTTAATTGAGTTTGGAGTTCTTTAACATGATTCTAAATGTATATCCTGATTTAAATAGTAATAAATCAATATAAAAACTCAACAATATATTTTTATTCATACCAAATAGTGGACTTTTAGATTATAAAATGAGGTACATCTATATAAATATCTCTTAAAGCAAATTTATTCTTCTACTTTTGATTTATATTTATAACCTATACATTTATTTATGCAGAGTCATGGTTTTTTAAAAGATTCATTTGTTTACAACGATAAAATTGACCATTTTAACTAAGTGTCCACATAATGCTGGTTTTTAAGTATGAGTCCCATAATGCTGGTTTTTAAGTGTATGTGTTTGTCTACATAATGCTGGTTTTAGGGTTATAGGAATTAGGCAGACCACAAAACATGTATATTTTTTGTTATTTGATATTTTTTCTTCAAATTAAGTAGGTTTGCTATTAGTGATGTCTAAAAGCAGAATGTGAAAAAAAATTTAATTTTATTATTATTATGGGATATACACTGTGTCCACCTAATGCTGGTTTTTAAGCATGGTCTACCTAACGCTGGAAATAGGGTTATATATATATATGTGTGTGTGTGTGTGTGTGTGAATAATTTTACTTTAAGTACTTCTGTCCTCGTCTATTAAATAATTCCTCGTTAACTAAATATTTATAACCTACTCAGTTAAGAAAATCAATTAAAAAAAATTAACTTGCTCTATCAACATTAGTATGTGGTGTTTTACTTTAATAACACAACGCTCTCAGCTAACAAACTCCACCAATCATATTTAATCACACAACGCTCTCAGCTAACAAACTCCACCAATCATATTTAATCACACAACGCTCTCAGCTAACAAACTCCACCAATCATATTTAATCACACAACGCTCTCAGCTAACAAACTCAACCAATAATTATATTTAATCACACAACGCTCTCAGCTAACAAACTCCACCAATTATATTTAATCACACAACGCTCTCAGCTAACGAGACCGCATACGTACTAGTTTAGCAAATTGAAAGACGGCATGCTGTCCGCATTGAACATTTATTCTTTTAATATATATTTTTAAGTATGGAAAAAGAAACCCAACGAAAATATAATTAGTTGAGTAGCGCAATGGTTGTGCTCTGTGTCGCTCTGGGACGCCGCAAAGGAAATACATAAAATGTTAGCTTTTTTCTTTGTTCATTAAAAAAAAAAATGTTTTTGTTGACACCACTGATATGCTAGATTAATAGGCGTCACTTCTACTACAAAGAGGTTTTGAAGCTTTTCCTTTCTTAAAAATTAAAAATTGTACTTTCTTTAAAACAACAACAACAACAACAACAACAAAACGATCGGATGAGGGGAGAGAACTTTGTGAAATGAGCCAGCGTACAGTTTTTAGTACTATTTACGCTATTGAAACCATACAACGTAAGGTGTCTAGTATTACATTAGTTTTAATTTTAATGACTTTTCGATAGTCTAAAGTAATGGATAATCATAAAAGTAAAAATATATCAGTGTGTACTTAACGGTTATTTGCTATCATATCTAAACTAGCCAAGCCGTCCTTGTAAAAGCGTGATTAATTAAACACCATTTTTCATTAAAAGATGTTAGCTTTGTATAGTTAACTGATTTAGGGGCGTACTCATTCGGCGTCATGGAGCGAGGGATCAATGTTTTGGCGAAGTGTGACGAAGGAGGGAGGGGGTTGTAGAAGTGTGACGTCGTAATAAATATGAATGTGGAACGCTTCTTTCAACAACAACAAAAATGTCAGAAGAAAAAAAATCAAAAACGCGCGTTTACCAAATTGAAAAGCGGTATTGGTCCGCAGTGAACGTTTGATTTTTAGTTGGTTTTTTTTTTTTTAATGTGGTTGGGTGGTGGTGGGAAGCATCCAATGTAATTAGTTGAGTAGCGCCCTTTGTCGCACTGGGACGCCGCAAATTAAAAGGAATTAATATATCAAATGTTAGCTTTTCTTCTCTTTCCTTTCATGAAAACGTTTTGTGTGTGTGTTTTTTTTTTTTTTGCTGACACCATACAACGTAAGGTATACAGTGAGGCATTAGTAATATTTGCGGTATAGAAACCATACAACGTAAGGTGTCCAGTGAGGCATTAGTAATATTTGCGGTATAGAAACCATACAACGTAAGGTGTCCAGTGCTACATTAGTTTTAATTTTCATTACTTTACGGCAGCCCATAGCAATGGATAAAAATAAAGATATCAGTCTTTATTGAACGCTTAAGTGCAAGCATATCTTAACTAGCCATCCAATCCTTGTAAAAGCGTGATTAAACACTATTTTTCATTTTAAAAAAAAATGATTGTTGTGTATGTATAGTTAACTGACTAACTTTACATTTACTTGTCACTATTAAAAAGAATGTGGAAAAAATGGTGAGAGTTGTTAGAGATTTGTGACATCACATAGAGGGGCGTCTGGATTTTTGTGACGAAGTGTGATGATGGGTGTAAACAAAAACAACAACAAAAAAAACAACAAAAAACGGCCAAAATTGCCTGACATCACATGTGGACAACCATTCGTTTTTTTTTCAAGTGTATACAAATATTTTTTTCTCCAGGCTAGTTACAGGAATTCACATATTGATTTATGATAAATGCAACCTTCACTGCTCAGATAGTTTACCATACATTAATTATTTGACTTATTCATTACATTGTAACATTGCCATTGTAATAACTATATTGCTCTAATGAAAGCTACTTAGCTACAACGTTGACTCTTTGTTTTTATCTGCGTACCTATAAACATTGTAAAGTTTCAAGTTGCATTGGCTTCTTTTTTAACGTTTAGCAATCGTACTGCAGCATATGTCTTGTAAATACAAATAAAGTATTTTTTTTTATTTAGCAGGTTAATATTTACGTTCGAGTGATAAGAACGACCACTCTATATAACCTCAATGTGGTCTCTCTAATAAGAGAGACAACTCTTTTCTGCTATTTACTGCGGACCTCACCGGATGAGTGCCCGGATATTGTACCAAAAGGTCGTCTGGAATAATAAGACTATTAAGAGTCAAACATGTTGGCCTCTGTTGGAAGGCGTCTTGTTGCGGCTGCCTCTGTGAGTGGTGTATTGCTATAATGTAGAAATTTAATCAAAGCACTTATATATTGTTTGAATATCGTATTCGAAGCCTCTTTTCGAATTTTTCTTTTACTGACTAACACTAGTATTTGTAGTAAAATAGTAACAGTAGCACTATTTAGTATTACTGTATATATTGTTAGTAATAAGTATGTTACATTTTATCAGCCTTCTTTCACATGGAGTAGTATAATTGTATTTTACATTTTTAGTTAAATTTTACATTTTTACTTTTAGCGTAATTTATCATTCATTAGAATTAGGATTGCAGAGGGTGCTGTGGGTGATTAGTTAATATTGTGTTTTTGTGTTTTAATATTTATAATTATATACTATAGTTAGTAATTTTAGTCATTCATGCCATTTCTACAAAATTATAGACAATTTGCCCATTTTAAAATAGGGCCTACTGTTTAATAACCTGATTATTCAAAATAGTTTGAATAATGTATTGTCTAATAAAGTAATAATAGTTTTATAAAAGTATTTTAATTGCCATCTAAGTCTGTTTTGTATTGTTTAAATAAATGGTAATTAATACCTTTTTTTTGACAGGGCCAGCTGACTCGTAGTTTTCACCGAACTGTTCCTGCTTGTAGTGATAAACTTTTTGTGGTGAGTTATTACATTATTTAATGAGATAAAGCTATTTATTTTATATTAAATACATTTTCATAATTGCTTATAAAACTAAAGACATGTACTTATAGTTATAATGGCAAAGTAGTCACCTTTTAACTATGTTACGTGTTCAATTTACAAATATCTGTCAGTTTAATATATTCCATCATCAGTTGTTTGTGAATTGTTAACACAATTAGATTTAGAGATAACAATGTTTAAGTCTGAACCCTCATAGAGGCAAAATCTGATTGATTGACATAATGACAATAATAGTTGCATTTCAGATATTTTTCATTCATTGAACTTATTGAATTTATTGAATATCTTTCAGTTTAATTTATAGGATGTAGGCACATAACTTTGCAACATCACAGACTGCAGACCACATGACATATCATCTGCTGTTGTTGTGGTAGGCAAAAGAATATCAAACAACAGTGAAAGATTTATCATTTAGAATCTGTTCAGCAATATATTTAAATATGTATTGGTAACTAGCTTTTGTGTATGTAGTTGTGCAAAACGTTTTACTTTTAGCAAGGTTCAGTTATTCAATTCTTTTGATTACTGAGAGAAAACAATAGGAGAAAGAGATGGATATTTGCTTGAAAAACTAATAACTTGTACTAGTTAATTGACCTAATAAAGTAGGCAGACATGTTCATTTTAAACTGTAAGCTCAAAGCAATCAACGAGTTCAGTTGTAATATACTCAGCCAGTCATGAACACTTTTTAATACTTCTTAATAGTAATTATTTTTCTGTATCATTGCTTGTAAATATATTACTAAATTGGATCATTAACAAGAAAACATTGTAAATTGAAGCAAAAAGAGATTATTGTTTGTAATTTCATTCCTCTGTGAAATAACTCAACAAAATAAACAGCCTTGCATCATTGTTAATTATTATTGTTTTTACTAGACCATTATATTTAAAATATATTGATATCCAGTGGGTATAAATATTAATTTTTAATAGTTTACTATGTAGTGATGGAATACTAACAGTAACACTATAACAATGTAACAAACAATAACAAATTGCTTGTAGCATGCAGTATTAGAATAATATAGTTGTTAATGTTATATTAACCTTTATTATAATACTTGTTGTTTACAATATAATTAAAGCTGTGTTATCATTAAAAAAAAATATTGCATAAACGTTTTAAAAATGGAGATGCTCATGAACAACATCTCCATCCATTCTAAAGCCGATATTCCATATGGATCAGGCAGAGTTATTAAACTTATTTGATTACTAATTTCTAATGTATATTTTTCCTCAAGTGCATAATTTTGAATTTGATCTCATCAAGATGTTCACTGTAAATTATGCTGGAAGCTAGCTGATTTTCACTTCACATTCTCATATTAAGTGTAAGTTTGACACCTTTTGCCTGCTGCTCAAGTGCACATGACAAAAGTTCCAAATGATAATAGAAACAAATTATGTCCCAGTATGGTAGTTGTTACAAATAATTCATTTGAATTATTTTCTCTTAGTTAGAACCTGATGGATGGATGGATGGATGGATGGATGGATGGATGGACAGACAGACAGACATATATTTTATTGCTTTCAGTATAGTGGTATAATATTTCTTATTTATGTCAATATGTGTAATTGTTTCATATTTGGGGTGGGTGGGTGGAAGATTTTTTTAAAAAGTTAATAATTTATTATTGTTATATTAATATAATGATTAATTTGGAATGCAAAGTCTGAAAGTCTGATTAGAATCACTGTTATAGACTTTTCATTTAAGTAACTTGGGGGAATCTTTTTTTGTTTTCAGCACAGAGATACAGAGCAAAATAACCCTGACACTCCTTTTGAGTTCACCAAAGAAAATCTTGAGGTAGTTAACTTTTCCTTTCTCTTCTTTTTGACATCTCATAACTATAGAGGAGTTTATTTTTCCTTTCTCTTTTTCACACACCATACTTCATAGCTTCAGTGGTAGTTTAGTTTTTCTTTTTCTCGCATTATAACTTCATAGTTATTTACTTATTTTTTCCTTTTCTCTATTTCTTACTAATTTTTACTCACTCTCTTTTTTTGCATATCTTCTCATAATTTCAGAGATAAGTGTTGTAAGATTTTTAAGAATGGAATGCATTCTGATGATCAAAAAGTGCAGAGTTTGCCTTATATAATTCTCAAACAAAATGCATGAATATGTCAGCATAATAATAACTGTTATGCATATTTGTAAAACTAAAGTGGTTATACCAACAGGAAAATATACTAATGCAATTTAATTTAAGTATTATTCAGTCACATTTGAAAAAAATAACTTCATTCTAGTTACTGTGATATTGAGAGCAAATCAAATCAGAATCTTACAGACATTCATTGCATTTGATTTACCATAATCTTCTAACAGTGGCTTTTAGTTTTAATTATCATGGTAAGTAAATGTTCTCTTGCAATCATTGTCATTTTCTTCTGTTGTGATTTTGTATCATAGTATCATACTGAGTCTTTTTTTTTTTTTAGTTTCCTGCATCTTGGCCAGTTGTTCAGAGTTTAGTATGAAAGAGAAATAACTCTGCAAGGTAGTTTGGAATATGTTCTGACAATTTTACTCTCCACTTTTATAATTTTCATACTCTGTGCTAGAACATTTTAACTGTAAGATTAAGAAAGATAAGTACAGTTAATATATGAGTGTGCAGAGCATTGATGCTAGATGAACAGTTTAAAGTAATCTGTACGAGGTGAAAGTCATCATATCAGGATTTGTAGAAGACTCCTAAATTCAAATCCAGTGCACTGCAAGATGTGGGATTAAAAAGCTTAACTTAAATTTTGCCTTAAGCTGCATCAGTTTCCACTACTACTAGATGGTTCATTTTATTTACTTTGTATTAGTTGTATTTTTTTTTAACATTAATAAATACAAATTTAGCAGGAAATAACATTATTATATATAATATTATAATTTATTTTTAATATTAATATTTGATCTTGAGGCTTTTTATAGAAGTAGCACAGATATCAGTTGCTAGTACTGTAGTAGTTGTAAGTAAATTTTACCTTTAAACTGTTATCCTTCTTCCTCATTATCAAAAAAAAAATTATTTACTTATTAATGCTGTCATCATTCTTACCTTAGTATCATCATCATTCTTACCTCAATATCAATCTTTAATTATGTCCCCAAAAAATCTTGTTTCAGTGTAATCATGGCTTGATATGTGAACAGTACTTTTATGGAATATTTTATTTATTTTATTATGTTTTCTTCTGTTTAAAGTAATGTCATATATTTAATTAATAATAAAGTACAAACAAATGAAAATTCTGTCATTATTTTGATCTAAAATTGCTCTCTACTTTTTCTTTCATAGATTTGTTTTTCTTTGTCTTATGAAAATAGAATTTGTGCTTTGTTTTTCTGATCACAGAGATGCATTGCAATCATTGGTAACTACCCTAAAGGTCACCGGTCTGCTGCAGTGATTCCTGTTCTTGATATTGCCCAGCGCCAGCATGGTGAGAGCAGTGTTAAAGTACTGGTCAGAAGTACTGCACGTTTTATCGCAGACCCTTTTGGGTTTTTAAAATTTTGTATTGCCAGTGTCTTTGTAATCTAATAATAAATGTAAAAATAAATATTGTGCATTCAAAGTATGTGCTTACTACTGTTGGAAGAATCACTCTTTGTAAATATTTTTATGTTATCACTTTTCAGGGGGTTTATTTATTGGATGATCCTTTTGATCTTTGTTTTGTTTTTGTTTTGTTTTGTTTTGTTTTTTGCAGCAGCAGTTCACTTTTTGGTCTGAAGCAAATTAAATTAATTGTTGGAGTAAAACTAACTTGTTTCTTCATAAAGTATGGTTATACCATTCTTCACAGTTTTAATAAGTTTTATACCAGACTGTTTTATTCATCAGTTATTTTAGCTTCTGGTTTTAGATTTTTGCTATTATTGAACTGTGTGAACTGTACACTGTGCTTCTGTGAACACACACACAAACAAATTAATGTTTCCTATGAGAGTTGCTTACAGGCAACTTGATGAAAATGCTCATTACAGGATAAAGGGTACATTGTATGGATGTTTATTGCACAGGATGGCTTCCTATTTCTGCCATGCACAAAGTAGCAGACTTGCTGCAGATGTCACGCATGCGAGTTTATGAAGTTGCTACATTTTATACCATGTTCAACAGGTATATTTTGAACTTCTCACTATCTCTTCCTGCAATCAGAGTTACATATTGTCAAGTTGACTTGATAGCTAAATTTGTAAATATCACAGAAACTGAAATAACATTTCTAGGAATAACCAAGGAATAACCAATCTAACTTTGATAACTTCCTTGACACTAAGTTACGTTACTTTTTGACCCCTTTAAAATAGCTCCTAGTATTTTGTAAAATTTATAATAGTTTTACTTGACAGGAGTGAGTCTTTGTTTTTAATATTTAAAATAGAAGCAGGAATATTTGGTTTAATAGGCAGTTTCAGCATCAGTACTTTTCTTAAGTCAATGTATTCATGCATGCATAATTATTACAATTTAACAGATGCTTTATATAAAATCCATCAGAAATGAAGTTCAAATTAAATTGGCCACATTGCCCCTGCTTACTAATTTACCAGATATAATGGTTAGAATGTGATCATTTTATCTCTTACCATCATTACCAGCAAAGATGTTTAAGATAATCCTTTTTCTGTTTCAGTTCTGTTATCTTTGGTGATATTTGTATAATGTCATTCATAACTTGAGTTATGTGTTAAATTGCGTCAATAATTACCAGTCTATTGCTATTGCAGGGAGCCAGTTGGAAAGTACTTTGTGCAGATTTGTACAACCACCCCATGCATGCTTGGAGGTGTTGGTTCTGACGAAATTCTCAAAACTCTTGAAGAAATTCTAGGTAAGAATGTCACCTGTCACTAGTACCCTATTTTTATGTGTTGTCTGCTCTTTGAATGTAGCATTGATTTGGTGAAGCTGAAATACACTGTTATTCATTATCTATTGTGTTGCAGCTCTTGTAATCATAATAAAACATACTTTTATGCATTGTCAGTTTTGGCTGAAATTGGTAGTGATTTGATCATGATAAACAACATTACTTGAAATCTTCAGTTATTAACACAAAATAACTGTTTAGAGCATTCAGGATGCATATGACTTGGATATAAAATACCATTCAACACACTGCGTGCCAGGTTGCTATTTTTTTAACTGATGCATTAAATGTTTAAGGTTATTCAATGTATTATTGTAGAAAATGGGTTGTACACTACTCCATTGTTATTTCTTTGCACCCTGAGTAAGAAAAGAAATTGTATGCACGATAAATTTCAAAATTGTAACTAGATTTTCTTTCTTGTAAAATTTCCACCGAACCTATAGCAGTCATTTCCTATCATGAGCAAATTAGTTCATATAATTTTTTTTCTGTATACTAATTTGCCAGCTCAGTGTTTTTGTGCATACAGAGCTTTCTACCAGAAAAACTTTCAAGTCTGAAATGTTACTGTTTGTTTTGCTCTGTGTGTATCAACATTCTGCCATTGTACATTGGTATTTTCCCTTTGTTTTGTGTACATTCACTTCCAGTCTATCATAATTATGTCATGTTGTGTCACAGTGGCAGTTTAATAAATGTCATTCTGCCTGATTTTTGCTGCAGTAGAGATATTAATTTTTAAATTTACAGAAAGGTCACATTGCTCTAGTGACTTTACATGCAGTTTTAGTTTTCACTTTCATGCCATATTTTGTTGATCTGCAGTCTTTCATGCCATGTTTTGTGTATATGTTTTGTTGATCTGCAGTCATCTTTCATGCCATGTTTTGTGTATATGTTTTGTTGATCTGTAGTTGTCTTTCATGCCATGTTTTGTGTATATGTTTTGTTGATCTGCAGTCGTCTTTCATACCATGTTTTGTATATATATATATATGTTTTGTTGATCTGCAGTGGTCTTTCATGCCATGTTTTGTATATATTTACTTTTGATCTGCAGTTGTCTTTCATGCCATGTGTTTGTTGATCTGCAGTCATCTTTCATGCTGTCTTGTTGATCTGTAGTTGTTTTTTATGTTGTTTTGTATACATGTGCTGTTGATCTATAGTTGTATCATGTTTTGAAGTGATGCATCATATTACATTGTAGTAAGTGTTGACATTGTGTGCTTTCTTTGCTGCAGAATACATTGTAATCTTGGAAATATAAATCCAAGGTCTCTCTTCTTCATGTGCTGCTTACTAGTTTTTGCATGTAATCTTGCATTCACATTGCACATCTGTGATTTCCATGCCTCTTCTTATACAACATCACATCACATATGACACTGGTGGCATTTCACTATGAGAGTTCTGTCTCATATTAAATTAATTGTTGGAGTAAAAGTAACTTATAACTTGTTTCTTCGTAAAGTATGGTTACACCTTTGAAGTGTTTGCAGGTAGTGGGTTTTTTTGTACTCCATATGAACTTTGATAACTAATGATAATATTATTCCATTGTACTTAATTATAGTCCTTAAATGTCACAAATGAAGGGAGGGGTATATGCATTAGATATACTTTGATGAATATGATTTTGGTGATGGCAAACTGAAGCCCTATTTTACATACACTATAGTATTTATCAACAATTGCTTGACCACAAGAGTTTCTTTCCAGAGCATAATCCAAATGGTTGGTGACAGATTGCTGTATGATTTGTGTGACTTACAGGTATCCATGCAGGACACACAACTATAGATGGGATGTTCACTCTAGCAGAAGTGGAATGTCTCGGTGCTTGTGTCAATGCTCCTATGGTACAGATCAATGATGATTACTATGTAAGTAATATGTTTCAATCACTCTTGTAATAATTCATTATCTTTTTTAAATTCTTCATCCAGTTTCAGAGATTGATTTGCAAAACACTTGCCAACCAGAAAAACTGACAAAATTTTATTAGCATAATTTCAGCAATGAAATATTCTCTACTTAATCATTTAGGTTTACATTAAATCAGTGTATTAGATTAATACACCTGATTTTATACTTGAAAGTAAAGTCCATGCCTCATGTTTTCTCGTAAATGATGTGTGACACCTCTGGATACCCTTCACTTGTTTTGATTATTATTTATTAATTAAAAACACGTAGCTAATTACAAGAGATCAAGAATCTTAATTTATAGTTATTAATAATACAAAATATTTCTGTCTATTCTTTCTTTAACTGTCAGTTAACTTACCAAAAGCTAATGATATATTGTTTATGCTGTCATAAATTGTTTGCAACAGAAATAAATGTCAAAGGTTTTTATAATAACTAATTTTGCTCTTTTGAACTTTATTTCATACACTAGCAGTCCTTGAATTTTACATTAGGCTCTTGAAAAGTCCTTGATTTTTTTTTTTTCAAAGATCACCTATGAACCCTGTTAAACAAATGTTGTGTTTTTGCAAATAAATTTATTATTCATACCAACTTTTAAGATATAATAAAAATAATAAATTATTTGATGGATCACAGTATAGAAATTTGGAAGAATTGTTGAATTGTCATATATTTTATTTCTTATCAAAAGTTCTTTTTTGCACAGGAGGACCTCACAAGAGAAGATATAATACGCATCATATATGAGCTGAGGCAAGGCAAGAGACCCAAGCCTGGGCCTCAGTATGTGTTACTTTTTCATTAAGCAGTGATAATGTGTATGTTAATGAATGTTTGATTGAATAATAAAGTGTGTTTGTATGTTTATGAATATTTTATTGAATGATAAAGTGTGTGTGTATGTTTATGAATGTTTGATTGAATGATAAAGTGTGTGTGTATGTTTGATTGAATATATCAATATAAATAATTTTTATAAATACTAAAAATATTTCACCATATTTCAAGATTATATATTTGTGATTTATTGGTTTTCCCAGGAGTGGACAAAATAACCGATTTGCTAGTGAACCAAAAACTGGGCTTACTTCTCTGACTTCTCCCCCGCCTGGTCCTGGTGTGAACGTACGTAAGGATTTGTAAGGTGGAACTTTTTCAAAAGTTGCTGAAAATTGTATAATTACAGATCTAGTATTTTGATCATGTTGAATAAAGACTGTTGTAAAATAATGTAATGTAAATACTTAAAAAGTTAGATAGATATTGAAATAAACTAATTAGGTTTACAAGAATTATGGTTGTTTTCTTCTTTGCTTCTATTGTGTGAATGTATAATGACAGAAAACAGGGCACTTCCAGTTCTGAAGAAGACAAGGGAGATAATGCGGCTATGCTTAGATGGTGTTGAGATCAATTAAATTAAAATACATGTAAATAGGTTTACAAGAATTATGGTTGTTTTCTTCTTGTGTGAATGTCTAATGACAGAAAACATGGTACTTCCAGTTCTGAAGAAGACAAGGGAGATAATGTTGCTATGCTTGGATGGTGTTGGGATTTTAAGGAAAGGGATCATATTAAAGTTAATAATTTAAGACAAAAATAATTTCACTAGTTATTTATGATGCAGCAAATCATTTCTCATATTTTCCAAGATGAATTTTAAACAGCCATTGTAGTTGTTTCCTTCAAAATGTACAATACCCAGAACCTTCCTCAAATTATATCATCTTTGAATACACATTGGGTGGGTCTTACCTGTAGAAATTTCCTCCAGTATTTAACACTTAACTTAAGAAGATTCACATGAGAATACTGATTAAAAGATTAAAGTGGAAATAAAGAATAATGTGGGGCACCTGAAAATTCTGATTTAGATGAAAGTGGAAATAAAGAATAATGTGGGGCACCTAAAAAATTCTGATTAATGAGATGAAAGTGGAAATAATAGAGTAAGGTACCGAGAATATACTGATTAACAAGATGAAAGTGGAAATAAAAACTAATGTGGGTACCTAAAAAATTCTGATTAATGAGATGAAAGTGGAAATAAAGAATAATGTGAGGCACCTGGAGAATACTGATTAGTAAGATGCATATGGAAAATACTGATGTGTACCTGACAAAAATACTGCAATGAGATGAAAGCAATCAGTAGTTAGTAGCAAAATTCATAGGGAAAATAGTATTGCAATGCTGCTATAACCACCTACACAGAGCCTATCACATTTTTAATAGGGATAGACTGTAGGGAATGTGATAATCATAGTAGGCAGATGGAAGATGTACTATGATCATTATAGGTAGATTGAAAACACATTGTAATCATCATAGCAGATTGGCGATGCACAGTAATCAATATAAGCAGATGGGCATTTCATTAGGAGATGACCTTCTCACTACTGTGGGCCAATGTCATTGAGATGAGCAAGAATGTTAGTAGTGCTTGGATTGCTGACAATAGGTCTATGATAAAATCACAGTATCTTGCTATCTGGGCAGCCAGCTGACTGATTTAAACTGACACAGTTTAAATTTTGAAGGTACATGTAATATCTTTTCTCACTTTTGTTGACATGTTTATTTAAAAAAATATATACCTGATGTTTGTAAGTGAATGCCCTTGGAATTCTATACCCAGACTGTTAGCTATTTGCATGTTAAAAAAAAATAATATAAGATGAACTACTGTAACAAAATATTTTTAATAAATGCTCTGTGTACAGTATTTGATTCAACATACTATTGAATTCATTTCAGACTTACTAGCTTTGCAAAGACTGTCATTAATTTATGAATTCACATACATTAAATTACTGACAGTGAAAAATCTTTATTTTATTTAAAACTACCATTGTTAATTCACTTAAGAATTATTTACTTTTAAGGACAATCCACAACAAAATAACTAACATGCAAAGACAGTTCAAACCACTTTGTGAATTCAGTTCACTCTGAATTCTCTTTTTGAATATTTTAGATATCACTAATTTATTCTATTTCTGCTTAAAACTTTTAAATGCCATGTTTAAATTCTTTTACTTCTAAAGAATTATGTTATTGCATGATTTAATAAACAATATGTGTGTCTCCCCTTGAATATTCTCTGTTCATTTCAAATAAGGATACAATACATTGTAGTATATATTTTTTCTGTTTTCTAAATTGTTTACATTCTTCTGTCCTTGTATATTATTTTAAAAGTTCCTGATTTTTAAGTCAAACTAATTTTTCTCTTGATGCCTGCCTTTCTGTTGTTTTTTTTCTTCTCTTCTCCCACAAATATCATTGAATTTTTCAAGTCACAAAGATTTTCAAGATTACACTTTCAAGCATTATACACTTGCATTTCTGAAACTGGCCTGGCTACAAGTAACATTTTATTTTAAAAGGAAGATAATATAACTCTGCTAACCTTGTTCAGTATCATTATTTATTTCCCCTGATTGCCTTTATTCCTGTTAAGCACTTTGGCACTGTTTAGAAGGAATAAGGTTTGTTTTGAATAAGGTCACTTTAAGTTATATCCACTTGACATCAATGCCACCCTGAATGCTTGTTGAAAAGACCAGCACAAATATATATATATGACTGACTCATTCTCTGGGCAAGTGTACCATTTTATGACAAATGCAAAAAATAAAGTGGATTAAATCTAATTATTTTACTTGTTAAAGTTTACATACAACAGGGCCTAATGCTCATGTAAAAACCTAAGAAAACATAAAAATTATAAAAATGTGACTGACCTAGATTCCAGTTCACTTGGTCTTAAAGGGCCCTTGTGAAAAACTTTAAAAAATTTTTTTAAGTTTGTTTCAATTTATTTTAATAATTTTTATAAATATAAACAATAGTTCTTTATTGTAATAATAGACTTTCTAGTTTAATTAATCCAATGTTCTATTTCATATGTTTACAGGTTTTCAGTTTTTCAGGTAATGCTGCAGAGTCCTATAAGCCAAATGGACAGTCTTATATACATACACCAATTTAGAGCTTATTTTAAAACTGTTAGACATTTTACATCAGTGGTCCCCAACCTTTTCATCGCCGCGGACCGGTCAACGCTTGATAATTTTGCCGCGGACCGGTCAACGCTTAATAATTTTACCGCGGCCCGATGATGTGGGGGGACATTGATTGTTTATATTTTAGATTGTTTTGATTTAATAATTTTAATTTAATTGTATTTAAACGTGCCTTCAAATTAAAATACAGTTACACCAAAAAATGAATATAAAGTGATTTAACATTTTAACTCACTAGAACGCTAAATCAGCGAGAACCCTGAGCTTGTTTCTTTGCAACGAGACGGTTCCATCTGGGGGTAATAGGAGACAATTACACCCGAAGTGAGTTGCTTATGTCCATCCGTTGTTTTGTTTTGTTTGCTGTCACTGCAGAAAACCCCACTTCACACAAATAGGATTCGGAAATGGCAATACGGATTTAAGTGCTGTGGTGGCCGTTGTTGGTGAGGGGGTTTACAGAGCCCAGGATAATACCACATCGTCTGTACTTAGTGTGTATGTGCGCCCAGGATGTTCACTCCCCACCCTGTAATGTTCACCAGTGGTGTTGTTGTTGTCGCTGGCACTGTTGTTGTTGATGTCCCCGGTATCCGTTGGACTGTATGTAGGTGGGTGTTGGCGGCAATCATTAGTTGAATTAGATCCGCAATGGGGTGGTTGTAATATCCCCAATGCAGGTGATGTTGCTCCCTGTGCTGCCACCGTTGTTGTTGTTGTTGTCGGCGGTGGTTGTTGTCGCAGCGCTGCCGTTGTTGTGGATTCTGTTGTTGTGGCTGTAGTAGATGATACTGTTGTTGTCGTCTGATGTGTTGTGGCAGGCGCCTTCTTTCTGATTTGGGGCTCCGTTCTGTAGTTTTTCCTTGTGTCTGTTGTGGTTGTCTTTGTTGCAGTCCCTTGTGGTGACTCTGGCTGTGGATTGGGGGCAGTTGGTTTAGTCGTTGTTGTTGTTTCTTGTGGTGTAGTTGGAGCGTTGTCGACTTCTGTTTCGGTCTGTGCGTCAGTTGTCTTCACTTCTTTTTCTGTTTGTATTTTTCTTTCTTGCGTCTTGATATGTACCGTTTGTGTGCTGGAGATTTTTTGGCGTTTCTTCTTATTTTCGGTGGTAGTTGTTTTAATTTCTTTTTCTTTGCTGATAGAGCTTGTCGTCTGAGTTTCCTTATTATCTGTTGTGGGTTTTGGAGTGTGCGAGAATGCCTCTCTGATTTCTTGTTTTGCTGTTTGAGTTGAATTCACTTTGGCCGTAGGTGGAATTTTCCAGATGATGTTGGTGTTTATTCCACTTTCTCTTGTAGTGGCTTGTAGAGTTTGGGTGGAAACGTGGTTTTGTCCTTTGACTGTTTGAGTTGTGCAGTCTTCCTGTGTGGGTTTTCGCGTTTTCCTCCTTTTCCGTTTGTGAAGAGCGTGTTTTTGTTGTCGGCGTTATTTTCCAGAAGATGTCTGTGTTTCACAGTCTGTTGATGTAGTTTATTTTCGGGTTGTCTTGTCAGGTGCTTGTCTAAAATCTTATGGAGACCAATTGCGGTTAAGATAGCTTGTTGTCTAGTGTAAGTTCATCTTCTGTTTTTGTGTGGAAGAGGGTCAACAGCAAATTAGTGAACGCATTTTTTAGTTCAACGTTTTTAGTTTCTAGTGTGAAGGTGAAGGGGGTAACTTTTCGTATGCCCCCATTTTCGGTTGGTTTGCTGATTTCACAGCAGTATTTTGTCCAGTCTTCTCCTTTGTACTTCTTAATGTTTGCACCTCTTCAAGCCTCTTTTGCCGTATCTGTCTCAGCTGGGCTATGCGCTCGTTTGTGAAACAGAAAGGGCCGTCCGCATCTTCTGTGACTGACTCAGAATCGCGTAAAATGTCACTTGGTGGAGTGGGCAGTAGTGGCATTTTTGCCAGCCCTGAAAAGGGCTGAGTCTTAGTGCTGGTTTGTCTGGTGTGGCGCTTTGACATGACTCTCCTCCCGGCGGTCCAATGGATGGAGTGCGTTCGTCGGTGGTCCGAAGCGAAGTGTGTTGGTGTGGTTGGGAAGTAGAGCTCGAATTCTTTAAAAGCAAAGACAGATGATCGTGCACCAACTGGGAGAATGAATGCTCAGACTCAATCTCGTCCATGGAAAGTCACACAAACCCGAAAGAAATACACCAGAGTAAAAATAAAATTGGGCGGCCCGGTACCATTTGGTCCACGGACCGGTACCATATGGTCCACGGACCGGTACCGGTCCGCGGACCGGGGGTTGGGGACCACTGTTTTACATAATAGCTGTATTTTAAAACCAACCTATGTTGGAAAGGTATGTGCACATGCATTAGCAAGATTTGTTGTGAACCCTGTAGAAATATAATTTGAGAGATTAATCTGCATCAAACTGATTACTACTAGTACAATTACTGTAATTTATACCATAAATTGATTACTATCACTTAGTACCAGTACTGTTAACTGTAATATAATAAACTTATTAATACTATTAGTGTTAATGTGTACAATAAACTCTTTACTATCAGTACTGTTAATCTGTAACATAAACTGATTATTATTAAAACTCTTTACTATCAGTACTGTTAATCTGTAACATAAACTGACTTATCAGTACTGTTTGTCTGTACCAAATTGATTGCAGTACTGTTAATCTGTACCATAAAGTGATCACAACCAGTAGTGTTAATCTTACACACTCTCAAACATGCACAAACATTTAGAAGGAGATAAATCAAATTGCCAGTATTTCATCTGGCAGATCAAATGTTCATTCACTGTGATTGTGAATGTTAATATGTCTGATGACTCACCCCCCTTGTTCCTTGAGGTCAATGAATTTCTGAAAGCACATATATACAGGATTACAGAAATAAAGATGTCGTATTAGACACTATTACAGACATGACAGTGTTTAACTTGTTCTCCACACTCTAAGACACATTACAATTTTTAAAGTGGAAATAATTTCACTGAGCACTGATCTAATCTACTTGGTGGTGGGGGAGTCAACTGTGGCTCCATTCAACAAGCTATGTCACTCAATTTGCAACATCTTAAATCAGTCAAAACCAAACTAAAAGTTTTATTCAAAATTATTGTTATGCAACAAAATAATAGCAGCATCTATTTCAAACACAAATATAATCCAATTATTCAGCTGCACCAAATCACCATAGTAAATTATAATTCGTTTGAATCTAGCAAACCCCTCCATTTTTCTTTCCAATTAACATACACATACAAATCCATGAAAACACCCTGATACTTTGCCCCACCCACCCAGCTATCAAATCCATGTAAACACCCTGGTACTCCCACCAACAAACTATCACCTACAGATCTATGAAAATACCCTGGTACTTATTTTTTCAACTCTCACATACAAATCCATGAAAATGCCTGTCTTTATTTGAGTCTATTCCACCTAAAATATACCTACTAGCCCTGTGAAAAGTGTCTGGTACTCCATTTGTCTTTCCATCCAACACATACGTATGCATATGCCCAGAGGGAATCAGTCTGGCTTCAACCTTAACTCACTCATGGGATTGGGAAAGGGAGAAAGAAGACAGATAACATTGCACTGAGTTGAACTAATTATTCTAATTAAAGCTGTGTGGTCGTTCTCAGAATACCTCCCTTAATTCTGATCACTTGGTTGGGAGGGGTAGTGGTGGAGGGAGATGCTGTAGTACCAGATATGGTCGTGAGGTTCTCAGAAATGGCACACCAGAAGACTTATCAGCTGACCTTAAATACATTACTACACTAATTCCATTAGTGACATAGATACAAATAAAATAATTTGCTTCACGATCCGGATAATGGGTAAAATAAGCTAATTTCATTCATGTGAAACGTAAGATAAACTAATTTGAGTCGTGACAAACACAAAGGTAAGAAGGCATACCAATTTAATTTGTGACAAACATAAAGGTAAAATTTAACCAAAAATGTCCCATGTATACCTAAGTGGCTGCAGCACAATGTTTCAAATTCTGGCAGTGGAGCAACATATGTATAATTTACTTTTTACATTTGTTTGTCGCACAATCTTGAATATCCCTTCAAGTAACTATTAGCATAATTATGTGTACTTGCTCTTCTAAACCTTGAGCTTGTTGTCAAATGCTGGATGTTGAGATATTACTAGGATTATACTTTTTTTTTTTTAAAGGCAATATCCTGTCCACATTGTTTACGGTTTTGGAAAGTCTTTACATCTGCTGGAGTCGCCATCTTTTGCGAAGGTAATTGGCTAGCTTTTGACAGGAAGATGACACGATTCGTTTCGCCAAAAGATCGAAGCATGAAAAGAGCCAGGAGTCGATAAGGGGAAATAACTGTGGCTTAGCAAGAAAAATCTTGGCTCGAGATGGCGGCAACGAGAAGAAAACAAATGCCGTTTGGTTACGGACCTTTAGCTTTTCCGATCAGCGCCCGCTTAGGGGCCAGAAGCCGCTTCTCTGCGCTACAGTGAAAGAAGCTTAACTTGTCATCTCTAATTTATCTTTCATAAAGCTGCATAGGAATATTATTCTGTATTGAAAGGGCGGGGGTGGGGGGGGGGGGGTCGGGAAGATTACACTCTTTTAGGTAAATTAACACGCCGTGACATAATTTATGTTTTTTGTTTGTTTTTTTTAAATTTTCTTTAAAAGAAAAAAATCACTTTTACATTTAGATTTACTACTTGCAAGTCATAGTAATATGAGACAATTTGCAAGTCAGTGCTTACTTTTTTCAAGTTGACCGTGTTTATCAATTATATATCAATAATTATAATTATTATCAAACTCGGTAGAAATTTAAGACTTCTTATTTTCAAATCATCAGTGCACACTATTTTTTTTTCTAATTAAAGCGCTTGTTATGAGCTTTTGATATTTTTACAGTCATTATTAATTATTTTTAGATCACCAGATTTTATCTTTGTCTCTAAATTTAACATTAATTTTAATTTTATAGACTTATTTTTTCACAGATATTTACTATATTGTCAATAGTGTATATTTGATAGAATCGTATTTTTCAGCTTATCAATGATTACTATTTTCAACTCATCAACACATATTTGTTTACAAAAAGTTTTAAATAACTAGTAAGTATTGATAGAAAAACTTTTTTCTTGCCATCAGGACATATTTGTTTACAGTTTTAAATAACTAGTAAGTATTGATAGAAAAACTTTTATCAAGTTTCTTATGCATACTTCTCTCATGTCAAACTTCAGATTTATAAATACTTTTGTATCTATATTTATAGACATTCTATATTCAAGTCAAAAGTACGTCTCATGTCAAACTTCAGATTTATAAATACTTTTGTGTCTATATTTATAGACATTCTATATTCAAGTCAAAAGTACGTATTGACAGAATGTCTGTATTGTTTAAATCAATCAAGCATTCGAAAAATCACTATTTGCAAGATAAATGTAAAGGGCTTTTCAATCACAATAAATAATTCATAAAATAACTATTTTCAAACACAAGTGCGTATTTCTAAAAGTCTGTATTAAAGATAAGAGTGCCTATTTGTAGACTGTCTATATTAAAGTCATTAAATATATATATATATATATAATCAAGTCATCTGTGCATATTTATAGAATATATGTTTTCAATTTACTGGAATATATTCGTATAAATATCTATATTAAGTCTCAGTAGGTAGGTATTTATGGAAAGACTGTATTAAAGTAACCAGTGTGTACTCGTAGAATATCTATATTAAGTCTCAGTAGGTAGGTATTTATGGAAAGACTGTATTAAAGTAACCAGTGTGTACTCGTAGAATATCTAGTTTCAAGTCATTTTCATAAAAGGTCAATATTCAAGTCACATTAAGAATATTATTCAAGTACCGACTTGTAGAATGTTTATATTCGAGTACTAACAACAAAATAATGTTTCTATTCAAATACCAGTTCATATTTATAGAATATGGGAGTATTCGAGTAACAGTTTGTAGTTATAACATGTCTATATTTATAGAATATGGGAGTATTCAAGTAACAGTTTGTAGTTATAACATGTCTATATTTATAGAATATATATCGTTACGTAGTTATAGCATATTTAGATCCGTATATATATATATATATATCGGGATATACCAGTATCCAAGTCAACAGTACACATGTTTAGAAAGTGTGTATTAAGACTACCAGAATCTATTTATAGAACGTCGGGTCACTAGTACGCATTTAGTTATTAACAGTTATTTGTAGAATGTCTGTATTCAAGACAGCAGTGAACATTATGGAATGTCTGTATTCAAGACAGCAGTGAACATTATGGGATGTCTGTATTTAAGACAGCAATGAACATTGCGGAGAGTCTGTATTCAAGACAGCAATGAACATTATGGAATGTCTGTATTTAAGACAGCAGTGAACATTATGGAATGTCTGTATTCAAAACAGCAGTGAACATTATGGAATGTCTGTATTCAAGACAGCAGTGAACATTATGGAATGTCTGTACTCCAGATAGCAATACTCATGTCAGTTCAAGTTATCAGTACACATGTACATAATGTCTGCACTGAAGCACCATTTGTTTCATATGTCAGCTTTCAGTACACCAAGTACTTGTTTATACAATGAATGCATTCAGTGCACCAGTACTTATTTATATAATGTCAATATTCAGTACACAAGTACTTGTATGTATAATGTCTGCATTCAGCATACTATTGCTGGTTTATATAATGCCTCCATTCAGTACACCATTACTTGTTTATATAATACTGTATCTGCATTCAGTACACCAGCACTTGCTTACAGAATGCCTGCTTTTAGTACACCAGCACTTGCTTACAGAATGCCTGCTTTTAGTACACCAGCACTTGCTTACAGAATGCCTGCTGTCAGTACACCAGCACTTGTATAATGTCTGCAACCAAAACGTTTTTAATATAATGTCTGCATTCAGACACTATTACTTGTTTATATAATGTCTGCATTCAGACACTATTACTTGTTTATATAATGTCTG
The DNA here is from genome assembly GCA_028829895.1 of Sinotaia quadrata. Taxonomy (NCBI): domain Eukaryota; kingdom Metazoa; phylum Mollusca; class Gastropoda; order Architaenioglossa; family Viviparidae; genus Sinotaia; species Sinotaia quadrata. Next base: position 68,723,692 of record CM054181.1, read on the forward strand.
CATTCAGACACTATTACTTGTTTATATAATGTCTGCATTCAGACACTATTACCTGTTTATATAATGTCTGCATTCAGATACTATTACCTGTTTATATAATGTCTGTATTCAAATTGTAAGTCCATATTTATAGAATCTATATTCAAATCACCGGTACATATTTATAGAATGTCTATGTTTTGATTTATTGATTGTCCTAATATGTGTTTCTAATTGCTACTGAAGATAGTACAAATTATGACATGGCTCGTGGCTAATGTGAATCCTTTTGATAAATGAAAACAATTATACTTATGTAAATATTTTCTATATTATTGTTAGACATTTCTCACTTACATTTTATATGGCAAGTATATCATGAATGCAGGGCGGGTGTATAGGAAATGCAAGCATGCATGTATAGCCAATGAAAGACCAGTATGATTCCAACAATTTATAGGCATGTCTTTGCATGATTCTAACAATTTAGTGGCATGGTTTTGCATGATTCTATCAATTTAGTGGCATGGTTTGGCATGATTCTATCAATTTAGTGGCATGGTTTGGCATGATTCTATCAATTTAGTGGCATGGTTTTGCATGATTCTATCAATTTAGTGGCATGGTTTTGCATGATTCTATCAATTTAGTGGCATGGTTTGGCATGATTCTATCAATTTAGTGGCATGGTTTTGCATGATTCTATCAATTTAGTGGCATGGTTTGGCATGATTCTAACAATTTAGTGGCATGGTTTGGCATGATTCTATCAATTTAGTGGCATGGTTTGGATTCTAACAATTTAGTGGCATGGTTTGGCATGATTCTAACAATTTAGTGGCATGGTTTGGCATGATTCTAACAATTTAGTGGCATGGTTTGGCATGATTCTAACAATTTAGAGGTAAGTCTTTGCATTACACTAACAATTTAGAGGCATGACTTGACATGATTCTAACAATTTAGAGGCATGTCCGTGCATACGATTTCTAGTGATTACATAACGGATAAGGGGCGCTGCAGGATAAAATACCAGATGTTTTGGAGCACTTCCATGTTATTAGTTTGAGGAGAGCCCCGACTAAAGACTGTTCACGAATACTAATTGTGATGTTAATAATTATAGTATTATATGTTATACCGATTAATATATCCTAGGAATAGTTTCTTGTCTGACGACTTCATAGTGCCTGCTTGTTCTAACGACTTCATAATGCCTGCTTGTTCTAACGACTTCATAATGCCTGCTTGTTCTAACGACTTCATAATGCCTGCTTGTTCTAACGACTTCATAATGCCTGCTTGTTCTAACGACTTCATAATGCCTGCTTGTTCTAACGACTTCATAATGCCTGCTTGTTCTAACGACTTCATAATGCCTGCTTGTTCTAACGACTTCATAGTGCCTGCTTATTCTAACGACTTCATAATGCCTGCTTGTTCTAACGACTTCATAATGCCTGCTTGTTCTAACGACTTCATAATGCCTGCTTGTTCTAACGACTTCATAATGCCTGCTTGTTCTAACGACTTCATAGTGTTTTGCTTCTTAAGTGCTGACAGCATTATGCTTGATTGTCTTGTTCCTACTTCATAGTGTTTGATTGTTAAGTGCTTTGTTTTTTGGGGATTAGTTATTTGCAAATTTCTATTTGCCAGTGGTTGGAATTCAGGGGAGAATTTGCTGAGACATGTACGTTCTGTGTGACGCCACCCCCAACAGTATAACAACTAAAGCAGATTAACTGGCGGGGGAAAATCTCACTCCAATTTCATTTCCCGGTCTTCTCGTGTTATTGTCTTTCTCACATCATATATCCCGCTCCTCACAACCACTCCAATTTCATTTCCCGGTCTTCTCGTGTTATTGTCTTTCTCACACCATATATCCCGCCCCTCACAACCACTCCAATTAAACCACAGTTTGCTGCAAGCGAACGCGTTCTCCGAAATGTTTAGTTGGCAGCCGCCATGGAACTGCAACTGACAGAATCCAATGTGTTTTATCGACAACCCCGCGCAACTACAACTGACAAAGACAGATATGTTTCATCAGTAACGCTCGCGCTCCCAGAACTGACGCAGACAAACGACGAAAGACTTCGGATTCGGCAAATTGCATCTAGTATCAATATCGTTATCTGTGGTCTGCTGGCTAAACCGTCGTAATTGTTTCATAACGAGATGGGAGAAGGCAGTGATAAACCAAACTGGCAGCTCGTTAGAAATGCCCTCTCCGTTCCCTCCCAAACAGTACTCTCCTGCTTGTTAGGAGATTTTTTTTTTAATAAGTCTGTAGTTGTTGTTTTTTTTTAATGTGTTGTACAAAGTTTTGCTGTGCATGGAAAAGTTTTAAAGTTCAAAACAAGTTTGGTATTGTACCGATCTATAGCGATATGTATCAGCTTAATTAGTGAGCATCATGATGCATTTAACTGGCAAACCGTCCTCCCATATAGATCTTTACGTTAATTATTCTAATCATTTGTTTACAAGATTCAATCACTAATTCTTCAGTTGTATACAGATTTCAGAGAAAGAGGCTGCACAATAAGACTGAATTTAATCTGGCTCATATTTTTAAAAAAGTACATGCAACTTACCTTTTCTTTTTCGCTTTGATTTATTTTGACAGCACACTTCAGTAGCGCTTGAATGTGTGTAAGTCGATCTAGTAGCGTAATTTCGAAATGTGCCACCCACCCACCCCGCAAAAATCACACACACACACACATACACACGCACACACACACACTCACTCACTCACACACACACACACACACACACACACACACACACACACACACACACACACACACACACCGCATTCTTTCTCTCTGCTCCACAGGAAATCAGCTTGCCGTGACATACTTTTGAAATTTCAAGTACAATTTTCCTTTGAAGGAACAAAGATTGGGCCACTTCTGTTGAAAGAACAAAGATTGGGCCATTTTTTTTAAAGAACAAAGATTGGGCCACTTCTGTTGAAAGAACAAAGATTGGGCCACTTCTGTTAAAAGAACAAAGATTGGACCACTTCCGTTGAAAGAACAAAGATTGGGTTACTTCTTTTGAAAGAACAAAGATTGGGCCACTTCTGCTGAAAGAACAAAGATTGGGCCACTTCTGTTGAAAGAACAAAGATTGAGCCATTTCTGCGTGGACTGCAGGGGCAGTAATTACGCCACTGAGTCGATCACAAATGACAGTAACCAACGTGGATTTTCGGGAGATGGAGGTTTTTGAGGGAAAGTAGGATATAGAAATAACCACAGAACAATGATCTCGTTCATGTTAAACTCATGTCATCCCATATTGTTACATGTCATCCCATATTATTACTTGTTATAGTTTTTTTTTAAGACAACAGACTAGAAAATCATGTACAAGAGAGGCCCAGACTCAAGTGTGAGATGAAACGTGAAAGAGATCAAATGTGACTTCTGACAGATCAGCTGTGACATATGAGAGATCAGCTGTGACGTGTGAGAGATCAGCTGTGACGTGTGAGAGATCAGCGTTGTGCGTGAGAGACCAAATATGGCACACGAGCGATCAGACGTGACATATGAGAGAGTGGGTGTGACGCTTGAGAGATCAGCTGTGTGACTTATGGCATACGAGAGATCAAGTGTGACGTATAATAAACATACGATCGTTCATACAAACTATTACGTGTGAGACACGTGACACATGGCGTTTGAGGGAAGATCGAGACACGTGATGCATGGCATATGAGGGAAGATCGAGACGTGACAGGCGATTGGCCAAATGCAAGATATGAGAGGAACCAGCCATGCCAGATGAGACAACATACATGATTCATGAGACTAAACAGTTGACTTAGGATAAACTCAACATAGACAAGTGACCTACTAAAGGTCAGATACGTCACATATAAAAGACCAGGCACAAGATGAATGAGGAAATGAGACTCGTGACGTCTGAGAGACAAGGCAGATGTATGAGGAACCAGAAAAATGTGGACACCAATGATTGTGTGATTTAGTTTAATTCACAAACAGGCATCTTTTGTTACCATGGAAATCAGAAATTGGAGACCTTAAATTTGCTAGATGTGATTTTTGTCAAAGTTTAACAACTGCTTTTCTATTAAAGTAATATTTTTAAATGTTCTGTTTTGTAATTCTGAACAATTAAACAAAATATAAATAAATTTCCGATTTATTTAAATACTGAGGACTTTTGAAATATGGGAAAGGAGCCCGGGGAAAATCCGTATTGAAAAGTCGTGTCCGTGTTGTCAGTGTTTCGAGTGATGTATGCGTTGTCATGCTGTTTGAACGTATTCCAGTGGTGTTAGCGTTGTCATGCTGTTTGAACGTATTCCAGTGGTGTTAGCGTTGTCATGCTGTTTGAACGTTTTCCAGTGGTGTTAGCGTTGTCATGCTGTTTGAACGTATTCCAGCGGTGTTAGCGTTGTCATGCTGTTTGAACGTATTCCAGTGGTGTTAGCGTTGTCATGCTGTTTGAACGTATTCCAGTGGTGTTAGCGTTGTCATGCTGTTTGAACGTATTCCAGTGGTGTTAGCGTCGTCATGCTGTTTGAACGTATTCCAGTGGTGTTAGCGTTGTCAAGCTGTTTGAACGTATTCCAGTGGTATTAGCGTTGTCATGCTGTTTGAACGTATTGCAGTGGTGTTAGCGTTGTCAAGCTGTTTGAACGTATTCCAGTGGTCTTAGCGTTGACATGTTGTCTCTTTTGTAAGTATTCCAGTGGTGTCAGCATTATCATGATTTCTGTTTTTAAGTATTGCAGTGGTGTCAACGTTGTCGTGTCTGTTTTATTAGTATTGCAGTGGTGTCTGCGTTGGTACGTTGCCTGTTTAGTAAGTATTGCAGTGGTGTCTGCGTTGTAGTGCTCTCTGCTTTATCAGTATTTCAGTGTGATTGCGTTATAATGCTTTCTCAGTATCGCAGTGGTGTCTGCATTATCAATATTACAGTGGTGTTTGCTCTGTCACTCTTTAATGAATAAACACAGGATAGTGAGGTGGAATTAGTAGAAATAACGTCGATCTATTTTCTGTTTTCAATGCTTTATTATAAAAAAAAAAAATGTTGGTATAACTTTTGTTTAATGTATTTATTTATTTATTTTATATTGATTGGCCCGAATGACGTTTTAGTCACATTTGGTACAAACGGCATCCATTTAGTCGAACACTGCACCTTTAATTTTTCACATACAGACACGTGACAGCAATAAATCGATTGTTGTCATGCGTCAAGGTGATATTACGTTAAGATATTTTTTTTTATTCACCGTTTTACACGCGTTTGAACGTGAAGACCACTTTATGCTGTGTGTCAGTCCTTCTGCTGTTACCCCCCTGCGCTGCTTGCTGCACTGTCAGTGGAGACAAACCATTAATTCTATTGGCTGCTTTTCACTGAGGCCAGATACAATTTCATTTAATCGCTTTTTTCCTCTTAACTTGGCTTTTTAAATATTTCGGACAGCAAGGATAAAAAGTAAGGCATTTTCAAATAGCACAAAAAAAAATTAATTAGAGAAAGAGAGATAGAAGAGTTTACAAGTCTTTTAAATTGGAAAACCACTGTTTTCGTCATGAGAATTCAGTGACGTTGGTTCTCGTTCGCTCACTGTCTGTCTGTCTGTCTGTCTGTCTGTCTCTCTCTCTCTCTCTCTCTCTCTCTCTCTCTCTCTCTCTTTTCACACATGCACACAGAAGCACTGAAATACATGTTGTTACGTTCTTGAAAGATTTTGTAATCTCATAATAAAAGAGAGGAATATGAGGTCCGGTCGACTTTCTTATTTGAGTTTTAAAGCAATACCAGCAGATCATAGCTATTCGTACTGAAACACAAAACAGAGCATCTAGACATAAAGAACAGAACATCTAGACATAAAGAACGGAACATCTAGACATAAAGAACAGAACATCTAGACATAAAGAACGGAACATCTAGATATGTTGAAATACAAAACCAGAACATTTAGACAAATTAAGCACAAGAATAAAATCATCTAGACCTATTGAAACACAAGAACAGAACATCTAAACATATTAAATACAAAAAAACATCATCTACATGTATTGAAATTCAGATAAGAATATTTATATGTATTGAAATAAAAGAACAGAACAAATACACATACTGAAATACATGAAAAGAACAGCTACACTTATTCATCTAAACACAAGAACAGAACATTCTGATGTAATCTAAACACAAGAACAGAACATTCTAATGTAATCTAACACAAGAACAGAACATTCTAATGTAATCTAAACACAAGAACAGAACATTCTAATGTAATCTAAACACAAGAACAGCCGTGTGAAATATCGCTTGCTGAGAGAAGGTGCTTGAAAATAAACATTTTTTTGTAAAGCTTGCCAGCAGCTCGATTCTAAAGTTCGCAGTGGTGGGCAGTGACCGATTATTTCATTAGCAATCTCATTAGGGGCCTTTCAGCCCAACGCAGTAGGACCTCGTTCTTTTGGTTGAGACCGTTCTCACTTTTTTGACGCAAAATGTGGGAGGGCCAGGAGCTAATGCCTCTTGCTCCCGAATACCAACACATGTGTATAATAATTTTGTAACTGCTAGCCTCTACTTAAACGTGATCATTTCATCCAGTAAGAAAATGTTTCTTCAAAGTCTTGTATAAAATTGTGCTTTAGGCTGTGCTTTTATTCATATCCCTTGCGGTTATGTTTGTTGTAAGTGTACTGCATGTCTTCAATAGTGTCTATACATTCACTTATTGATAACGGCATTAATTTAAATCAATGTACAACTTTTATTTATATTAAATCTTCCGAGCTTACCTTTAGAAAAATGTAATCCCATCTGGGCTTTAACTATTCATTTAACAAACATTTAGTATTTCCGTATGAGATTTTAAAATTTATAACTGGGAAATGTCAGAGATTCATTTCAAGAAAGATGAGCTAAACTTTACCTTTATTTGTAAACATAATGATTGGCTAAAAGTAACTTTTAGTTTTAAACTGGAAAAATCTATTCTTGCATATACCATACCACGTCTTGTAGAGAAGAAATTTCGATAAGGTTTTAGACTTACTTGGTTAAGGAGGTGGGGGGATATCTAGCAGGAATTTTGTAAAAAGAAAAACTGAAGATTCTTTATCCTATACACTCCTGACTTGTATTATTGTTGATATCCGGGGTAGGGAACGTGGGTAAACAAAGCAAAAATTTAGGTTCTTCTTCATTTAAGATGTGAGGGGTTTTGTCGGGAGCGTGGGGTAAACAAAACAAAAAATTTAGGTTTTTCTTCAGTTAAGATGTGAGGGGTTTTGCGGCTTCCGCCGATTTCATCCCCTTGCTCTAGGACAAGGTGTGCCTCTGTAGGTAGAGTTGAACATGAAGAGACGGGGTGGAAGGTAACAAAAAGGAAAGTGATGATGAAGGGTGGAAGGTAGTAAAAAGGAAAGTGATGATGAAGGGTGGAAGGTAACAAAAAGGAAAGTGATGATGAAGGGTGGAAGGTAGTAAAAAGGTAGTGATGATGAAGGGTGGAAGGTAGTAAAAAGGTAGTGATGATGAAGGGTGGAAGGTAGTAAAAAGGTAGTGATGATGAAGGGTGGAAGGTAGTAAAAAGGTAGTGATGATAAAGGGTGGCATAATTTCCATTGCAAACATGTCTGACCAGCAAAGGCGGACTTTAATCCGGTAATCCGTGGGCTAAAGTTGCGGTGGATGTTGTTATTTCGATGTTGGATTGGGGGTAGGGGTGTCTTAGAGAGCCGAAGCTAGTAACACACCAAAACTGTACCTAGTGTCTAAAGCCATTGTCCTCCTCATTGGTGGTGTTGTCGTCGCTGTCGTTGATGTTATAGCTTGTCTCCGATTCCTTTAGGATGCTAAAAGATGGGCGCTGTCGGCCAGTATAGATGGTCGAGCAGCAGTTGGATCATGTCAGCAACGTGGTGGTTGAAATATCCTAAAGGTTAGGTTATTAAGTTGGTCAAGAAAAACAAATTAACAGAAATATATCAGTCTCTATCAAAAAGAACATTAAGTTGTTATTATTGGATTGTTATGTTTATAACTTACTGATCGCGATAATGTACCGTGAGCTGTAGATATAATTTGTATGCTGGGTTCCCACAGATCTGAAAAAACCTCCTCGGTTAAAAGTTTGAGAAAGGCTGATCTACACGAAATCAAGTAGAAGAACAGAACATACTAAATACAAGAAATAAACACAAGAACAGAACATTCTAAATACAAGAAATAAACACAAGAACAGAACATTCTAAATACAAGAAATAAACACAAGAACAGAACATTCTAAATACAAGAAATAAACACAAGAACAGAACATTCTAAATAAAAGAAATAAACTCAAGACAAAACATTCTAAATACAAGAAATAAACACAAGAACAGAACATTCTAAATAAAAGAAATAAACACAAGAACAGAACGTTCTAAATACAAGAAATAAACACAAGAACAGAACATTCTAAATACAAGAAATAAACACAAGAACAGAACATTCTAATGCAAGCATAAAATCATCGTACTATTTAAAAAAAAATATAGTCATAATCATGAGTCGTTATTGTAATGTGAAATTTTTCTCTTCTCAATTTTTTTCACTATATTATGATACAACAGCATCCACCCATCCATCCATTTATTTGCTTGCCTTCGTATCTGTTGCCTATCTATCTATTACATAATTTGTGTCAGAATGTTTACGTTAGTTTTCATACATTGTGAAATAAACTTGCAGTAATTCTATGTGATAGACGTTTGACCTCAGTCGAGAAAAGATATTTAATTTGTCACAGAGGATTATACTTTGTTTAAATCCCTGACTGACAAAAGGATATAACATTTATATACACAAGCATTAATTAAAAGTTGAGAATGGATTGTTGCAATGTATTACTTTTTTGTCCCCCAAGTCCGTAAGGCTTTATCCGACATAACGTGCCCTTGGCCCAGTTAGCGAAACATAATTATCTCTGACACCAACGATCCTGACCCAAGTAGTCTCACTTCTTATTTCCTGTGAGTGAAAGCAAATTTGACTACTGGGAGGAAATATCCTACTGAAGAATTAATTAATTTATATAAAATTGAAGCCACTTGACTTTGTAAGCAGTTCCCACCCCACCACCCCATCTACTCCACCCCTACCCTGCTGTACACCACTGTTTATTGTAATGTATATTACACTCCACACAATTTGTCATATACATTTCTCTTTTCTTGTGGGGGTGGGGTGGAGGGGTGGTTAGAAAGACTTAAAACCCTAACGTAGCCCAACCGCACATCCTCTCACACTTCAGTAGTTTCAGGTGTTACAAGTATTTGACAATTAAAGGATATTTTTAACGGTTAAAACACGGCTTTGCAAACACCAATCCCGCCTGACATAAGACGATGCCAGCAATTAAAAGAAAAACACAACTTAAGGATGTATGAAAACTTTATAGAACAGAGTAATGGTGGGAGAAAGAATGATAACATTAAATCATGATGACGCCAGTGTGTCCAGAGTGTTCGATATTTGCTCAGTGTCCACTCTTTAACAGAGTGAGAGATTTTCCATACTTTTTTCTGTAAAGTTGCTGGGCTGCGACTATGTAGACTGGCTGCGAGGTGGTTTTCGCATCAACTTAGTGAGTGGACATATAGTGCAGGCTGTGGGCTTTTCGTCTATTTGTGTCTGATCTATTAGTTGCTCACTGAGGTGCAAGATGGGGCATATACTGACGTACCAATAGAATGCCAATAGAGTAGATACGCTGCTGATTCTAAAACATACAAAAACATTTTTTAAGTTTCTGGAGACACTATGATAATGACTGGTACACCAAACACACGTCATTCATACACACACAAAAAAGTAGGAATGGACAGATGATAGGTGAATGAAAGAAGATAATATGAAAGAATTGATTAAAAGGAATTATATCTGAATGAATATACATAAATGCATACAAGCAAAACAAGCATAATCATAACTACTATACATGGCTCGATCATAAATTGAACCTCAGTGACCTTTCACAGCAAAGAAAAAGTGGTGCCTGGGAGAGCTTTTTTGAATGATGTTACTCTGACAACGAGGTTGACTGATACTTTGTGGGGCCGATTTCAGCGCGAAAAGAGACAAACCAAGCCAGTCACGTGGTCAGTCGGGCTAAATATCGGGCTAATTATTACAACTTGACAAACTAGATTGACCAAGACTGAATAATATCGCCAGAGATTGCCAGGGCCCTCTGCTGTTCAAAAATAAAAAATATCATAAAGACTTTTTCTGTTTTAAACATCCACTCACTGAGATTGTCGAAGCTTGTTGAATCAACACAAAATGCCATATAATCGTTCTCTGTATTAAAAGTCTGCTCGCTGGAGGTGAAAAATCAAAGTCGCGAAATAATCTGCCCGGTGTTTCCCGGAATTCCCAGCCAGTCCGTGTGCCCGTTATACACACAACCGCATCCGGTGAAAATGACACTTACAAATTTATTTTTTCCAGTGAATTTATTTTTCAATTAATACTCTGTCAAGATGTTACACTAATCCTATATCAAAAGGAAATTAAAAATTAAAATATCTGAAAAATAGGGGTGGGTGGGTGTACTGTCATAATAGCAATAGACAACTCGTGCATTGTATTTCTGAAATTACATTTTCTCGGGGGAGAGGGAGGAAGCGGGCCATGTTTACCTTCTGTTGTGTGTTGGTGGAGCGGGCAGGATTGGTGAAGGTGAATGCTTGAGGATGGAGAGGGGAATTAATATGAAATCTCCAACCTTACCGTTTAGCAACATCGATTGATGACCTTTTGTATATCTGATGTGCGTGTGTGTGTATTTGTTCGCGTGCATGAGTGTGTGTATGTACGTGCGTGTGTGTACATGTGTGTGGAGAGAGAGTGTGTTTGTGTGTGTGTATGTGTGTGTGGAGTGTGTGTGGAGTGTGTGTGTGGAGAGAGTGTGTGTTTGGAGAGAGAGTGTGTGTATGTATGTGTGTGTGAGAGAGTGTGTGGAGTGTGGAGTGTGTTTGACTGTGTGTGTGTGTGTGTGTGTGGAGAGAGCGTGTGTGGAGTGTGGAGTGTGTTTGATTGTGTGTGTGTGTGCATTCGTTTGTGTACTTGCGTGTGTGTATACGTGCATACATGTGTACGTGTGTGTTTGTTTATGCGTGTGTGTATGTATTGGGCGTGAGTCACTGACATTTGAGTGAGGTCGGAAAGTTATTTATAATTGATAATAAACTGCGTTTTCCTGAGGACGTAATACAGTTTTGATGATCAGTCGAACCGTCTGAGAGTAAATGCCTGTATACGGTATAGTTCTAGAACAGTGTAAGTTCCGACAGACAGAGATAATTAATAATCAAGCATTTGAAATTATCGTCACTACCCCGATTTGTTGTGATTAATAGATACTTGTGAGAATCCTGTGCAAAAGTTATCCATTATGTTCTGTAAATGCGTGTGTTGTGTTCGTTTGATTTCAGTCTGTTTACCTTTCTGCTCGATTTTTGTGTTCTGTTTAATATGACCGGTTGATTCAGTGTCTTTTTCCGGTGTCAGTTGATTTCGCGTTCGGCTGCAAGGTGAGAAGAAAATGAATGAAACTCTTGACACTGTCATCTGCATGTATCAAGAGCCAGGTGAGCTATGAGAATAATTAATAATGAATAATAATAAATGTTTCCGATTCTTAACCCCGAACTTCCTGTCCTCTTGTAGTTGTCATGCTTTCGGACAGTTTAAACAACCGCCTCTCTGTCACCTTGTAGTTATCATGCTTTCGGACAGTTTAAACAACCGCTTCTCTGTCACCTTGTAGTTGTCATGCTTTCGGACAGTTTAAACAACTGACACCTTTTTTCTGTAGCTGTCGCTTATGGTATTTAATAATTAATTAAAATGACATAATACATAATGTCTTAATAATTTTTTTAAGTCGAACTATATATTGCTCTGTTAGTAGTACGTAGTGTTTATTTAAGAAAAAAAATTGTCTTAAATATAGAGGAGTGTAAGCATAGTGCCAAGAGGGCACTGTGAGCTGTTAGTGAGCAGTCTGAGAGCCAAGAGAACATTGTGAGCTGTGACTGATTAATCATAAAGCTCAAAAACTTATTTTATCTCGTTAGCATTAGACACATGTGTGCTCGCGCGCGTGTGTGTAATTCCAAATGCAAGCCATTGTTCGTTTGTGTTGATTTAAAAAATAGCACATAATATAATCCTTAAATTATGTTCTTTTATTTGTAAATTAACAAAATATATTTTTCAAAAAGAATGCTGACACAAATGTATAACTGTAATAAACTAATGTGGAAGCCTTCATTTAGAGAATCTTGAACTTCACAAACTCGAATGTATCCCATTTCGCATTGCATCACATCACATCTGTCTCATTGCATCAAATCACATCTATTTCATCGCATTACACCACATCTATCTCATTGCATCAAATCACATCTATCTCATTGCATCAAATCACATCTATTTCATCGCATTACATCACATCTATCTCATCGCATTACATCACATCTATCTCATTGCATCAAATCACATCTATTTCATCGCATTACATCACATCTATCTCATCGCATTACATCACATCTATCTCATTGCATCAAATCACATCTATTTCATCGCATCACATCACATCTATCTCATCACATTATACCACATCTATCTCATCAAGTCACATCTATCGCATTATGCCTGTACGGAAGCCGTGAAATAATGTTAGATATGTATGGGAAAGAAGATGGGGATGAAGTGATGGGGAGGTTGAAGATGAGGAAACCTAATGACCGAAAAGAACAAATTAAGTTAACCTTTTAACTTTTGTATTGTCACCGAGCGCACTACCAGGGGAGACTTTATCGCTGTATTGCATTTATCTCATTCCAAGGAAACTGATTATCTGCCGGTGTCTGGCTCGACTTTTTTTTTTTTACTGTTGCAGGAAAGTGAAACTAAGAGATGTCTGTTCACCGGCTGAATTCCAATCTTTGTCCTGGAGAACTCTGACGGAATTCCAATCTTTGTCCTGGAGAATTCTGACGGACAAGGATACATATATGTATATGTGTGAATCTACTCTGTACTGATGCATGCAGCGTGTAGTTGAATGCGTATTTGTAAAACGTGTACGGGTAACTGTGTACATAGAAAACAGCGTGTAGTTGAATGCGTATTTGTAAAACGTGTACGGGTAAGTGTGTATATAGAAAACAGCGTGTAGTTGATTGCGGTTAAGTAAATAGTAATTGTGCAAATATGGGAACAGGTTGTAGGATTTTTATAAGTATATATGTGTAGCCAATGATTGTGTATATATGGATTTGCTGTGTATGTGTAAACACTTTGTAGATAGTCTGTATAGGTAAATATGTAGGGATTTGATGTGAACATAATTATCAAAGTGTGGGGATCTGGTGTGTGTATATCAATACAAACTAGTTTAGGGATTTTCTCTGTGTATGTCAAATACAAGCAGCGTAAGCTTTTGCTGTGTATTATTTGTAAATAGCTTGGGGATTTGTTGTGTGTATATCCGTACACTTAAGCAGTGTGGATATTTGCTGTGTGCATCAGTACAAGTAGTGTGGTTCGCTCTGTGTGTGTGTGTGTGTGTGTGTGTGTGTGTGTGTTCGTGCGCGCGCGCGCGAATATAAAATTATTTAATTATTTGGGAGATTTGTTGTGCGTATTTCATTAAAAGTAACTTAGGGGGGTAGCTGTGTATATGTAAATAGTGCGAGAATGTACTATGTGCTTGTAAATATTCTGGAAATTGGCTTTGGATATGTAAATAGTAGGGGATTCACTGTGTATGTAAACAGTGCGAGGATTTACTATGTGCTTGTAAATATTGGGGGATTGACTGTGTGTATGTAAATAGTGGGGGATAGACTTCGCGTATGTAAATAGTGGGGGATAGACTGTGTGTATGTAAATAGTGTGGGAATTGACTGTGTGTATGTAAATAGTGGGGGATTGACTGTGTGTATGTAAATAGTGTGGGAATTAACTGTGTGTATGTAAATAGTGGGGGATTGACTGTGTGTATGTAAATAGTGGGGGATTGACTGTGTGTATGTAAATAGTGGGGGATTGACTGTGTGTATGTAAATAGTGTGGGAATTAACTGTGTGTATGTAAATAGTGGGGAGATTGACTGTGTGTATGTAAATAGTGGGGGATAGACTGCGTGTATGTAAATAGTGGATGAATTGACTGTTTATGTTGATAGTGGGGGAATTGATTGTGTGTATATAAATAGTGGGGGAATTGACTGTGTATATGTAAATAATGCGGGGATTTGCAGTATACATATATGCGAATAGTGTGTGGATTTACTGTGTGTATGTAAATAGTGCGGGAATTTGCTATGTACAAGTAAATAATGTGGGGATTGACTGTATATATATAAACAGTGTTGGGATTTGTTGTGCATATACTGTGTATGTAAGTAGTGCGGAGATTTGCTCTATATATGTAAATACTGTGGGGATTTGGTGTGGGGATTTCAATAAAACGTTTGTGGGCATTTGCTAAATATATGGCAGTAGAACTAGTGTGGGGATTTGTTTGTTATATCAATAAAAGTAGTTTATTATATCAATAAATGTGCTCTGTATGTCAATACAAGTAGTTTGGTGGATTTGCTTGTTATGTCAATACAAGTGGTTTGGTGGATTTGCTTGTTATGTCAATACAAGTGGTTTGGTGGATTTGCTTGTTATGTCAATACAAGTGGTTTGGTGGATTTGCTTGTTATGTCAATACAAGTGGTTTGGTGGATTTGCTTGTTATGTCAATACAAGTGGTTTGGTGGATTTGCTTGTTATGTCAATACAAGTGGTTTGGTGGATTTGCTTGTTATGTCAATACAAGTGGTTTGGTGGATTTGCTTGTTATGTCAATACAAGTATGTAGAAATTATCTGTCTATGTCAGTACAGGTAGTCTGGGTTTGCTGTGTATATGTAATAGTGCACGATGTGCTATGTGTATTTCAATACAATTAGTGTAGGGGCTTACTCTAGGTCTATGTACACAGTGTTGGGATTTATAGTGTATACAAAGTGTGGATTTGCTTGTATATGTAAACAAATTGTGGATAAAACTGTAAATAGTTCAGAATTTGCTATCTATAAATAAACAGAATGCTGAGTGTTGTAATATTCGTTGTCTGTCACTCCATTGTTTTTGTAGCGTTTGGAAATGTAATGCAATGATATTTTAGTGCTCATAATTAGATAAATAGTATTTAACCTGGGCTTTGTACTGATTCCATTCAAATCTGCCAGTACAAGGAGCTCAGTTCTAATTAACTCTCGTCACTTCCCGTAACAACTCGCTTGATTTCGTATACCAGCATAACATTTTGCACAATATCGATTTCATTATTATGTATCCTATTATTCACTTGCAAATGGATATCTGTACAGTGGATCTCCCGTCTGGACCATTACACCTAGTCCACACATTTCTTTTCTTTCTAAACAAGTTAATAAAGTTTTTTCAATGACGACAGAGACAAATGCGATTAGAGTACGTGCTATTCATATGCTTGTACGTATTAGTGCTCGAGGGAAGTGTAAAGCCAGAGACAGCAATCGTGTTAATTTACCTCGTTTGTTATATTAGTACGTTATTTTTTTTACATTGTCTGTTACGTTACTACGTTTGTTATATTAGTACGTTATTTTTTACATTGTTTGTTACGTTACTAAATTTGTTATATTAGTACATTTTCTGGTTATCGTAGTACGTTTGTTTGTTACATTAGTAAATTTGCTTGTTACAGTAGTGAGTTTGCTTGTTACATTAGTACATTTGTTATGTTAGTACGTTTATTTGTTACAGTAATATGTTTGTTACAGTAATACGTTTGCTTGTTACAGCAGTGCGTTTGTTTGTTTCTTACAGTAATATGATTGTAAAATGCTTGTTACATTATTACGTTTGTTATGAATGCTTGCTACATTAATATATTTGTTATGTTAGCACGTTTGTTTGCTACAGTATGTTCGCCTGTTACAGTAATATGCTTATTATAGTAGTGTGTTTGTTTGTTAAAGTAGTGTTTGTTACATTAGCATGTTTGTATGTTAAAGCACTATTTCTTATATTAGTAGGCCTATGTTTGCTTATTACAGTAGTATGTTTGTTACGTTAGTACATGTATTTGCTACATTACTACTTTTGTTTGTTACAGTAGTCTGTTTACTTCTTACAGTAGTATGTTTGTTACATTAGTATGTTTATTTGTTACAGTAGTATTTTTGTTTGTTACAGTAGTCTGTTTACTTCTTACAGTAGTATGTTTGTTATAACATTCGTATGTTTCTTTGTTACAGTAGTATTTTTGTTTGTTACAGTAGTGTTTGTTTTACATTTGTCACATCATACTACTGTGTCTACTGTGCTCTCCTAGGTTATGTTGGTGTGTGAATCCACCGTGTGTGTGTGTGTGTGTGTGTGTGTGTGCGGTGTGGGGGGTGAATGAGTGAGTGTATATGAGTCCGTTTCTAGTTGAGGGATTCCTCTCTCCCCCCCCCCCCCATCTATCTCTCCCCCTCTCAACTTGTCACTAAAACGTCTTGCTGTTAGTTGATTCCTGTTCGAGTACCTTTAAATTCCTACATTTTCTGTCTGGCTCTCTCCTTGGCTATCTTTCTGTGTGTGTCTTAGATGTGTCTTTTGTCTGTCTCAAACCTGTCTCTCTTTATCTATGATTTTGTTTCTATCTGTTTGCCTCCCCCTTTTCGGCGAACCTCTCTCTCTCTCTCTTTCTGTCCCTTTTGGCTTCTTTCTGTCTTTCGATGTCTCTCTTTTCCCTGTTTCTGTGTGCAACCGTGTGTGTGTGTGTGGGGGTGAATGAGTGAGTGTATATGAGTCCGTTTCTAGTTGAGGGATTCCTCTCTCCCCCCATCTATCTCTCCCCCTCTCTCATAGCGTATTTAATTTTCTCACATTCCTAGATTATCTCGCCTCAGATGTCAGCTCTCTCTCTAATTTTTTTATTTTTTACTTTGCATGAATATCTCTCTTTGTCTTTGAATACTTGTCACTATGTCAGCTCTCTCTAATTTTTTTTATTTTTTACTTTGCATGAATATCTCTCTTTGTCTTTGAATACTTGTCACTATGTCAGCTCTCTCTAATTTTTTTTATTTTTTACTTTGCATGAATATCTCTCTTTGTCTTTGAATACTTGTCAGTATGTGCATGTACAACGGTCTGAGTGTGAAACTCTTCGATTGCACTACTATGCATGCAAGTTGAAAATATTATATATGCAAGTGTGAAATTCTATACTTTCAAGCGTGAACTTCTGTTATGCAAATGTGAAATCCTATTGAATGTATGTGTGAAAAATATTATTCTCTCAGTTGTGCTCGTTATTGAAAACAAAATTGCAGACGTTGAAGCGTAAAAACGAATCAGCATAATAATTTATACCTCTACCCTCTTTTTCTCGTTCTCTCTTTCTCCCTGCGTTTCTCTCTTAGAAAAGGAGAGTATGAACATTTTGACGTAAGCATCCCACACAAACAAGAAAGTTCTGACGTAAGCATCCTACACAAGCAAGAAAGTTCTGACGTAAGCATTCTACACAAGCAAGAAAGTTCTGACGTAAGCATCCTACACAAGCAAGAAACATCAGAACTAATGTTTTTGTTTGCTATAAGATTGTGTAGTATCTAGATACCACGTAGCTTCTAGCTTCCATTTTTTTTTTTTTACAGTCTGGGTGAAAGTCTGGCTTTATAGGCAGCACCTTTGAAGCCCACCTTAATTTCCGTCCCATTGCGCACCCCCCCCCCTCTCCTCGATATGGAAAGATCTCGAAAGCATGGCATGTGTAGTAAACAAGATCAGCTGATTGCTAGTTGACGGGACTGCGCGTGAGTACTACTTGTGTCTGATATTGTTAAATAATACTACTAGGTCTCTGACAATACACGATTTCTCATGTACTACTTGTGTCTGATATTGTTAAATAATACCACTAGGTCTCTGACAATACACGATTTCTCATGTACTACTTGTGTCTGATATTGTTAAATAATACCACTAGGTCTCTGACAATACACGATCTCTCCATAATGTAAGGGGTTTTGTTTATCAGGCTTGAATAGATTTAACTGTAATTCAAAGAAGAGACATAACTGCTCTTTTGAGAGGATAAAATACAATGCTCCCATTTATCTTTTGCTTTGGTATCTAAAGCAATCAGTGCCAATGTTGGGTCAATGTAGTGCTTTGCAAACCAATGTTGGGCCAAGGTAGTGCTTGCAAACCAATGTTGGGCCAATGTAGTGCTTGCTAACCAATGTTGGGCCAATGTAGTGCTTGCAAACCGATGTTGGGCCAATGTAGTGCTTGCAAACCAATGTTGGGCCAATATAGTGCTTGCAAACCAATGTTGGGGCCAATGTAGTGCTTGCAAACCAATGTTAGGGCCAAAACGCATGTAGTGTAAAGTAGCTCAATGTTGGCAAATGTACACATTTCAACATATATCCAACTAAAAGTAAAAAACTGTTTTCCAACATTGACCAACTAAAAGTGAAAAACTGTTTTCCAACATTGATCAATCTCATTGTTGTAATGTATGCACTAGCCAAGTTTATTTTAGCATTAAACAATATTGGCTTAACTCCATTCATCATGTGTAGGCTCAGTAATTAGTCAATATTTTCCCAAACTTATTCCAGCATTTCCCAACGTTCACCCACCCTTTCTTTACCATTTCCCAACGTTCGCCCACCCTTTCTTTACCATTTCCCAATGCTGGACCAGCTTCAGTTTAATTATTTGCTTATGCAATTCTGCCAACTCGCCACTTATGATTAAAAATGTATGCATAAGATTAAACAATGTTTATTATAAAAAGAAAAGTTATATTTTATAATTCTGTAAGTTTTCAACAGCTTTTAGAGCATGTATAACATAATATGGACATGTATTAGATAACAAAGATATGTACATCATAATACAGACATGCATAACATAACACTATCATGTAAAACATAACACATACATACAAACATGACATGCCTCAAGCAAGAGACACAACACACATGATAAGAACGAGAACTTTAGTTAGGCATCATTTATTGCTTTCAGAAAGTTCATCATTTCAGCAACAAATGGCGACTTAATTGCAGGCGCTAATATCTAGGACAAACTGAAAACCGCAACTCTGAAAATCGACCAGGACGGCAGGAGAAAGCAGCCATTTAACAAATGACTGCCTTCATGACCATGTGACCGGTAGCAGTTTCGCTTGTTTGCCTTGTTCCCGACAATCACAAGTAGCCTTCAGAGCCGAGGTCGATAGAATACCGGGTTTCGGAGTGCCTATTTCTAATCCGTCACGAGCTAGCGCGAGCACCGGTGCACGTGAGCAGACGCGAGCGCCAGAATTACGTGTGCGTGCATATATTTGAAAACAAGAATTGGTGGAAAAGGGGTGGGTGGGACGGATTAGATTATCGAATGCATGACCGCATGTATTGTAAAGAATTCCCTCGAGAAATGACTTTTAACAAAACCCTTGTGTTGCTGCAGGCTGCTGTGGCTTGGCAGACCAGTAGATGCAAAATTAGGGCAAAAGGATTGTGCGCGCGTGGAAATTCACACATATGAAATGCAATCACCTAAGCAAAATCGCTTAAACTATACTTTTTAAAATGTATAAAATGTGAATGAATGCTATTCCCGTTAGAGGAAATCCTTTAGATACGCACGGTTCTGTTCACAGACATAAACATTCTGACGTCATTAACTCAGCGAGCAGCGTCTTCGAGACCGGCAAAGTGCATGCAGGTAAACACATAAGCACCCAAATTTTGTTGCTTGTTGAGAAATGGAACTTTTCATACTCTGCCTCTCTTTGAGCTGGCAAAGATCGATATAATAAAACAATACAGAGTAATTCTGTATACTCTCCCAGTAAGATCGATATACTAAAACAATACAAAGTAATTCTGTATACTCTCCCAGTAAGATCGATATACTAAAACAATACAAAGTAATTCTGTATACTCTCCCAGTAAGATCGATATACTAAAACAATACAAAGTAATTCTGTATACTCTCCCAGTAAGCTGATAGAAAATCAAGGGAAGTCTTTTTCTTCGTCTTCTCCACAGAGAGTTGAGATAAACTAGGATGAGAAAACAAGGCATAATGTGTTATTTTCATGATCGTGAAAAAAATATTATTTTTTTTTTGATTATGTAAATAATGTAACCCAGTTAATGATTTTTTCGTAAACTGTGTAACCCGTTTAAATATTATCTCTCTTCTGTCTTCGAAACAAACAAAACAATTTATCCTTTCTTTAGAACAATGTAATACATTTCATTGTTGTAACCAATGAATACTAGTAGCAAATACAAATATATAACCAGATAGCTTACCTGTCGGCTGGTAAACAGTTTGCTCATAACAGAAGAAAGAAAATCTATCAGTAGCCTTTGTGAACTATTGGAATCACATGTGATTGGAAGCAATGCATTAGACAAATATAAAAGTCCTGCACAATTCGCACTTTCTCAGATTACAGGTATGGTCATGTTACGATATGGAAGAGTGATTTGCACTTTCTCAGATTACAGGTATGGTCATGTTACGATATGGAAGAGTGATTTGCACACCTCTGTGAGTATCGGAGTGCCTCGTTCTAATTAGCAACTCAATCAGCCTTACCTTTTAACACAAGACAAAGTCATCAAACAAGAAAAAGACGAAAAGGGGGGGGGGGCATGCTTAGGTAGCCTCCTATAGCCCAGGCACTACTGACCATTACAGAGATATACATCTATCACAACTGTATCCAGGTATCTTGGTAAATTTACAATGAATGTGATTTATTATGATACAAGCTTTGGGATGGCCATGTACATCTAGGTTGACGAATCGTTAAGAAGTTGTATCTGCTTTAGTTAACAATTATACAATCAATTCTTTACTCTGCTGAGTTTCGTTTGATGAGTTAGGCAGTCATGCGCAGTATGTGAATCTCTGGATGGCAAGGGTGAGGTCTATTCTCAGACAAATCTGACAGGTGTTGACAGCCAAACTGGGAACAATCGGGTATTGGTGATGGCAGCATTAATTGCAGAAGTCGCTTAGGTCAAGGAATGTCCGCACCCAAAAGTACTCAGAGGTATGTGTCGACAGTCAGTAAGACCTGTGATGGCAACGTCAGTGGCACTGACAACTCTCTCAATTGTTATTAAGGAGCTGTAAATCCAAGGTTCTTTAAGCAGAATGCTCGATTCGTTGGCTTCAGACGCAACAGTTCGTTAATACACGGTCTCAACGTGAACAGTTGGTCTGTTCTGCTGAGGCTTGTGTGTGAACAGCCGATATTTACTCTTCACTGATTAATTATCCTGATCAGTTGGTTTCACAGTGTTTAGCAGGTCACAGTTTTATGAATTTAATAGTGTTTTACTCATAACAGGATACAGGCAGATCATGACTGTATTCCTTTAATCTACGATCTAACAGGAATACAGATGCTGGATTCTAAATGAACACAACGTGTAATCTATATTCTAACTGTATACATAATGCAGGTTAGATTCTAGTTGGTATGCATAATTTACACTAAATTCTAATTGGTATGCATAATGTATGCTAGATTCTAATTGGTATGCATAATTTAGGCTAGATTCTAATTGGTATGCATAATTTAGACTAAAAACTAATTGGTATGCATAATTTAGACTAAATTCTAATTGGTATGCATAATGTAGGCGAGATTGTAATTGGTATGCATAATGTAGGCTAGATTCTAATTGGTATGCATAATTTAGACTAAAAACTAATTGGTATGCATAATTTAGACTAAATTCTAATTGGTATGCATAATGTAGGCGAGATTGTAATTGGTATGCATAATGTAGGCGAGATTGTAATTGGTATGCATAATGTAGACACGATTCTAAATGATATGCGAAATGTAGTCTAAGGTATAAATGAAATACTAATGCAGGCTACATTCGAAGTGGAATATTTGATGTAGGATAGATTCTAAACGAAATACATAATGTAGGTTACAGTATTAAAGGAAATACATAGTGTAGGCTGGGTTGTAAATGGAACATGTAATAAAATTGTAGGCTAGATTCTAAAAGGAATATATAATGTAAGCTAGATTCTAAAAGGAATACATAATGTAGGCTAGATTCTAAAAGGAAAACATAATGTAATCTAGATTCTAAAAGGAATACATAATGTAGGCTAGATTCTAAAAGGAAAACATAATGTAATCTAGATTCTAAAAGGAATACATAATGTAGGCTAGATTCTAAAAGGAATACATAATGTAGGCTAGATTTTAAGTGGAATGCGTAATTTAGGCTAAGTTCAATGGTTTAAGATTGCAAAATCACATTTTTGAACGACGCAGGGCAAATCACACATTAGCAATGTGACATAACTAGCTCTGTGTGTAAAGTAACTGCTTCACTAAGCCGTCAACTAAATATTTATGCAATTAGGCTTTATTTTGTCAATCATGTACAATCTATTGCACACGATCTATTAGGTCATGATCTAAAGAAATATCTGGCGTACACATCCCTTTATAGGCTGTCATGTCTGCATAATTCTTTAAAAGAACACAAACAGTGGATAATAATGGAGGCGGAGTCAACTTGGTAATGGCTCCAGTCTTTCGGTTCTCGCCTTGCACCTCGTGAGACTGAAGAGCAGGAGCGAGAACTACAACGTTCCAAGAGAGAAATTTGCACAAACTTTAACTCACAAATGAGTGCTAAGAATAACTAGAGTTAATGTTATCGGCAAAGACACGAGAGATGCAATATTGATTTCAGGAAACACTTTAAAATGCACTTCAATTGCAGGATATGAAAGAGGCAATATTGATTCCACGAAAACAACGCATCAACGTAATATGAAAAACGCAATGCTGACTTCAGGAAACAAATTTAAAGCAAATGTTGAAAGCAAAAGGCAGGCAGTGGGTGAATGATGCCAACCGAACCTCTGCCCTCCAGCCTCCTGAAACGAAGGTGGGAAAATGACTAAAGCAGATGAAGGCGGATGGGGGTGGTGGAGCACGTTAGTTGCCATTAAGTGTGTTCTTTTTGCACACGTTGTGTTAAAGGTCTCGCGATTTGTGTGACAGTTTGACGTGGGTTTTTATTATTTTTGTTTTGATATGTTTTTGCTTTTACTTTAGTTTTGTTTTTTCAGCAGATAATTGATTGACATAGAACTCATATTTTTGTCGCATGTAGATGCTTGTATCAAGTCCTGTCAGATTGAATTAGTTTTAGTAGGACTTTTTTTTTAGCAGGATGTAGATTGATGTCTGGTTATTTTGGTGCATGTTTCATGCATACACTTTGGTTTTATAATCACAAATCTTTGAGCGTATACATTCATGTGTGCTTGACATTTGAGCGTATACATTTATGTGTGGTTGACATTTGAGCGTATTCATTTATGTGTGGTTGACATTTGAGCGTATACATTTATGTGTGGTTGACATTTGAGCGTATACATTCATGTGTGGTTGACATTTGAGCGTATACATTCATGTGTGGTTGACATTTGAGCGTATACATTTATGTGTGGTTGACATTTGCACTACATGTTTGAAAACGTACGAGGTGTTTGTTGTGTTTGTGACTACACACGCGTGTATAGTCACGTGTATTTGTCATAATTAGCACATATTTACCGATGTAGGCTGACATTTTTTGCGCTCTTTGTAGGCATCGATTGACATTTTACCACATATTTCTTAATGTAGATTGAAAATTTTTAGTACTTATTAATAGATGGACATTTCTAGCACCTACTAGTAAGCGTAGATTAAAATTTATAACGTGTTTTAAGACGTAGATAAATATACAACATTTTGAGCAAGTTGTGTGCATTCACCCGTGATTGACATTTTTAGCGTTCATATTTAGACGGAGACTTACTTTAAACAATTTTGACAAATCTTTCGCACACTCTGCAGTGGTCTGACATATTAGTAAGTATGCGATGTACAGATGAGTGCTTTGTAATATTTTAAGAAACGTATGTAGCAGAATGGTGTTTGATGGACATTTTAGACAAATGTGACTTTGATGAATTTGTGACGTTGACTCGCTTGAGCAAATGTTCGAATGCTGTGTGATTGGTATGTTAGAGCAATGTAGGTATCACATTAGTAATTGTACTTAAACATGCTGTGTGATTGGTATGTTAGAGCAATGTAGGTATCACATTAGTAATTGTACTTAAACATGCTGTGTGATTGGTATGTTAGAACAATGTAGATATCACATTAGTAATTGTACTTAAACATGCTGTGTGATTGGTATGTTAGAGCAATGTAGGTATCACATTAGTAATTGTACTTAAACATGCTGTGTGATTGGTATGTTAGAGCAATGTAGGTATCACATTAGTAATTGTACTTAAACATGCTGTGTGATTGGTATGTTAGAGCAATGTAGGTATCACATTAGTAATTGTACTTAAACATGCTGTGTGATTGGTATGTTAGAGCAATGTAGGTATCACATTAGTAATTGTACTTAAACATGCTGTGTGATTGGTATGTTAGAGCAATGTAGGTATCACATTAGTAATTGTACTTAAACATGGTATTTCCTTAACGTAACGGCTATCATAATTAGAAAATATTCAGTAAACAGTATCGACTGCTGTGTTACATCTGTTATCTCTCTTTTTCTAGATACTTAAAATGTATTAGGAATATATATATACACACACAATGTATGTGTAAAATGTTTAGGAGTATATATACAATGTATGTGATGTGTAAAATGTTTTAGGAGTATATTTACACACACAATGTATTTGTAAAATGTTTTAGGTGTATATTTACACACACAATATATGTGTAAAATGTTTTAGGAGTATATATATATACACACAATGTATGTGTAAAATGTTTAGGAGTATATATACAATGTATGTGACGTGTAAAATGTTTTAGGAGTATATTTACACACACAATATATGTGTAAAATGTTTTAGGACTATATTTACACACACAATATATGTGTACAATGTTTTAGGAGTATATACACAATGCACGTGTAAAATGTTTTAGGATGTTTCATCAGCATTCTAGATATAGAACACAGATTAACACATGACACACTCTAGATATAGAACACAGATTAACACATGACACACTCTAGATATAGAACACAGATTAACACATGACACACTCTAGATATAGAACACAATTTAACACATTACACATTCTAGATATGGAACACAGATTAACACAATACACAGTCTAGATATAGAACACAGATTAACACATGACACACTCTAGATATAGAACACAGATTAACACAATACACAGTCTAGATATAGAATACAGTATAATGTGTTAAACTGTATTCTATATCTAGACTGTGTATTGTGTTAATCTGTGTTCTATATCTCGATTAACACATGACACACTCTAGATATAGAACACAGATTAACACATGACACACTCTAGATATAGAACACAATTTAACACAATACACAGTCTGGATATAGAACACAGTTTAACACATTATACACTCTAGATATAGAACACAGATTAACACATTATACAGGGCTACGGCGCAAAGTCAACCTGAGCTTGCCGTAACAAATACATATGTACAGACTTTCACACTTGTCTTAGCGGGAAAGCTTCTCTGAACTGACGCATACTAGTCTGTTTATCTACAGTTTTGAGATTCGAATTCACTAAGCCGACATTTCAGACCTCTGCTAGAAGCTCGGAAATAGAACTGCGAATGTTTCTGACGCGTGCAGAGCTACACAAATTTATTTTCGTAATACCTATCGATTTCTTAAGATTATTATTATGAATATTTTTTGTGTGAATGTATGGTTACGAAACATTTTTGTTTTTCAGTTTTATCAAGGCTTGCATAATACTATAACCAGACAAAAAAGAAATACTTTAAATCGATAAATCACTCATATTCATCACTAATCCATTTTTCTAAAGTGAATTTTGATTTCTAACTTTACCGTTTACAAGCATAAATAGATTTTAAAAATAATTAAACAAGTTGATTATGTAAATGTATCTTTGTTGGGTCATTTCTTCCATTACCCAACAACTCTTGTCCTCTTTTTTTTTCTCTTTCTCAACATCTCTCTCTCTCTCTCTCTTCCTCTTTCTCACTCAATCCTTTGATTTCGTGTAAATAAATGTAACATAATTCTTAAGTATCATATATTACAAAACAAATTGCTCACTTCCGGGCTTAATCGTACGATAGCTAATACCTACTCATTTCAAACAACAGAATTGATCGCTGAACATACTTGACAAAGGTTCACGAACAAGCAGTAACAACAAAAAATGAACAACAAACCAAAAATAAACAGCAAATAAATAAATGCGCGTATGTATCACATTTTGCATTTAGGAGAGGATGATGAACGAACGAAGGAGGGGACATAATTGCATAGAAACAAACCAACAAATGTCGATAATCGATATTATCTTCTCACCAGCTATTTAAACTAAGAGGCAAATCTAGGAATTCCAGCTATGTAATGGGTAAACTTTTAATGATTAGGAACAGCGTTGATGCTGGTTTAATAATACCAGTTCATGACCGTCTGTACACCTAACCCATATTTCATAATGTATACACAGAGGGTAAATGAAAGGGGTTTGTAGGACTTTAGGAAAGAACACTATTTAACACTGAACACTTAATTATAGGATGACTTAGCAATTTAAGCTTAGTCTAAGGTCTGCAATGCACGTTACACGTAGCCCCAAAGTGACCTAGATTACGCAGTAAACATAACGCGTAGCCCTAAAGTGGCCTAGATTACGCAGTAAACATAAAGCGTAGCGCCAAAGTACCTTAGGTTGCGAAGCAAACGCAACATGTAAACCCAAATGGCCAAGGTTGCGTAATAAGTCTATTCGATCTTACTACCTAGATCATTGAGAAAGAAAATCTCTCGCTTAATTCTTACCTCCCGACGCGAATGTATTTTGTCTAGAAAATTACGAGGACAGCCGCATAGACACATTAGACACATACATATAATTCTGAGTAATCCGCAATGAACCGAGTCCTGTCACTTGGAATAATCCCGATTGAGAGGAATCTTTTGTATCCTTTGGTTCCAGAAGGAAGTAAATATCTATTCCTGTACCTAGGCTCTTGGACTGACACGACAACATAATCCCGATTTATGAATGTAGGCCTAACAATCTCTCGTTAGTGTTCCTTGTTTATGTTCTTCTTCGTTTACGATGCTGTGTGGCTCGTTCAAACATAGATGGCTCTCGTTTTAATTCACACCCTTGGACTAAACATTTGCATTTTTTGGTCACAGAAACTCTTCCTAGATCTCTCTCTCTCTCTCTCTCTCTCTCTGATGCACATCTAAACTCAAACACATATTGCAGAGCAAATGCGCAAGCTAGCAATGCATTGCATGTCCTCAAATTTCATTCCAAAGAACAGCGAGCAGAACAAGGAAATATGTAATATCAAACCATCTAGTGTTCTACGAGCAAGATAAAAAAAAAAGGAAAAGGTCGAAAAAATACCGAATGCAGAGCGCAAATTTCGCGAAGAGATTTAATTGCATCACTAATAGTAAAACAATTTCTTTCAAGATCAATTTACCTTTGTAAGTGTAGGCCTATAGGTGTGAGTGATTATGAATATGCGTGTAGTGGACGTATGTGAACGTGTGTTTGTGCGTGTGTGTATGTGAATAAATAAATGAGTACAGCATTTGCGTGAATATGTGAGCGAGTGAGAAGGTAATGTGTTAAGACACAATGGGAAAGAGAGTAAAACCACTGATTTAAAACTTCTAATTTCTTTTATTAACAATCCTACTTATCAGAATTGAACTTTGGCAACTTTCTGGCTAAGACACTGTTTGTTTGGACTGTGAAGTACAATGTCTATACAGTGGGGAAATATTAAAGATGGATAACTTATTCTTCTGTTTAAGATCAATACATAGGGTGAGAAAGAATTGTGTTATCAAATGGATTCCGAATGATTCCATGCCAGGCTTAGCCATTCCGAAGGAGTTATATCCCAAGGAGTTATAGCCCATATCTGTCACCTGAAAATCGAACATTGTTTGACATTTTAATTTTAATTCTCAAGAGATTTGTCAGTGCTGTCACACTCTCGGTATATTCTGCTGAAAGAACGAAACAAAATGATATTTTGGTATTATGTTTGGCAGAGTTCTTTCCACCATAAATTTGATAGATGTACGTACTGGACAGTAAAGGGATAAAAGAAGCTTTCTGTTAGCTCTTATATTACTTATTGCTGACTTAACGTGCTATGGTTTATTTTTTCACGACTTCTGTTGACTGTCGGTTATAAAGCAAAGTCTCGGAATCTCACCAAGATTCTGGGAGACCCAAGGTTTAACGCAGGCTATAAACACTTCCGAGGAGCGCTGCTTTTAGCAGTGGGGCAATATTGTGCTATCCAGGCACTTTATTTAGATAGCCTTCCAATTCAGGTGTTATGTTTCCCAGAGATCCTATCACTACAGTATTAATTCTGTTTTTACATTTCACAGTCTCTTGGTTTCTAATCTAAGTTGGGTTTTTTTCTAATCTAAGATATTTTTCTATTTCTTCTCTTTCTTTTATTTATGTTTCTATCACTTGGACAGCAACATCGATGATTGTTGCTGTTCTATTAGACTTATTAACAACTACAATATCGGGTCTTCTTGCAAGAATCACTCGATCCATCCTTATTTCAAAGTCCCATAGTATTTTGGCGTCTTCTGTTTTGATGACTGCTTCCGGTTGGTGCATCCATGCTCTTTCAGGAGTTTTTACTCAATAGTTTTCAAACAGATTTTTATTTAAGATTTTTTCCCACTTCGTTGTGTCTCTTGGTGTATTCTGTTTACGCCAAAAACTGACATCCAGATAGTATATGTTCTGATGTTTCATCCATGTTTTTTCAGTCTGCATTTGGAGTCATTTGAGATTTTCATGAATTTGGTTTTGTGTGATTTCGTGTTTACTGCTTGATCTGGTGCTGCTATTATTAATGCTTTTGTTTCTGCTTTCAAAACTGCTTCTTTAAACAGCCATTTTAGAGCAACGCCATCCTAGTTTTTGGTTATAATTTAATAATTTATTGTTATTATTTAATCATCCATAACTAATTACAAACGGTGAGAATCTTAATTTATGTTATTAATAATTCTCCAGAAGATACCACTCGTCTCTCTGACTTGACGGATGTGCAGGAGCTGTAGTTTTCTCTCTTCCACAACATTACCGTCACACAACATTACCGTTACACAACATTACCGTCACACAATATTACCGTCACACAATATTACCGTCACACAACATTACCGTCACACAATATTACCGTCACACAACATTACCGTCACACAATATTTCCGTAAGTGGAACACTTCGTACTAAAAGAGAAAATAAATCCATCTTTTAATCTATAGCAAGCCCCATTCACCCGCTATCTCTCCAGCATAGGGTATCAATGTCTGGATTTTTAATCTTTATTCTGCATGCAAGGGTTATGCTTTGCTGATGTGTTTGTATGTGTGAGTGCAAGTGGAGATGACAAAATGTGTGGACAGTACAAAACGATACAACGTATAAACTAGGACAAGACAATGCCACACTCGCCCTTTCAAAACAATAATAAACAAGTTTGAAAAGTTATGATTTAGGTTTATTAACCTACGGGGCTTTCTCTTTTGTGTGGTGGGTAGGTCAGTCACTACCGAATTACTCACTACATGCACTCTTGGGGAGGGGGTAAATGTTTTTACTAACAATAATAAAATAGAAGATAAATTCAGATTTTTACAACTGAATGGAAAACCCCGCTGGTAATGACTACTCTAGTAACACAAAATTATAAATTAAAACAAATAAACAGTTCTGGGATCATCAATGCCATGAAAAGAGTAATAATAGTCTCTCAAGTATGATCATTTAAACTTGTGATTGTCTAACCATAATAATGTTCCAAAAGACTAAATGTTCCATGTTTATGCAATATAAGTATGCAAAATAGTTCCCAAGTTCTTAATGAACTTAATCAAAGTTAATTTTGAGTGCACTGAGAGTTTTATAGTTATTTCGTATTCTTAACCACACATGCTGCAGTAACTTGTGATTGAAATGAATCTTAGTGTTAAATTCTGGCGGCTCCACTACCTCTTTGTCATATGATGATTTTTGTTGTCGTATCCCCGGGTTTGCAAAGTTGACCTCCCTGTTTGTAGGCTAGGTCCCCAGTGGTATCTCATACCATTACTTCTGTGACAGAACGGTTGTCGCAATGTTCACCTGTCATTGATGTGTCTTTGCATCCTGATATTTGCCTTCCATCCATCCTTTGGCTTGGAATCAAAACACATCACCCGCAGAATAGGCTGGTTCAGAGTTTAACTCTATTCCCAGATAAAGAGTGCTGGCCAACTATGTTATCTCTCTCTATGACTGGCTTGCATTACTTGCCAGACATAGGGGAATAATCCAATACCAACAAACTTTCACTGTGTCAAATATGTCCAAACGTTTTACCATCACAATTTGGCACATCGAAGAAGTGAAGGAGAGAGGCCAAGGAAAACACGTTTTTTTCCCTCTGATCACCACACTGTGTACTCCTCAAGAATTTTCGTGTCTCTCTCTGCTTTCTTATTTCTCTCCCATTTTTATCATACTATACAAAGTTTCATCAAATCTACTGAGTCTACTACCAACACTCAAACTATGCATCCTTGATAATCCACACATTTCTCACTTCAATACGCACTTCCAGCATGAAATTCTAACTTCAAGCTAAAGTGTTCCTATCACAATATTCAGTGCACTTTCAAGTCCCAACTACAGTGTAATTCATACTGGTTTAAATAAATATTTATCTCGAATACAAGCATATAGATATTCATAATATTATATTTATATTAACTTCTGATAAATCTTTCCACATTCAATAGTGAAATGAAATAAGACTGCATTCACACAACGCATAAATCTTTAGTTTCACATGCACACTTTACAGAATATACTTATAGTTTAATATCAAACATCAATTCAATCTTGTTGCTAATGAAGTACAGGTGAACTTTAAGATTCAACTCTTTAAATTAGTGCCCTTTAGAAACAAATACTAGTGATAAACACAAATACCGACCATAGTTATGAGCGGTTGGACGACCTTGAATGAATATATATATAAAATAATTATCGGGCAAATATTATCTCCCTTTGACCATGACAGTCAACTTGCAGTGTATTGTCTCTTCTGGGAAATGATACAAATACAGCTGTTGTCTTCCAGAATGTCTTGCCAGGCAGGATTCCTGAGGGGGGGGTGACAACTTGGTTTGTGACGAGAATAATGGTAGCCTGTTAGCGATACAGCTCTGGAAGAGTAACATTTAACTTTGAGCAAGAACTGGTTCAAACCAGAATCAAAACTTCTGTGTACACTTATGCTGGAAGTGTTCTATCATACTAGCCTCCAGCAAGCTGTCAAACATGTGCAGTCCACTTTAGCTGATAAAGCTGTCAAACATGTGCAGTCCACTTTAGCTGATAAAGCTTTCAAACATGTGCAGTCCACTTTAGCTGATAAAGCTGTCAAAAATGTGCAGTCCACTTCAGCTGATAAAGCTGTAAAACATGTGCAATCCACTTTAGCTGATAAAGCTTTCAAACATGTTCAGTCCACTTTAGTTGATAAAGCTGTCAAACATGTGCAGTCCACTTTAGATGGTAAAGCTGTCAAACATGTGCATTCCACTTTAGCTGATAAAGCTTACTGCACACTCAGTCATTTGTTGCAATATTTCAGTCTTCAGAGAGCTGTAATGACGTTACCCACTATAACAGGTTTGCATGCTCTCTTAGGTTGACAATAAAATTTTCTCTAGCACAAGGTACATACATGAGGCCTTATAAGTTTATTAAAACAGTAGTATACAGTATTTGTGCACAGATATTCTCCAAATAAGTAACCTATGTTTTATCAGTTGGTACAACAGATTACAGTTAAACATATGCTGACGGGAAAAAGGGATATAGTCACACAGCAGTGCAACTGTATTGTATGCACAGATAATAATAGAATTTATCTGATAAGCGTAGGCAAAATAATTGCAAAGAAAATATTAGTGTTGTTCTCATAAAATATTCAACAGCAACGTTAAATCTGTCCTCCTCTATGGCTCAGAGACCTGGAGGTCACCAACACCCTAATCAATAAGCTCCAGTTATTCGTCAACTGCTGCCTTCGCAACATACGGAAGATCAGGTGGACAGACAAACAAAAGAACACTGATTTGAGGCAGCGGACAAACCAAGATCCCATCAATCAGCAGATTGCCAGGCGTAAATGGCGATGGATAGGACACACCCTGCGGACACCCCCACAGGACATTACCCGGTAGGCTTTGTAGTGGAACCCCCATGGAAAGGGACGGGTCGGTCGCCCTAAAAACTACCTAGAGACGATCTTGCGAAGAGGAAATGAAGAGCTGTGACCTGTCGTGGGGTGAACTGAAAAAGGCTGTCCAGAAGAGAGTGCGTTGGAGAACTGTTGTTGAGGCCCTTTGTTACACGGGGAATCCAAGTCAAGTAAGTCAAGTGTCATAAAATAATATCTCAAAAAAGATAATTATGGTTGATAAATAGTAACAAACTTAACATAGAAAAATTTACGATAAAATAATATGTAGATAGTAGCTCGCAAATTAGAAGACATTTTTTTAACAAAATACCTACCAAAGCACTTAGAACATAGAGATAGAATACAGTATTTTCTATTATCTTTCTTTATTCGGTGACAAAGCTTTATCATAATTTTGCTGTTAAATTTACTCGTCTAATCAAAAGAGGCATATATATTTAGGAATTCTAAGTACAATTTCACGAAATGTCCAGTATTATTTGGAACTCATTGTAGTTAATTACGTAATTGTACCAATTTGACCGAGATGAACAGGTAATGCGCATGTCAAACAGCTAGCGTTATTTACCAAGCACTGAACTATGCACTCAGAATATTTATCCAGTTATGCTCCAAATTCCTCTTTGTATCTACCGTTTACATTTTCAATACGCCAATCGCATCCATCCATACACCACTGTAATCACTAAGCCAATCGTATCCATTTTTTTTCTTTCTGTCTGTCTTTCTTTCTTTCTTTCTTCCTTTCTTTCTTTCTTTCTCTCTTTCTTTCTTTCTTTCTTCTTTCTTTTTTCTTTCTTTCTTCCTTCTTTTCTTTCTTCTTTTCTTTCTTTCAATCTCTCTCTCACACACACACCTCACACACACACACATATATACACTCGCACAAACGCCCCCCCCCCCCCCCCGCACGAAAACAGTGACAAAAGTATTACTGTGTAAAATCCATAATTTAATGTTAACACTTAATATACGTACTAAACTAAATGTTCATACACTTTTTACTTATTTCAAATATACGCATATAGTGGAATTTGCTGTAAGGCATTCAAACCTTGTGAATTAACTGACAGCTCACTGGTCTACCAGTTGTAGTTAGGCAGTCATCATTAACTCAGGAGGACAAAATTAACTTAACAAGCGTATCCCGTTATTTCTTGGATTCCGGTACTGGCACTTTCTCCCTGGTTTTATTCAGCACCATTGGTCGTTGAACTATATATATCTCAACCTAAGTAAAATTATTTAAATTACACTTAAATGCTGCGAACCCAATTACCAAAGACTCTTAAGCATTTATCTTTGAGCAGATTTGCCACTGGCGCCATTTTTACCGGCTTCTTCTTGGCGCGAAAGTGTTGTACAAACACAGTTGACGCAGAGAAGCAATTTACGTTAATGTTGTAGTATCACAGGGTGTAAATTTGCACCATATGGAGATATGAACATGTTATTGATTGGCCCAGGGCGCTGCAATACGAAGCCTTTCACTACTTAATTCTCTTGCCACAAGTTCAGAACATTCTCTCGTACGACAATGACCCAGACAAGCTTATGTTCCACCCAGTCATAAAATGTTCATCCAAAATAGAACTGTGGACCCAGACAAGTTTATGTTCCACCCAGTCATATAATGCTCATCCAAAATAGAATTGTTTACCTAGATGTTGCAAATTCACATAATGACTGGTAAAATGGAGAAATAACAACAGTTGTGATTTGACATAATGGCAGATATCGCGAAAGCGGCGGAAGCCGGAAGCGCCCCCTACATTAACAACAATGGTGGTTGATAAAACTGAGCAATAACAAATTTGTATAAAAAGTTGCAATTGATAAATAACACATTTGTAGAAAGAAGATTAACAGATTATATACATGTTGACAGGTTAACACCATGCGCATTTTGAATAGCTGGTTACCAATGACTACATGACTACCAATTACTATAATGACTACTACCCTTTAATGACGCGCATATCGTAATAGGGTGCAAGGCGTATAACAATGTGCAGACTTTTACAATGTAGAGAGCCTTAACATAGTGCAAGCCCTTTACAATGTAGAGAGCCTTAACATAGTGCAAGCCCTTTACAATGTAGAGAGCCTTAACATAGTGCAAACACTTTACAATGTAGAGAGCCTTAATTTAGTGCAAACCCTTTACAATGTAGAGAGCCTTAACTTAGTGCAAGCCCTTTACAATGTAGAGAGCCTTAACTTAGTGCAAGCCCTTTACAATGTAAAGAGCCTTAACATAGTGCAAGCCCTTTACACTGTAGAGAGCCTTAATTTAGTGCAAACCCTTTACAATGTAGAGAGCCTTAACTTAGTGCAAACCCTTGATAATGTAGAGAGACTTAACTTAGTGCAAGCCCTTTACAATGTAAAGAGCCTTAACATAGTGCAAACCTGTAACACCGTAAATGCAATCTAGACACGTTATGATTAATTTTTAATATATATTTATTATAATTCATAAAACCACTGTTGACCTAGTTCTAAGAAGGTTAAATTGCGTAGCAAAATTCGTATAATCGGATTAAAGTTCCAAAAGGATTAAAGCTATTTTTGTCCGAACCGTGTGCTAGATTCAAAGACGGGTATGGCTGCGTTCAACTCAGTGCATCGAGTATTGCATAACACTATCACCGGAGAAACTCAGCTACGAAACTGCACGTGCCGTGGAGTAGAACTCGCGTGTCGGGTGACATCTCAAAGAAGTTAGGTACCTAGGAAATTGTCAATCTTAAGAGAATGATAACTCAGACAATAGGAGAAAGACTGTAAAGAACTAATTAAACCCCGAGGCCAGACGCTAAGACTATCATGCTGATTTCAGCGCATTTCAGCGCGGTACCAGACAAAATTTACAATCTGTATAAATAGACCATTTTGCTCAGACCAGAACTTTGACTGTAACAACAATTTTCGCTAAATAGATTTATTTGCATTTTTATTGTAAAGTCATGAGTTAGCTTTGAATTGTTGTAAACTTATTGTAATTTTATTCTCGATAGAAAGGAATTTCTAATTTGTAAACTTTAAAATGAAATTGACTATGAGGACGAAAATAAGATTATAGACTTAAACATTTAGTAAAACCGAGCATTGATGAACAAACAATCCTGTATTTTACAGCTTTAAAATTCACTTTCAAGTTCTACTACCACCAGTAGATTTCAAGTTCTACTACCCTCAGTAGATTTCCAGTTTCTACTTCCACCAGCAGACTCTACTTCTGCTACCATTATGGCCGCTGTTGCTACCGCTAGAAGTCGCAATGAGAAAGGGCCAGTTAGCAGGTGATCTCTTCAGAAACTCTGGGAACTCAGCACTCTGACAGAGGGGTACCTGAAACTGTGTTGTGGTCAATACGATTGATGTAAGCAGTAGTCTGGGACATTGAAGGAGCCAGGACGGTGTCGAATTGTGATGAGATAGACATCTGTTCCAGAGATTCATGAGTACAGGACTATAAACTTATGAGAGTGTGTGAAACAGTGTTGAATTCTGTTGAGAGAATTCCAGTGACTCTTACAGAGTGGCGATAAGCAGCATTGGCTAAACCCAGGTGACTTTGTGAACTGTTGCTACAGAAAATGTGAAGTAGGCAGGGCTACCTATCACTTTCATTCTCCAGTGTGAAGCCATGTGTAAGCTGTAAACAGTGTGCATTTCATGAACTTAATTGTGAAATTCCCTGGACAATTCATGTGTGATTCATAAACTGTTCTGTGGACTGAATTTGGACTGGCACAAGAATTCTCACACGCTGAGTCCTTGATACACCACTGATGGAAATTCCACACCACATGATAATCAGGTGAATCGTGTAAATGCTTGTTAAATGTCAGTAATTTGTCAGATGATTATCTGTAATTTCTGACTTTCTTATTTCTGATTTTTCTTATATTCTTTGTAGAGAATTAAACATTGAAAGACTGATCTTCTATAAATTGTAGTTTAGTATAATTCTGTTATTTTGTCTAAGAGATCTGCGATTTCCAACCTATATTAATTTTACTTGCCTTGTGAATATTGTAAATACGAAATTTTATTAATTGTTACTTTAGTCTTTTAATTATTGAAGCTTTACCTTTCCACTCTCGTTAACTTAGTTAGAGAGGTAATGTGCAGGCAGAGGGGTGGGGGGGGAGCCAATGACGTAATAATTAGTGTAAAAGACAGTCACGCACATTTTTAGGATAAGGTCCCCTTATGCTGGAATTGGAGGTATGTGTGGGGGCGGAAGTAAACATACTTAATAACTGATAAGATATAGATCAGCTAGTGCCTTTACTTCGGACAAGTAACACCTGGGTAGGGGAGGTAATCAAAGAGATTATTTATCCAGGGCTTGACTTGGTCTATCCAGACCGCAAAGGACGAAAACTCCGTCAAGGGTGGTTGATTATTAATATTATGGGGAAGAATGATTATTAATCTACATGTAATTTAATATTAATTAATATAACCAAAATAAATCCTTTTCACAAAACCCTTTACAATGTGGAGAGCCTTAACATAGTGCAAACCTTTTACAATGTGTTGAGCCCTACCATAGAACAAACTCTTTACAATGTGTTGACCCCTATTATAGTGCAAACTCTTTACAATGTGTTGACCCCTATCAAAGTGCAGGTCTTTTACAATGTGCAAAATTATACAGTGTAGAGAGCCTTACCATAGTGCAAACCCTTTACAATGTTGACTCCTACCAAAGTGCAGTTCTTTTACAATGTGCAGACCCTTAGCCAAGTGCTGACTCTTTACAATGTGTTGACCCCTACCAAAGTGCACATCTTTTACAATATATTGACCCTTGCCTTAGTACAGGCCCTTTACAATGTGTTGACCCCTACAAAAGTGCAGATCTTTTACAATGTGCATACCCCTAACAAAGTGCAGATCTTTTACAATGTGCAGACCCCTAACAAAGTGCAGATCTTTTACAATGTGTTGACCCCTACAAAAGTGCAGATTTTTTACAATGTGCAGACCCCTAACAAAGTGCAGATCTTTTACAAAAGTGCAGAATTTTTACAATATGCAGACCCTTAGTCAAGTGCTGACCCTTTACAATGTGGAAACCCTTAGTCAAGTGCTGACCCTTTACAATGTGGAAACCCTTGCCAGAGTGCAGACCTTTCTGTAGGTTTGTGTGGAGATATCATTTAACGGCTTTATCTTAGTTCAAGAAAATTAATTCACACGTGCCTTTGCTGAGTGGAATCGAGTTGAGGAAAATATTGGTACGACTCTATAATACAAGGTACGACTCTATAATACAAGGTACGACTCTATAATACAAGGTACGACTCTATAATAGAAGGTAGGACTCTATAATACAAGGTACGACTCTATAATACAAGGTACGACTCTATAATACAAGGTATGACTCTATAATACAAGGTACGACTCTATAATACAAGGTACGACTCTATAATACAAGGTACGACTCTATAATACAAGGTACGACTCTATAATACAAGGTACGACTCTATAATACAAGGTATGACTCTGTAATACAAGGTACGACTCTATAATACAAGGTACGACTCTATAATAAAAGGTAGGACTCTATAACAGAAGGTAGGACTCTATAATAGAAGGTAGGACTCTATAACAGAAGGTAGGACTCTATAATAGAAGGTAGGAATTCAATGTGTGTGTGTCGTTGTTTGCTTCCTATCAGTTATTACTCAGCTTTTTGCAGTGAGAAAACGAAAACGCGTCATGCCACTCACTAAGCTTTGAGTTGTCCTCTGATAAAATTACCAATTAGTGGGACAAGATCTATGCCACGACAGGTACCCTGAAATGCCTATTGCTGGCACACCTATCAGCTTGAATCATGACCAATACACACCTTCATACAGACTGAATTACAGAATGCACAAATCAATTGCGAACATGTCCACAACAGTCAATATAGATCATGCTGGTTTCTGTTGCCTGATGGATTCGAAAAACGTGAATTTAAATTGTTCGACTGATTTTTATTTTTGTAATTTTAGGCTTTGTTATTGATTGTATTGAAGCAGTAATTAAAGTCTGTCGTATGTTTCACACTATTTGTGTTCATCTACTTTACACACTTTGCATTCATAATCACTTACCTTTTTACTGATGACACTGATATATTTTACACTTAACATACTGACCTATTTTGTGTATAATTATATTATCCTACTGACATGTTTTAACTCAAAACTTTACACTTATACTCATCTTATTTACTTATTGTTCACTTATGCTCACCTATTTTACACTCATCATAATCACCTATTTTATGTGCATCAAATTGACTTACTTTATAATGATCTTACTGACCCATTTTACACGCCTCTTACTGACCTACTTTGCACTCATCATTCTATTCGTCTATTCGATTTACTTACTTCTTATAAAACTGCTTTATTCCCATTAACATTAAAATTTACCTGCATTACAAATATTTCATTTAATTTACATCCTTTACTCTGATTAAACCATTAACACACATGTATTAAAACTGTTTACGCTATTCATTAAACTTTGCCCTCATCACAACTTTCACTTAAAAATAAATCATGTTTACAAATTTATTTCAATTTGATCGTGTAAAACCACTTCACACTGATTATGTCATGTATTCGCACTACACTTACTTCACACTGATCATGTCATGTATTCGCACTACACTTACTTCACACTGATCATGTCATGTATTCACACTTATGAACTTGTAATTATGTATTCACAGTTATGAACTTGTGTTTATGTATTCACACTTATGAACTTGTAATTATGTATTCACAGTTATGAACTTGTGTTTATGTATTTACACTTATGAACTTGTAATTATGTATTCACAGTTATGAACTTGTGTTTATGTATTCACACTTATGAACTTGTATTTATTCACACTTAAGAAATTGTAATTATGTATTAACACTTAAGAATTTGTAATATTCATTCACTTTGTGACCTTTTATACATTCACATTAAAGAATTTGTAATTATTTATTCACACTTAAGAATCTGTAATTATGTGTTTACACTTATGAACTTGTAATAATGCATTCACACTTATCAACTTATAATTATATATTCACATTAATGTACTTGTAATTATTTATACACACTTAAGAATTTGTACTTATGTACTCACACTTAAGAATTTGTACTTATGTACTCACACTTAAGAACTTGTAACTATGTATTTACACTTATGATCTTGTATGTATTAACACTGAAGAATTTGTAATGATTAATTTTCACTTATGAACTTGTATTTATTCACACTTAAGAATTTGTAATTATTTATTCACGCTTATGAACTTTTAATGACTTGTTCGCACTTGTAAACTAGTAATTTTTTTCACACTTAAGAACTTCTATTTATATGTTCACCCTTATGAACTTGTATATATTTACACTTAAGAATTTGTAATTATTTATTCACATATTATGGCCTTGTACTCCTCCATGCCTTATCATCTAATGCAGTAATAGAGACCGTAAATGCGTAAAACAATATTTGTAAAATGTCCGTAAAACAATACTTTTAAGAAGATCGTAAAACAATATTTGTAAGAAACCCACACTCTTATCGCTAAAGGGCCTGGCGAATTAATCATGCCTTGCGTTCTTACATTTCACAAACCGTAACGGCATTTTGAAAGGGCGCAAAAGCAGTTGATCCATTTGGTAAAATGCCAGGGTTTAGACGCAGCCTGTTATGACGTCATAGCATAGTCAAATCTAAGCCGTTATTATTGAAACTCATCTAATATGTTTGCAACAACGACTTTCTACATTTTTGCTTTTACAATAGGAACACTGAAATAATATCAAACAATAATTTAAGCATAGCATAGTTTGATATTAGTCTCTTAAAAATTAAATTTTACTTCCTTCTATTCTTTGTTGTGTTTTGATAAAGAAAATTCTCCATGAGATTCAGTATCGTGTTAACCCTTTGTGTGTTATTCTTTCGATCACTGTATACATATATATCCCTACAAACATACACTCTTTCTTTCTTTCTACATCTGTCTGTCCCTCTGTCTTTCCCTCTCTCTTCTGTCCTTGAAGAATCGACTGATCATTGTAATACTGCAATGCTGGTTATTGAGGGATAATGCTGGTCCATTGAATAACATTTGTCAGGGGATAATACTGTTATACAATTTTTACTGAGGGACAAAAGTTAAAGTTTCGCATTCAAATAAGTTTTAATTAATATTTTTACACGATGGCAATTACTTGATTCCATTGTGACCCACCGGTGTACTGTGACGTCTTTCATTACGTGTTTCCTGAAGTCTGCAACTACGTCTTTGTCGTCCAGGGTTAGCTAGTCACGCGACATGTCGTTCGCTTCCGCCAATTGAAACCAGTTTCTCTCACCGGGTGTCCGGGTAACTGGGGATAATATTATTTATCTTTACCTAGTTTTGATATCATATTATTTATCTTTACCTTTGTATATTTATATCTATTTGTTCTAACAGCTCACATCTATCCCGAAATCCATTTATTTACATTTCAAAAGTTATTATTGTAATTCAAAGTTAAATTTATCATGTCTTCACGTGTCTAGATGTGACAGGGGAAGGGGTGGGGCAGGTCGTATAGATGTCACTTGATCTGTCTGGTTTTGTTACCAGTCATGTCGCTTTGTGACTGTATCATGTCTAGCCTGCAGAGTGCAAGTGGAGTGGGTGTGACACCAAACACCAATATCTGTTGTTGCATCCACTCACTCGTGCCTCACAAGCATGTAAACGAGACCTGATTTATAGACACTAGACACAAGTCTCATCACCTTCATCTAGAGAATACTAGACACAAGTCTCATCACCTTCATCTAGAGAACACTAGACACAAGTCTCATCACCTTCATTTAGAGAACACTAGACACAAGTTTCATCACCTTCATCTAGAGAACACTAGACACAAGTCTCATCACCATCTAGAGAACGAGACCTGATTTATAGACACTAGACACAATTATCATCAACGTCATCTAGAGAACGCTTAAAGATCACCAGTAAGATTGAGATCTTAAGCAAGGATCGAACCGCAGCCATTTGTATGATAAGCTAGTCTTCAACGACTATTCTACTTCGTGTCTCCAAGAATTACATGTTTATCTCCATCAGCAAACATTTTGGCCCTTTTTTTAATATAAGAAAGTACTTGCTTATCACCAACAGCAACATTGGCCCATTTTAATACGCGAAGAATTATGTACTTATATGAATCAGTAAAGAGTGTTGGCCCAGTTTATTAAGTAATGGAATACCTGCATAATAATCTACAATACAAGCATGTAATATAGAGCAAGTCCTAGATTATTGCAAAGTTGATTCGCTTATTTATAACATAAAACACAACCTAAAGCAAAGTTGAGGTGACTCTGGTTGATTCTCTTGTTTTATGTGGATCCCTCGTTACCTTTGAGGTTAATCTGCAACCCCTCAGTATTAGCATTCCTTGAGACCATGCTACTACTTTGTGTATATCAGCACGTTGATGGAATTAATAGACAGAAAATTCAAGTCCTCACTACACAGGGGTTCACATGCATGAGCAGCCACCCGAGTATAGGTGCGTGTTACCCGACTTCGCTTAAAGTAGACAGACGGATAATCAGCAGAAATAAAACACGTGCAGAGCTCTAATGGAATGAAACTGCAAACTTCATTTTAGTTTTAGGCACAGGACTTATCAATGGCACTTTTGCTTAACCAAGGATTTTAAAAAGAGAGACACCCTAGGTCTAAAACATATTTCCAGTTCTCGCTCTGTAGTGAACACTGTTTGAGAACCTAGACATCCTAGGTCTAAAACATATTTCCACTTCTTTCTCTTTAGTGAACACAGTTTGAGAACCTCTGCAAATATCAGCAAGTGCAGCACACTGGAACAATGCAGCCACTGTAGAGGATGATTCTAAACAGCTGTCATCTCGCAGAGTTGCTGACTTACAGCTTGGTCTAGGGTGATTAAAATGGTAGCCAAACTAATAGCACAAGACTAGAATTCTAACTTGTAGCACTGAGGCTAGTACTGGCGAACAGAAGTCGAAGCCTTCTGTGTACATTTATGTAGGATGCGTTTAGTTTTTATTAAAAACTCCACAAAACAATCATTGTTTTATACTTAAACTTTTCAAACCAGTGCCACAGTTTACAGTGAAATACATAATCTGATAAGGAAAAACTATAGAGATTACAGCCACACACATATATGGAAACATAATCTGTCTGCTAGATCTAAACTAATTAATATAAAGAAAATGCTAGAATAAATACTAAATAAATATTACCTTAAACAGAAAATACCATCGAAACATTATTGTAAATAAACAGAAAATCTGCATTATTAAAAGAGTGAGAGAAAGTAGAAACAACTGAACAAAGATTTTTTTTAACAATGATTAAAACAGGGGAAAAAATGCTTTTCACAACCAAGACAGTAGTTTAAAATTACAAGACTTAAAAGGTACGAGGTACTTTATATCACAGGGCGGTAAATCTGTACAGTTGTGGCTTGAGTAGTTAAACCAATGTGCACGACCCCTGTTACAATGGCAACACCCATCTATTCAATTTCGGTGTACATAGGAATGTAAAATTCAAGT
Organism: Sinotaia quadrata; assembly: GCA_028829895.1. Taxonomy (NCBI): domain Eukaryota; kingdom Metazoa; phylum Mollusca; class Gastropoda; order Architaenioglossa; family Viviparidae; genus Sinotaia; species Sinotaia quadrata. The sequence continues at coordinate 68,766,834 of CM054181.1, forward strand.
TCGAGAGGATTTGAACACATTGGAATTATTTCTAAACTACGTGCATCATATAGTGTTGCTAGGCAGCCAGAAGTAAACAAGTAGCCTACCGTCCCAAACCCGTAAGCTCTGGTCACCTGGCCTTGACATTGCCTCATTTAGAGATATTTCCCAAGAAGATGTAGAATCTTGTAGATGTAGAAGACCTGTCTTGGGAGGGACTTCATAAAGTGCTGCTGCCACTCTTCTTTTCTGTCCACATGTGCTACATTCAGAAACACACGCGCGCGCACACACAAACATACACACACGCGCGCGCGCGCGCACACATGCATGCTGCCATCAAATGTTTGTATAAGCTATGTGTAGTGTTGAAAAGCATTATGTCACAGATCTTCAAGGCGTGACCTGCAGAGAGTAGTGTTGAAAAGCATTATGTCACAGCTCAACAAAGAGTGACCTGCAGAGAGTAGTGTTGAAAAGCATTAAGTCACAGATCTTCAAGGCATGACACTAGAAAGAGTGGTGTTGAAAAGCATTATATCACAGATCTATAACAGGACATGTACACCAAAACTTGTAAGTAGAAAATCTACCGAACACCCACTTAAACATTCATTCTCTCCCTTTCGTGGCACAATATCTCGCTCCTTCCAAAACATAAATATCTCTTGGCGGTTGCGTCCATGTGCATTACCAGCAAATGACCACGAAACCTCAAACATTCGTAATAAAACGGAATGACACTGTCTGGTGACGTCAGCAAGCAAAATATCTTCGTCATACATCATCTGTTGATACCAAACTTGTACATTTTAAGTCTTGACAGAGTACAGGCACCCCACACAGTGTCAACATTGCAAACAGACAAAAATAACACCTACGTCCAAAAGGCTTCGTACTGTTTGCACATACTTACTGGCAGGTAACACCTTGCGTCATCACACAGAGGGCCTGCACTAAGTACCGCCGATAACCCCATTCGGGTCTACACTACCTGCTGATGGATGGGTCATATTTCGTTCAATGGGGAATTAAGTAGGGGTTGGGTGGCAGTGTGCATTGGGGGTGAACGTGTGGATGTGGTGGGTACACCAATGGTAGATTTCGTTGCCACGTAGACAAGCGAACTTTCCCGCTCCACCATTTATTCACTGTTATCTGTTTATTTTACTTATTTTTTTTACTCATTTTCCACCATTTATTCACTGTTATCTGTTTATTTTACTTATTTTTTTACTCATTTTCCACCGGCGATTACCCTCGTCCACAGAAATCAGCGAACATTAAAGAAGACATGAAATAAATAGATCGGTCTTCCTGTCAATAAAACAGACGTTAATGGAGGGACATGGCTGATCAGTGAAGAGGCTTTAAATTGTGGCTGTTCTGTTGTCATTCTTTCGCGGGTAACATTCTGCCATCCAATGCCTTTCTTTACCCGTGTCGGTTTATCCTTTGAAGGAAGGTTTGGTGTTGATTGGTTGACCTGACCTGCCCCGAAAGCCTCTGTGCTGAGGAACAGAATTATTTCTCATATGCACTGGTTGCTTCGCCTGCATTTTAGTTTCAGTTTGATTGATAATTAACGTGCAACATGGCCACACTTTACTGCACGCGTTGCTATGCTAGAGAGCACACACACCAGCTGAGACGTTCATATAGCTGTGATTCGTGGTTGCACCAAATTAGTGCAGTTGAACCAAGTGTGAAAGCTTGCCATAACTCAGTTGTGATTAATCTGAGGGCAGTTGTACTTATTATGGGAACTCCACAGTGTAGATTAATTAATATGAAAAGTTTTTCAGTGCAAATTTATACTTTATAGTCCGGCACAGTGTGAATCTATTTAATTGGTAGTTCAGACTGATACATGTCCGTATAATGTAGTGAAGATTACTGTGTAGCTGGTAGGAATAAAATATAGCGAAGATTATAGTAGGAATTTAAAAAACAACTATGAAGAAGTCCTAGAATGGTACTCACAAAATAAAGTATGTAAAGTATACGTTAGCAAGTCTGAGAAGGAATGCAAGACTTACTTAATAAACTTGCAAAGTAATGTAAAGCGTACTTCAGCACAATTGAAAAGTAATGTAAAGCGTACTTCAGCACAATTGAAAAGTAATGTAATGCCTATTTTAGTATGGTTGACAAAGACTGTAAAAATTACTTTCGCAAAACCTGGAAAAATAAACCTAACGTATACTTTAGCAAACGTGGAAAAAATCAATGTAAAGTGTACTTCAGCAAACAGGGGTAAAAAAAGAAATGTAAAGACTGCTTAAGCAAACCTTGAAAAAATCAATGTAAAGTGTACTTCAGCATACCCGGAAAAAGAGGCATTGTAAAGTGTACTTCAGCAAACCTGGAAAAAGAGGCATTGTAAAGTGTGCTTCAGCAAACCTGGAAAAAGAGGCATTGTAAAGTGTGCTTCAGCAAACCTGGAAAAAGAGGCATTGTAAAGTGTACCTCAGCAAACAGGGGGAAAGCGGCAATCTAGAGCACAGCAGACCTAGAGTCGTTGGTAAGTTTATCGGCGTGACGTGATACAAGCCACACACGTTTAATATATGGAAAACTCGGAAATAGTAGGCCGGTGGCCGGGCAACAGTACGCGTTGATAATCCCCCCTCCCCCACTCCAGACACGAAGTGTAAACCTTTACTCACGTCACGATCTTTCTCCCTTTCAGAACGTAAACTTGTCCCTTGGCACTTAACGCCACAATTCGAAACCAGCCAAACCTGGAAACGTACATGCGACCCCAGATTAAACAACGAACGAAACACTGAGGCGTTAGCGCCGAATCCACTGGGACGACAGTGGCAACGGTATTTTACCCCCCCACCTCCCTCCTCTTATATTTCTGATTGGCTCCCATGGTGGCCAATGTCGGGGTGATGGTGATGGTGGTTTTCACTGCTGAGATGATCAGACGTCACGTTTCCAAATCCCGGTGCTAGTACAATCAGACCTCATTACTGACTTCCCCTACCTCCCACTTTGCCACCCAAATCCCCGATCTGAGACCCCATTGTTATCAAGTAATGAAAGCTTTTATTAACACCTTGCTGGTGAGTGAATGCATCAAAGAATGTTGCATCGTCTGTCACACCAACTCCGCTGGCAGCCCGCAACATTAGTGTGAGTCAAGGCACACACTAAATGATTTATCTCACACCAGATCGACTGATAGATATTAGATGGGTCATCCCCAGACACCTTCAGCAGATGTAGAGAATGAATAGAATGAACATTTAGTGTGATGAACGAAACAGTGACTTTAATGAATAGCAAAAGAATATCCTGCGAAAAAGAGTTATCTCTCCCGTAAGAATGAAATGCTATAGACCAAAATAGTGCTCGCAGCTAACACTACAGAAATCTGCTTTTGTTTAAGTAAATATTATTATTGTTGAAGATCGTAACACAGTTTAAGTGTAATGAGAGCCAGTCTATTTAAAAGTCTGTATTCTCCAAGATTCTATTACTAGGTTCTTTAAAGCTCCACAACGATGGCTTGCAGACAAACAGTACTGCCGTGATGAAGACGTGCAGACAAACAGCACTGCCATGATGAAGACTTGCAGACAAACAGCACTGCCATGATGAAGACTTGCAGACAAACAGCACAACCTTGATGAAGGCTTGCAGACAAAAGCACCACTTCTAGAGAGGACATCTTCCCAGAGTCACTTGCTGAGGGAACCTAACAGATAGCGTACTCGTGAAGTAGACTGGTGACCCATCTAATAGAACTGGCCCTAGTGATGGAACGAAAACCTCGCTAGAACAGAAATCAAGTTTATGCAATAAACATTAGACCTAATGGTACAAGTGAGTTAAACGCCATTAAAATAAACATTAGACCTAATGGTACAAGAGAGTTAAATGCCATTAAAATAAATATTAGACCTAATGGTACAAGTGAGTTAAACGCCATTAAAATAAACATTAGACCTAATGGTACAAGAGAGTTAAATGCCATTAAAATAAATATTAGACCTAATGGTACACGTGATATGCGAAAGGAAACATAACTCTGTCGACCAGTACGTGTATCATCAGTCCACAGATATGTCATGGGACTTTTAGGGTGGAAGACTCAAATGCCGGTTTCACTCTTGATAACAGAATATAACAATCGATTTCAACTCTTACGCTCTGGGGTGATGGGGGGAACGGAGCCCTGAAGTCGAAACACTTTAATGCGCTGACTTCTAATTAAGGATTCCCCAAAAGGAACACAGAGTTTACATGTCGGTGACATGTGTCTGATAGATTTCATAAACGATGCCCTATTTAGCCTTACTGTCACTATGACACGTGCCATTGATAGAGTATGAACAATGCCCAGCTCGACTGTCACTATGACGCATGCCATTGATAGAGTATGAACAATGCCCAGCTCGACAAACACTATGACACATGCCATTGATAGAGTATGAACAATGCCCAGCTCGACAAACACTATGACACATGCCATTGATAGAGTATGAACTATGCCGTGTCTAGCATTAATGTCACCTTGACCTATGTATTTCGCTAGTTTTTCACTTCCAATACCTTTATGAACTTTTCGTCAACTAGGCTTATGAGTAATTATGAGTTGGCATTTGAGGGAGTTGTCTGCCCTCGCAATATTCAAGGAAACCGATCACATCAAATGGACAGATCAGTGTAGAAATTCAAACACACACATACACGCTCAAAAAACTAAGGTGAGGGATATAAGATATTTTCGCTCTCTAAAAAATACACTACATGCCTCCATGGAAAACGTTGAAACACGAAATTCTATTTATAAATCATGTCAATATGCCATGACTAATTACGCATGCGCGGTGTTTAAGTGCCTGGCTAGAGCATAATTTGGCAGTTGCACTTCCTCAAATGAGGGCAACGCATATACTGAGACAAACGGCAGGGAAGGAAATCAATTAAACATCGCCTTTCTATTTATTTAATTATAATACTATGTGTGAAGTATCATTTGCGGAGTTTTGCATGCATGTAAAGCCTGCCAAGAGAATGCTACATTGAATTCAGATGAGACTGTGCACCTCTTTGAGAAAGATTTAAGTACTTAACAATTGGCATGTATGCAAAGTAAATATGCCTATGGTATAAATACATACATGCACATGCAATTTACTTACAATTATATCTGTTATTCTTTGTAACTTTTGACAGTTACTAATAAACTTTGCAGTTTAGTGAAATAATTTGCGTGCACTCGGGTACAATTTTAAATGTTTAAAAATATCCGTTAAAGTTAAAAAAAAACTCGGACAAGCTAAGAAATAAAGATGTATCTGAAAACAACAACAACATACACAATATTGCTCGTAGAGCAGAGTCGTGTTTATCTTACCCCTACTCACTCTCTCTCACACTCCCTCTCTAAAGTCCGGTTCAGCAGGGTCGGTTTTTATGGTGCATCTGAGTGCTTGGAATAATTCAACTTTCAGAGTTACCGAACTTAGTTATGTTTGCACCTTTCCCAGTACATGTACATGGTTTGTGATTTGCTTGTTTGAGTTTCATCGCACCTAGACTTCAGCATTCATCCACGATAATTCGTGTTGTTTCTGTTTTTGTCATTTTTTGCGAGCAGGTTCCATTACTTTTAAATTCATCTCTACTTGTAATTCATTTTTTTATTTATTTTTGTTCTTTTGCGCCTGCGTTTGTCACGATTGAGTTCATTCTGATTGCTTCTCTATGGCGGAGATTATTTATTGAACAGTCGCCATATCAGTGAAACCGATCTTTTCTTTAAATGGCATAGGTTTTAGGAGCATTCCAGAGAGTGTTTGTTCATGCATTATATTTTCCATTATATTAAACTTAAATGTTGCTGCAGTCACAGCATAGTCTATTAGAAATTGGAAAGGCATTTAACCACTACAGGAAACAATATTTAGCGAACACAAATTACTTAAGTTCTCCTAGTGCCTTTATGTTCTTGTTTAAGCCGTACTACGAGGGACGGGTACGAAAGGACAGGTCATTAGATTATTCTGAATATGGCATATTAATTATTTTCGTCACTAAAATTATCCATAACTAGATAGACAGACAGTCAGACAGAGAGATAGGCAGGCAGACAGACAGACAGGCAGACAGATATACAAACAAATAGACACAGACATATAGACAAACATACAGATAGATAGACAGACAGACAGACAGATAGACAGGCAGGCAGACAGAGAGATAGACAGAGAGATAGGCAGACAGGCAGACAGACAGACTGATATATAGATAGATAGATAGATAGATAGATAGATAGATAGATAGATAGATAGATAGATAGATAGATAGATAGATAGATAGATAGATAGATAGATAGATAGATAGATAGATAGATAGATAGATAGACAAATAGCGATGTATCAGAATGTCAAGATCTTAGATTTTCGTGTAAGGGAAACACTTCTGAGTCTCAGCTAAAACGCAATCCAAGTAAGACCGAAACTTTTAATGCATGCTTTCGTTTTAGAATAACCGTCATCATGACACGTTTGGAAGAGACCTCGCTTGTAAGTTAAGATTAGATAAATCAGTCTTTGCGTTGCCATTCTGACCCCTGATTACAGTTCGTTATGCGTTCTCAAGAGCACTTCTCAGAATAGAGATATACGAGGACCTTTAAAAGAGCAGTTTTCCGAAAATAATCAAGTAAGAAAACACTAAAAGTGTAAAGTCCTAAAGCAGATAGAAATTCTCTCCTCTTTTAATTTTGATCTTTATTTTATTACTCTGATAATGAGGTACTACAGACTACACGACTACTTACTACTTCGGGGATTTTCCTTTCTGGATTTCACTATTACATACAGGCTACACAACTACACAGCTACACACTGTTTCTGGACTTCACTGCTGGGTACCACCATTAGGGGTACAGAACTACTGCTGCCATGCTATATACTACTCTGGATTCACAGCTACGCACTAATAGTGGCTTGGGGTGCGACGGTGATATGCCTTTCAACAGAAGGGAGTCTAATATTTATCATAATCAAAAGAAATTTTACTTGAAATGTGAAAACAAAAAACAAAAGCAAAACAAAACAAGATGAAATTTTCGGAGGGCGCACGGCAAGCTGATTCTTTGCGAGGTAGAAAGGGAGAATGTTGTGCGTGCGTGCGTGCATGCGTGTGTGAGTATGATTGTTGAAAATGGGGGGGGGGGAGTTTTCGAAATTTTGCAAAGGGAGGGGGGGGGCAGAATTCGAAGTTATACTAATGACCACTAGGCTACACGACTGACTATATGTATTTCATTTCAAGGTCGCCTGAGACACCCATACTCTGTTTAAAATTCAGATGGGATACCATGTGCATCTGAAAGCTGATCGAAATTTAATGAAAAAATAAAATTTAAAAGTAACTAAAACTATACCAAATAAGTAAGGAACTATTCGTATAAAACATAATTAGTTTTTTTTTTTTTTTTAGTTTGGTAATTTGTTTAATATTGCTGTTCCCCCTCTACTCCCACCCACACAACCTTTCAGTTAAGTTTTTTTTTTCATTGTCTGTTTCTATTTGCGCCCTGGCTCCGTCTTGTATCAGCGATGCATGCTCTTCATCAAGTATATGGAGCGCTTCCGGTCTGGGCCGATATCGCGCTAACTGTATGACAGTCTCACCTGCTCTAGTTTTATGTTCTTCTCCAGTTCCACGTTTTACTGAGACAAGGTGCATCACTGGAAGCATCTCTTCCGTCACTAGGAGCATTTGTTGCGTCACAAAGAATGTTTATTATGTCACTAGGAACGTTTGTTGAGTCACTAGGAGTATTTGTTGCAACACTCTCCACTCAAATTATGGCCGATTAAATATGTTAATACGTTACCACACACACGTTTGCCATCATCCATCCAATGCCAGATTCTGGGAGGCAGGGGAGGGGGAGAATTAAATTGTGACGTCACGATGAGAAGTAAGCCTGGGGAAACGTAGAAGGCTGAACAGCAGACGACACTCAAGCGGCCCGCGCAGTTCGACGACCGTCTGCGAGGCCTGAAAAGCTAGCGCGCGCTTCGCGTGCAGTTGTCTTGTTTGACCTGCATGTGTGTCTGTCAGTGTGTTAGCCGGCAGATAAGACGTACATCCACCACGTGGAATTCTAGAGCTTGTGTTTAGATGCAAACTCTTCAGGCTTGTAGAATCATATCTTCAACCATCCCACCCTTGTCTTTAATACAAAAAAGAAAAGTCTTGAGAAGCGTAAAGTCTCGAGGGACTTACAAGGGAAGTAAGTTATCACGAATCTGTGTTTGCTGTGACAGGACTGCCGGCTTTGAGCTGTGGGATACTAGCTATCTACCACCCTTCATTCCTCCAAACAGGTAAGTGTTTTTTTACATGCAACATTTCGCCTTGAACTTCGACGCTAGCGTTTAAAGCGACACAGCTTTTGAGTGAACTTTAAAAGGTGTGTCAAGGCCATTGCGAGTGGTACCCGAACTTTCCCGACAGCGCACCGTTACGATTGCGGGACTGTCGGAGGGGACAACGATGGTCTTCCTCCGTGATTAATTTGACTTTGTCAATACGACACTGTAGAGACTTTCTATTTGACTTGGACTTGTCAATACGGCACTGTAGAGACTTTCTATGTGACTTGGACTTGCCAATAGGACACTGTAGAGACTTTCTATGTGACTTGGACTTGCCAATAGGACACTATAGAGACTTTCTATGTGACTTGGACTTGCCAATAGGACACTGTAGAGACTTTCTATGTAATTTGGACTTGCCAATAGGACACTGTAGTGTAGACCGTAGAGACTTTCTGTATGAATTGGACTTGTCAGTGGGAAAATGTAGGGCGGCCCGGTGTGTGGTGTGTGGACTTGTCAGTGGGAAAATGTAGGGTGGATCGGTGTGTGGGCTTGCCAACTGAACAGTGTAGGGTGGTCCGGTTTGAGGACTTAATTGTCAGTAGAACTATGTAGGGTGTTCTAGAGAGTAACCGTCTTGATCTTGAGACACTTCAAGTTCTTCCAGTGTCGCTATAACTAATTCTCTGGGTCTGTCCTGGCACTGTCGCCCTGTCAAACTAGAGCATTCAGAGAGTGTCTGTATGAGTGTGTAAGAGAGTGTGTGTGTATTTGTGAGTGTGTGTGTGTGTGTGTGTGTGCGTTTGTGAGAGAGTGTGTGAGTGTGTACGTGTGTGAGAGAGTGTGTGTATGAGAGAGAAATTGTGTGTATGTGGGGAGAGATTGTGCGAGATAGATTGTGTGTGTGTGAGTGAGTGTGTGTGTGTGTGTGTGTGTGTGTGTGTGTGTGTGTTTAAGATTGTGTGAGAGAGTGTGTATGTGTGTGTGTGAGAAAGAGATTGTGTATGTGTTGAGATATTGCGTGTGTCTGTGAGAGAGAGAGAGAGAGAGAGAGAGAGAGAGAGAGTTTGTGTGAGAGTGTGTGTGTGAAAAAGTGTGTGAGAAAGAGAGGTGGTGGTGGTGGTTAGGTGACTCAGCAACCAGTTAATGCGGAAAGGTGCAATTAGTGCTGTTGTTTTGTTTAGTTTTATATAATTTAAATATTTCTGTTAACATAACGATAATTATGAAATATTACATTTCAGTGCAATGAACCTCGAAACAAAAGTTTTATTCGTAGACCCATGGATACATAAATGTGACGTCACGTCCTCATCTCTCCCAGTACTGCAAAATGTTTAGTTTTACAGGTGCATTCTTAAATGTACTTAAAAAGCACTGTGCAGTACTTAAATCTCTTCAGTCTTTTAGGTACCGTCTTAATCACCGGCACTGACGCAACACTGTTCGATAATCACAGTGAAATACCGTGATCTGTCTGTATTACTGTGTCATTGTAATGAGGGAGGGGAAGCTCGAGATAAAAATTATACTGTTCGTGTCCCATAATACTTTCTTTACATAATAATTAGGCCTAAAATATTTGGCTTCGACAAACGAATCAGAAAGAAAGCCAAACAGTCTTTCAAACAGTCAAATATTTCGAGTTTTGTTACGAACATTATTTGACTTTTCATATGGGCTGCTTTTTTTCTTTGTGATTATTTGGCGGACATTACTTTTGTGATTTATTTCTGTGGCATTTTGCCACTGACTTTTTGGTCATTCATTCGGCGATAGTTTCCTGCTGATTGCGACACAACTTTAATCTCAAGAAACAAACAAACAAAAATATACCCTATCACTTTTCTTTCACCACTGGTTACTTGTTCAGCACCCTGCAAAACAAAACAATACTTTTATCCTGCTTTTTACACTCTCTGCTTTCAGTCGGAAACGTTTGTCCAAAGCCAGACACTTGTACTCAAGCATGCTGATCTTTCAGTTTGTTTTTTACTAAATCTGCATTCAGGGTGTGCTCTTTTATAGATTTAGGTAGATAAATAGATAGATAGATAGATAGATAGATAGATAGATAGATAGATAGATAGATAGATAGATAGATAGATAGATAGATAGATAGATAGATAGGTAGGTAGGTAGATAGATAGATAGATGGATGGATGGATAGATAGATAAATAAATAAATAAATAAATAGATAGATGGATGGATAGATGGATAGATAGATAGATAGATAGATAGATAGATAGATAAATGGATAGATAGATGGATAGATAGATAGATAGATAGATAGATAGATAGATAGATAGATAGATAGATAGATAGATAGATAGATAGATAGATAGATAGATAGATAGATGTTTCACTAACGTTCCTTCTCTTGACCCTGTCACCAGGATTGAACTGCCTCCTTAACTTCACATTCAGCCCCTCTTTTTCTTGCTGAAACCAGCATTCGCATTTTGTTACTATTTTTCCTTTTCTCTGTCATATCCTTCTGCCCTCCCTTTCTTTGTCTCTCCTTTTTTCTTCACAACCCTCTCTCACATATTGTCCTATTCTCTCTTTCCCCTCTCTCAACACTCTCACTTTCATTGTATTTGAGTTAACACTTGTCTTTGTTCACTTCGTGTGTTCATATATGTTTTTATAGTATTATGCGGTGCGTAGAAGATTTGCTGAAATGAGGCGTTAATATTTTGCTTGCTATGTGTACAACTCCTCTCTTGTACCGTTGTATCATTTATGTATTGCACAAGTCTATCACATTTAAAGTGCTCAAGTCTATCATTTATATATTGCACAAGTCTATCACATTTAAAGCGCTTAAGTCTATCGCGTATGTATTGCACAAGTCTATCACATTTAAAGTGCTTAAGTCTATCACATATGTATTGCACAAGTCTATCAAGGTTGTTAAGTTAAACTTTTAAAGCACTAAAGTTGAGTGCAATTGATGATGATGGTGGTAATGATGATGCAATTTATAATATGACTTACATTTAATTATTATTATTATTATTATTTAAAAAGAAACGCAAAACCTGAAACCAAAATATAGCAATGTGACACTGACTGCACCAAAAAGAAAACGCATAATTTCTAGATTTTTTTACAACATTAATTATACACTGTAATACTTTATCATACCAGCACTCATCAATCATCATACGCTACAATACTTTATCTTACATCATTCATCATAAAATATAATACTTTATCTTACATCATTCATCATAAAATATAATACTTTATCTTACATCATTCATCATAAAATATAATACTTTATCTATTAAAATATAATACTTTATCTATTAAAATATAATACTTTATCTTACATCATTCATCATAAAATATAATACTTTATCTATTAAAATATAATACTTTATCTTACATCATTCATCATAAAATATAATACTTTATCTATTAAAATATAATACTTTATCTATTAAAATATAATACTTTATCTTACATCATTCATCATAAAATTTAATACTTTATCTTACATCATTCATCATAAAATATAATACCTTATCTTACATCATTCATCATGCAATGTACGTGCAACTCGCGGATGAATAAAAGATTCCTAGATGTCTGGCTTATGAAATGTCATCTATTGCTGAAAATAACTAAACGCACAAACCTGCATGGCAAAGGTGTAGGGTACATACAACCTGTGTCTAGTTAAACACATATCTGCACTGTAGGCTATGACAGACATTTCAAAAGTTAAGCAAAAATGTCCTGGTTAAACACGGATCTGTACTAATTACTAAAGGGCAATAATTTATGTAGTTAACGATATTTGCACACTTTACTAGAGGCATTTGAATGGTTAAGCACACTTGTAAACAGGCACTTCAAGTGTTCAGTGTGTTATCTATTGTGCACAACAGATGTTGGAATGGTTAATAAGCACACTTGTAAACAGGCACTTCAAGTGTTCAGTGTGTTATCTATTGTGCACAACAGATGTTGGAATGGTTAATAAGCACACTTGTAAACAGGTACTTCAAGTGTTCATTTATATTCATTCAAGTATCTATTTTGCACAACAGACCTGGAATGGTTAAACATTATTATATCTATACTGCACAAGAATCTGTTGGACTCAAAACAAATATCCTTTGTTGCAACCTGTATTTTAACGCAAGTGTCATCGGAGCAGAGAACTACACATCAACACAGTATAATCTCCCCTCCTTTGTAGATTTAGGTGGCTTGGAGATATGTTGTAATTTCTCGTGTCATTAAGGAGATAGATATCAAGTGCTTGGCAAGTAACTAACAAAGGTCAGAGTTAAAGGTCTCGTGCTGTGTGAGACAAGTGTAGGGAAATTGAAGATACGGGTGGAAGAAGTGTGGAGGTCGAAGAATGTTGAATAGTTTGTCTAAGGACTGAGTTAAATGTGTAAAATATTGAGACAGGTCAAGGAATTAATTAAAATATAGTGAAAAACGGAACAGAAATACACACCGATATACACTAAGATAGACGGAGTTATAAATGAGAAAATATCAAACTAAAACATTCATGTACATCTTTGCAGGGTCAATTTTCGTCCGTCTATGTTTGCTTTAAAAAAAATCTCTACAGGATATTAATACTGGTACAGTGACGTAACAGTTTTGTCAAATATTTCAATCTCTACAAGATATTTAAACTGGTACAGAGGCAACACAGTTTTGTCAAATATATCAATCTCTACAGGATATTTAAACTGGTACAGTGACGTAACAGTTTTGTCAAATATATCAGTGCGGCACTGGAGTGGTGTAAGTAGACAGCTCAATTACGGTTAATAAAATATACTAAAGCATTAATAGACTGGCATGTGTGTTATGCATCACAATATTTTAATGCAAGTAGGTTGAGTCTAGACTGAAGAATAATTAATATGTACTTGTTTACTGACTTAGTGATTGAGAGAAGATTGGATAATTAATATGTGTTATGCGTCACAATATTTTAATGCAAGTAGGTTGAGTCTAGACTGAAGAATAATTAATATGTACTTGTTTACTGACTTAGTGATTGAGAGAAGATTGGATAATTAATATGTTCTTATTTACTGACTTAGTGATTGAGAGAAGATTGGATAATGTACTGTTCATTGACCTAAGTAATTGAGAAAGGACTGATGAATAATTAATCTGTACATATTTCGTGCTGTGAACACATTACCAAAGTGACAAACTAAAATGTTAAAGAAGGAATCAACTGAGTACCTGCATATTTGGAGCGACTGTTACTCTATAGAGAAAGTTTGGCACGTTTTCTAAATTTGTTGTATTGTTTGTTATGTTTTGGGGGATGCTTTTCAGCATTTATGTATGTTTGTGTGTGTGTGTGTGTGTGTGTGTGTGTGTGTGTGTGTGTGTGTGTGAAAGCTGTGTAAAAATTATATGCCTTTGTGCAACAGAAATCAGTACTACTTGTTACGTACAAAAAACGCAATCTCCCAACAATTGTTACATACAAGAAACGCAATCTCCAACAATTGTTACATACAAGAAACGCAATTTCCAACAATTGTTGCATACAAGAAACGCAATCTCCAACAATTGTTACATACAAGAAACGCAATCTCCAACAATTGTTACATACAAGAATCGCAATCTCCAACAATTGTTACGTACAAGAAACGCAATCTCCCAGCAATTGTTACGTACAAGAAACGCAATCTCCCAACAATTTTTACGTACAAGAAACGCAATCTCCCAACAATTGCTACGTACAAGAAACGCAAACTCACAACAATAAAAGAAATAAAAAATGAAAAAAAAATCTCTTTTCTGAAGCTTTTTCATCCACAATATCAAAAGTCCTATAATAGAAAAGCCATGGATACTTCCTAGTAGGAACATGACAGCGATCAAGTTCAACATAATTATGTGGTCGATATTGGTGGCTATGTAGTGCTAACGTGCACAAATTAACTGGAATCAGATAAAAGGTAACTATAGTTGTTGTTTTTTTTTCTTATCAGTATTAAAATACCAGCATATAGCAATTATTCTTAATTCGTAGTGTCTGCATACCAGTGTTTGTGTAGCAAATGTTTCCTTACGCGACAGTGTGTTGCCATATCGTCCAAGTAGGTCAGTATGTTCTTATTTTGGGGCCTGCCATAACCAGCAGCTGTCATAAATAAAAGGGTTAACGTGTATTATCCATAGATTAATGCTTTTAACACACTTGCTCAAAGGCCAATGTATTGAATGAAGCTGTTTGTGGATTAATATGCTGAATGCAGTTGTTCATGGGTTAATGTGTTGAATGTAATTGTACATGGGTTAATGTGTTTAATGCATTTGTTCACAGTGCAATGTTTAATAAGTTTGTGTTAGGTCCGTTTAATTTCATACAGTTCATAGGTCAGTGTGCTGAATGAATTTATTCAAATTTCAAACTGTTTAATGCCCTTTCTCATGTATTTTGCCTTCCCTTTTTCATGTGTTTTTGCATTTTTCATGTGTTTAATGCAGTTCTTTTCTCAGAATTGTAATTATATAAATAGAGCATGCAGTTAGTAATGTCAGTATATCAAGAGGAGATGCAGTTAGTCATAAATCAATGTATCAATATGGCATGCAATTGCTCATATTCATCAGATAAAATGCAATTTTCGTTTACTTCTTTCAAAATAATGCATTGCAGGAAGTAGATCTCTCAGTGATTACGACAGCAAAACTGTCAGGTAATAGAATTTATTAATTAAACATTTTAAATATAACTGTATGTAAATTACACGATTTAATAATTAATTATTTTAAAACTAACTGTATGTTAATTACACAACTTAATAATTAAACATTTTAAAACTAACTGTATATTAATTACACAACTTAATAATTAAACATTTTAAACCTAACTGTATGTTAATTACACAACTTAATAATTAAACATTTTAAAACTAACTGTATGTTAATTACACAACTTAATAATTAAACATTTTAAAACTAACTGTATGTTAATTACACAACTTAATAATTAAACATTTTAAAATTAACTGTATGTTAATTACATGATTTTAAAAAAAAACAAGGATTGAGCACATCAGTTGTACTTTGTGAGTTTGGTCCAAAAGTCTTCACGTGAACACAGTGGGTTTAAAGCGAAACTTTATTATGTCTCTCAAGACCAGAAACAAACAATGAATTAATCTGAAATCAACCCCAAACACACACACACGCGCGCGCGCGCACGCACGCACGCACGCACGCACGTACACACACACACACACACACACACACACACACACACACACACACACACACCTTTATAGCCAAGGAATTTGCAGCTGTCTACACCACTTAACTTACCGTTTCTACTGACAAATTGAACCATTTAACCCCACGACATTGATTGCAATTACACCACGCAGCAGTCTATTTCAGTGTTTACTTGAAACATATACATTGCGACTTAGGCATTCAAGCAGTAAAAATGAACGGCGTTTTCAATCTAGCTACATTGTTGAGGATGTGGTTTCTTGTCAAATGGTTCCATTTTAAAGTACGCATGCACCTGTGCTTCCATATTGATTGCAAGAATAAAGACTGCCAGCAACAAAAACAATTTTAATTCTGTGAAGATGTGAGGTTCCTTACAGATACAGTTTACAAATCTTGAACGGACATATACATCGGTACTCAGGAAGTAGAAAACATAACAAACGTGTGACACAACGCCACCCTAGTTATTGGTTACGATTATTATTATTTAATCATCCATAACTAGTTGCAAGAGATGAGAATCTTAATTTATGGTATTAATAATTTTCCAGAAGACACCACTCGTCTCTCTCTTACTTGGCGGATATGCGGGCGCTGTAAACGTTTTCTCTCTTCCACAACCTTAAAAGACAAAACATTTACCGTCACACAATATTTCCGTTGGTGGAAAACTCCTTAGCAAAGGAGAAGATAAATCTATCTTTTAATCTATATTTAGCGAGCCCTCATCTTCCCACTTATCTCTCCAACATAAGGTTATCACTATGTAAAAGAAGGTCTATAAATATACTAAATCAACAATCAAATATACAACATATGAATATAAACAAAGAGCATTGACATTTACATCACTTCACAACAATGATTGATTAACGCATGACAATCATTCATTTTATCCTAACATAGACATTAGCAGTTAGCAGTTAGTCAATTTAACAACCCCAAGAAAACAACCACCACCACCAACAACAACAGCAATGTCAGCACAGTGATCAGCAGAACACACAGTGGGGTTATTTGCAATCATCCCATTGCAGATATCATGCAACTGCTGTTTGACCACCTATACTGGCCACCAGCGTCCGCCTTCTTACATTCCAACAGCAACAATGACAACACCACCAGTGAGGAGGACAGGGGGGTTTGAACATCCTTGGTGCACGTACACTCTAGGTACAGACCTGGGTTTTGTAAGACACCTTTTCCATCCACCTTCTTAATCCAGCATCGAAAACTACAGCAACAACATCAACCTAAGCTTTAGCCCACAGACGACCAGTCTAAATCCCGCCTTTGCCTGCGAAATCTGATTTTAGCAATGGACAAGCGAACTGCAAACTCTGCTTCAACAACAGACAGCACGGCATTCAGACAACAAGAAAATACAGCAACAACCTTCACAACTTGGACAAAACAACTGTCAATGCTACAGGCATAAAATACAGGAATAAAAAGCCTCAGATCTCTATATGAACAAAAACTACACCTTAAGCCATAGACGCAAGACAAGAAACGGAGAGCACATTAAAAGGAGCACAATTACACGTGGGGAAAAAAAGAAAAACAGAAAAAACCACTACAACAATCGCAACGAGGCAAGCGCCAGAAAAAATAAACACTACACCTGCAGTACACAATGCCCACCGCCCTCTTCAGAATAAAGTGAGAAGAGGAATGCTCCACAGGAATCCAACAAAAACCGAGAAGATGAAAAGTGTTCACGCAATTCCTGTGGAGCAAAATAAGTTAACATAACTACTACATTGGATGTGTATATATATAATATTGAGTTATTTGTACTAACTGACCCACATTTCAGTAACATTGGGTACACACATACATAATATCGAGTTACATATACTAATTGACCCATATTTCAGTAACATTGGACATATATATAATATCGAGTTACATGTACTAATTGACCCACATTTCAGTAAAATTGGGTATATATATAATATCGAGTTACATATACTAATTGACCCATATTTCAGTAACATTGGACATATATATAATATCGAGTTACATGTACTAACCGACCCATATTTCGGAAACATTGGTTATATATAATATCGAGTTACATGTACTAACCGACCCATATTTCGGAAACATTGGTTATATATAATATCGAGTTACATGTACTAACTGACCCACATTTGGTAACATGTAAATATATATAACATCAAGTTAAATATACTAACTGACCTACATTACTGAAATGCAGTCAGCGTACGAACACATAATAGAGACCTTGGGATAATTACGTCCCTTGACTGATTTCGTTACAGGATAAGAAACAAAGTTAGATGTTCAAACATTCTAAGACCTTCAGGATTATTTTTTTTTTTTGCACCTATTGCATGCCCATGAGGTCTGACAGAATTAGGATCTTCTATCAGTTACGTCCTATGCCATTCTTTTGACTTTGATATTAAAACTATTTCTAGATTTTGAAATTAAGTCTTGCACGCATTCCTTGTCTACGCAGTCAGATAAATAACAACTTCAGCCTTAAAGAGTTCCAATGAAACAGTAACATGCAAACGATGTGCTGAAAACCAGCAATTATCATGATGCTGACTACTTAAGACGTGAGAGAGTAATAGATTTTTAAAATAAAATAAAACATACATACTCTCTCTCTCTCTCTCTCTCTCTCTCTCTCACACACACACACACACACACAAATGCTTGCATCTCTCACACACACATACACACACTATATCACACAGACACTCGTGCACATTCACATATTTTCCCCTCACACATACACATTGCCCTCTCACATGCACACGTACACATTCACACTCTCTCTCACATCCATATCCGTGCACACATATACCCTCTCTCTCACACACACACACACACACACACACACACACACACACACACACACATACACACCAAAAAAACGAATAATACTCAAGTCAACAACATTTTGAAAACGCCGAATTTTGATCACTGTATATACGCGTGATGTTTTTCCGTTTAACACTATAACGTTTCTCCAGAGCTATGCTGTTGCATCCTGCATCTATTTATAGGCTATGCCACATGAGTCTGCTTTAATATATACACACGTTGAAATTAAAAACTCTCCACGCCGTATCAAGGAACTATACAACCACAAAGAACCCAAGGACGTGCTAGTGACGTGCAGAACCCATGGACAAGTGCTACTGATGTTAGTGACGTGCAGAACTCATTTGCTAGTGACGTGCAGAACCCACGGACAAGTGCTGCTGATGGTAATGACGCACTACAGTAACCACACAAGCTCGAACCATATCTCTTTAAAGTTTTTGTCGTGTTTGAAACATTTCCTGCCTGAACCAGTGTCTGTGGACATGTTTGTACCAGAATTTTTCACTGTCACTGGACATATTTGTTTCTATACTTACAGTGTCGTTGAGCATTTTTGTACCAATACTTTTCAGTGTCTTTGTACGTATTTGTACCAATACTGTTCAGTGTCATAGGACTTGTTTTACCAATACTTTTCTGTGTCAGTGGACATATTTGTACAAATACTTTTCGGTGTCTTTGGGCATGCTTGAACCGGTACGATCCGGTGTCTTTGTGGATGTTTGTACTAGTATTTTTCAGAGTCTTTGTACATTGTTGTACTAGTACTCTCCTTGTCTTTGGGCATGTTTTTACTAGTACTTTTCATAATTTTTGTACATGTTTTTACTGGTACTGTTCGTGTCTCCGGGCTTGTTTGTACCAGTATTTTCAGTGCCTTTGGACAATATTGTACCAGCAAAAGTGTAAAAGTATCTTTGGACAAGTGCTTGTAATGCTTTTGTTTTTGTTATGTGTTTTTACCGGCGTTTCTCGCTTTGTTTGAACGGGTCGGAAGTGTAATCCCAAGAGCAGAAAGCACCCTGTAAGACCAAAGTTCACGACAACTGTTTACTCGGAAGCCCGTTAGTTATGCGTGCACGGCACATCTGCTGCATCTTTGGGTGATGGAGAGATGAATGGCACCTGAAAAGCAGGTGGTCCGGTGGATAGTCGTGCGTCTGCAAGTACGAGTAGCGTGTGTGCGATCTGTGTGACTCGAGAATATTGCAATCACGTGTCGCAATTTTATATCAGCAAAATATACACTTAGAGACGAACAGAGGTAATTATATATTATATACATTAAGCAGTTTTCAGTTTATTTTTTTTTTTAAAGTAAAATGTTTGTTCATTATAAGTTGTGTAAAACTGGTGTTCTTAACCGCTTACACTGGTGGGCTTGAATCTACAACTGCGGGTGAGACAATAAATCAGTTCAGGTGTGCAAAAGGCGGCGCGCTCTATCCGCAGTTCAATTCTTAAAGAGTTCGCCGTGGGCCGCTGTCCAGGCAAAATTATACATCAAGACTGACATCTTCACTGTCTCCATCTATAGAGCTATATCTTTCCTTTCCCACGGCACATATCTCTCCCGCGGCATTTGCACTCATGTGCGCGAAATCAGCGAGTGTTGGAAGTGAATGAGCAGTGAGACGTGGTTACCTGAAGAATGTGGATGTACAGTGCAAAACGGTTTAATATGGCGAAAGTATTCCTGCGTAGCGCTAACTTGTCACGTTTCGCTGACATTCTTTCGCCAAACCTCTAGTGTCAACGTGTGCATTGTAATATGATGTTGAGGTTGCACGTCACAGTATGTTACTAAGGTTGTACGTCACAGTATGTTACTAAGATTGCACGTTACAGTATGTTGCTAAGATTGCACGTTACAGTATGTGGTTGAGGTTACACTTTACAATATGATGTAGAGGTTTTAGGTTGCACGTTATAGTATGGTGTTGGGGTTTTAGGTTTTCACGTTACTGTATGAATTTGAGTTTGTACGTTTCAGTATGATGTTGAGATTGCACATTACAGTAGTTGTTGAGATTGCATTTTACAATATACTGTTGAGATTGCATTTTACAATATATTGTTGTGATTGCACATTACAGTATGTTGTTGAGGTTGCAAGTTGCAGTGTGTTGTTGAGATTGCACGTTACAGTGTGATCTTGAGGCTGCATGTTACATAATTTTGTTGAGGTTGCACTTTACAGTATAATCTTGAGGTAGCACGTTACAGAATGTTGGAGTGGTTAAATATATCCCGTAAGGTTTTACTACAATGAAGACCAAACCCGGTCACTAGAGCCACATATTAGTGTTCAACCTTCTATGCTGCCGTTTGTCACAGTTTTTCCCTCCAAGAGTCATTAGCCACACGTGGCATTTAGAATGCAATTGATGTGAACTGGAATACTTAGAGTGCCAAGCCTTGACCCTGTTCACAGAAAATAAAAGAAAATAATTTATTAGACGCCAGCAGAATAATTCATTGTTTAAAACAATTTACAGACGACTGATTGATTTTTGGTCGACGAGACCAAGCGACGACTATCACTTGTTTCTTGATCAACACTTCTTCTTAATTTGTGGGGAGTGCTTCCGGCCGAGGCTGACTTTGTGCTGGGGATTGGGGATGGGGAGGGGCTTGTTTTGAAGGGTTGTTTATAGTGTTTATTTGCCTGCTGGATTTTGATGAAGTTAATTTGAGAGATGGTTTTGTTTATAAATTTGTGTGTATTAATGTATTTTAACTGGTTAAAATTTTGGTATTAAACTGGTCCTCTCATTCATGATTTCAGGTAACTAGTCCTTGGGACTTTGGCTCATGGTAATTAGAATCAACCATTAACTGACTCACAGTCCTTGGTATATATTTCCTTTTCCTCCGATCTGTTCTTTATAAATAGCTCAACGTTCACGTGACCAGAGTAAATCATCTATTGCTTTCCATTTTCTTATCCTCCGACATTTCTTGAAGTGACATATTGTAATAGGACTAGACGTATTAAAGTCACTCTTTATTTCATTTTCATTTTTCTCCGATCTATCCATTCAGGATTCACTGTAATACACATTAATCCTTTTCTCAGCAATGTCGCATTTACCTTTCTTTGACTCTCTAAACTTTTCAACTTGTATACTCTGCCATTCACTGATTCACGTGAATCAGAAGGTGATTGTAAGAGCGCTGTGTGAGTGAGGAGGAGGGTGATGACAACAGATAGCTTGAGAATAATGAACGTTTGGAGGGATATCAGATAATCGATGCGGATATTTTAAACCGAAACATTTCTGCGCATTGATGTACGTTTTGTGGTCATGATGTAAAACTCTTTGAAATAAGCAGAAAAGGAAGGCTGACTGATGAACAAATGTGGAAGATTCAACAGTGTTATGGCAATACCATAGTGACAGCAAGGGAATCCTTATTAAAATGAGAGAAGCCGTGTGGGCTGTTTACTTTCATAAGCGCTCTATGGACAACAACCCCATAGACAACTTCCGTGGCAAGAGTTGCCGTACAGGAAAGCAACAGATGCTGAGACGCTCCACCAGGTCTGTCACCTACAGTGATGGGTGTGATCAACCCATTTTCAAGGACCTGATAAACACAGAGTTGTTCTACAGGTGTCTTAAAGGGTACACGCAAAATACAAACAAACGAAAGCCAGGTCTCACAGTGGTCAGGACAGCTGTAGCCCTTGTTGTGTGTATCTACAATGATGGGGCAGGCAGGATCGAAGACATGCTGGAGGCCATGGACACTTCTCCGGGAACCTTCACCCTGGAATTTCTTGCGGACAAAGAAACAGAGCGGGTTATGTAGGTTCGGCGCCAGGCCACGAAGTCCTCCAAGGAGTACAGAAGGGCACAGAGACTGAGGAGAATGGGGAGGGAAGAAGAATTGGCTGCAATGGAGAGAGTTCCTTATATGGCAGGGGGATATTAGACCAACAGGGGCCAGCTACTATGATTAGATTAATATTTTTTGTCCTGTCACCATAGATTTTGATAGGCAAATTTTTGTCCCCCAAAAGCATGTTTCGACCACCGTGGACAGCATAACTTGTTTAAAAAAATATTGACTTCATATTTTGTGTGTAACCTAATTAAACAAAGGGCTAGCTTGTATATCTTAATACCTAAAAGTTAAGATTGTACTGTAGCTTTTTAATTAGATGGATGTGCACTGATTAACCTTTCTTAAAAATTTAGCGTCGCACAGGCTGCATCTTGAAATGGAAATAATACAAATTACAAACATTATTTGAGGTTTACAAGCTAAATTTAAGCCTTTTGTGAAGATTTGGAGACGTTTAGATGGTTCAGATGAATGTGTGTGAAGATATTCTTTCCACCAATTCCTTACCATACAGTCGGTGTGTTTCGTTTGAATTTTTATTTAATTAATTTATCACGTCTTTATAAAACTTTGTCTGCTTAAAACTGCATATCATACAGAAGTACACATATTCACCTATCCAGAGGCCAAGTTTGAAATATAGCAGTATTTAGATGTTGTGGTAGTGAACACAAAACAGACCCCGAATTAAGTGTAACTGACGCCTCGTGACGTGAGAAGTATCCAGCGTGAACAAATGTGCGAGTCAGCCGCGGACCGATTGGGACAAGACCAGACTGGATACATTTTCCTTTCAACAAGGCAGATTGAAGCATACTTTGCTCCCTTTAAAATATGGTGACCTGGTCTTTGGATCGGTTGAAGACAGAACGTTAATCCTGAAACACACTCAGTGCTGCCTAAAAAATATTTCCAGTCACCGATTAAAAAAAAAATGTACGCCCTTGTCATAGACGGCAGATACGAATGGTGGAAAATATTCGAATTTACAAGTAAATAGCTTGATACAAGAGTGATAGAGGAAAATATTTTCGTTCCCCGTCAAAACAGGTTAGATTGATCGTAGAACATATTTGATTATAAAACATATTTCTATTTCTATCTAAGGAGGGTAGATTGATCATGGAACATGTCTGATTATAAAACATATTTCTATTTCTATCTAAGGAGGGTAGATTGATCGTGGGAAGTATTTCCTTTCACTGTTAACCGTTAAATTTGCACACAAAATATTCTCATTCGGAGTCACTAGCTAGCGACAAAACACGACCGCTTTTGGAAAAAAAAACACTTGTAACAGCCGAACGTAACCGAGCCCAGCGTAATCGAGCCAGACATTAAGAGAAAAGTAATGAATAAGTTCTGGAATCTTTTTTGGAGAACGCTCGACAGTCGCTTCACGCCTCGTAAATTACCTTATCTCGTCGGTGTTTCCGCGGTGCCTGGCGAGAATCTGTCGTCTTCAGATGGCTCCATTGACACCAATCGAAGGTCATAGAGATGGATGCCAGTCACACTTCTCACGCACGAACGCTGTTTGTCGGCAGCAAAGCCAAATAATTGTTAAAATGTCGTGATCTGGTGTAAATAAATAAATAAAGTAAAAGCATCACCTCGCATACGTTTTCTTAAATAAACTTCATCCTGGGAAGTACCACTGCAATTGTAAGAAATGGCTGAGAGTAAGATGTTACTAAAATAGCAGTACAGACAGAAATCCAGGAAAGGCAATTACTATTGAAAGTTAAAATGCTGCTACAATACGAACTGCTCTCTCCGCATGAGATTTTGCTAAAATATCAATGTTCTTGATCACCAAAAAAATAAACTAAAGAACAACGTTCTTGATCACCATGAAATAAACTAGAAAAGCAACGTTCTTGATCACCCGTGAAATAAACTAGAAAAGCAACGTTCTTAATCACCGTGAAATAAACTAGAAAAGCAACGTTCTTGATCACCGTGAAATAAACTAGAAAAGCAACGTTCTTAATCACCGTGAAATAAACTAGAAAAGCAACGTTCTTGATCACAGTGAAATAAACTAAAATTGTAATGTACTCCATCGCCGTGAAATAAACCAAAATTGTAAAACACTCTATCACTGTGCAAAAGACTCAAATTGTAATGCACTCTGTAACCGTGTAATAGATCCCAATTGTAACGCATTCTATCACCATGCAATAGACTCAAATTGCAATGCACTCTATCGACGTGCAATAGATTCAAATTGTAACATATTTTACCATCTAGAAGCAGACTATTAGTAACGCATTCAATCACCGTGCAATAGATTCAAATTGTAACTCACTAGATCACCGTGAAATAGAATACAACAAAAAATTACTCGACCACTTGGCAATAGACTAAAACTTAAAATGCTTCTTTCTCTTTGTGAAATGCACCCAAAGAGTAATATGTTCTTTCGGGGTGAATTCATGCACAATTTGTAATGTTATCGATTTGTGTACATTACGTCTAGGACAATAACAGTTCACAATCAGTGCGAACTACGACTAATAATAACGTCTCGTTGGGTATGAAATACGATTATAATAACAGCTACTCAAGTGATATCAAATACAGATGCAATGTATTTTCTTTGGTAATAATACACCCCAGACAGGATGGGTGTTAGAAACTCATAATGTCGCTCATCTTTTTAACAGTCTTCCACCGGCTACCTGTTCACAGTCTTCACTGGCTACCTATTCACAGTCTTCACTGGCTAACTGTCTACAGTCTTCACTGGCTACCTGTTTATAGTCTTCACTGGCTACTTATTGACAGTCTTCACTGACTGTTTACAGTCTGCACCGGCTATCTGTCCAGTCTTCACTGTTCAGTTTTCAGTGGCTACTTGTTAAAAGGAGAGTACAACACAAGATCTCTTCTATTTGATATGCGTCACTGACTCGTTCCAATACTAAATACCCGCCCGATCTTACATATGTGACAGTCCAAGTCCTAAGCTGCCCGATCTTACACATTTGTCAGTCCAAGTCCTAAGCTGCCTGATCTTACATGTGTCATTCGTGCAAAAAGTTTGTTTTCTTCTTTAGATACTTTTTAAGCATTCCATAAGGCAAAATATGTCATACGGACGTGTGCGTATTAGATTCCAACTTCCGGAAATGTGCTGCATTTTGAGCTGAGACAAAAAGACACCGGACATTTTCAAGAGGGCTCTCAAGACAATTTCTCAAGAGACACCCTTGTCAAAGGCAAGAACTTCACAATACCCTATACTTGTTGAGTGAAACCTTACATGTATAAATGCATTTTATTAACTTGTTTCGTTTTGTAAATACGTTTATGTTGTCATTTCGCATGTAAATTTGGGAATGTACTTTCTTACTATATATTTACATGCAATATAATTAGTAGTAATAATACTTAGTAGTAGTAGTAGTGAGAGTAATAATAATAATAATAATTCTAATAGTAGAAAGACTAATAGAAGTAGTGGTAGTAAGACTACTAGTAGTAGTAGCTGCAGCAGTATAGTAATGTTGGTTGAAATGCAACTAAAATAAATTAGTATCAAACAAACGCCGAGTGCAAAAAGAAGCATAAATTGCATTAGAGACAAAATAACAAAACGCCGTGTGCAAAAAGAAGCATAAATTGCATTAGAGACAAAATAACAAAACGCCGTGTGCAAAAAGAAGCATAAATTGCATTAGAGACAAAATAACAAAACGCCGTGTGCAAAAAGAAGCATAAATTGCATTAGAGACAAAATAACTTTGTGCATAGAACTCTGTTCTAAGGGAACTTCACAGCTGTGTATTGAATTTGCTCTTTGTCTTCGTAACAATATCGGCGAGCCCTTTTAGAACACTCACCACATAGCAACATAATATACAGCTTTTGAAAGAAATTCTTTTTATACGACTACCTAGTGTTCTCACAAAATAAGAACGATAATCCTACTCGCCGCTAATCACTCAACATGCACCCATCCAATGAAAACAGATTATCTCCCCCTCCACTTCTGTCCATCTTCGACTTTCACTTCAGAAATAAACTTTATTGTGACATTTACAAATTATACAAATTACGAATAACATCTCATAGATGAGAAAGGAAAATGTATATTTAAAATATGTGGGGGAAATATTTCTCATCATAACAACACCTTGTGAGAGCTGAAAGAACATTTGATATATTAAAAGCAAAAGAAAAGATTTTTTAAAGGGGAGAGGGGGGGTGGCAATGCTCTTCTTATAATATAAACTTAGGAAAAGCTTTTATTTCATCATACAAGTGTAAAACGCACGTCTTCGTATCATGGTGTCCCACATGACTCTCTCTTGGACCCACTTTACTTTACGCAGACCCTACCCAGTGTCTTGATGTCCCACATGACTCTCTCTTTGACCCATGTTATTACACCCTTTTACTCACCCCGTACCCAGTGTCATGATGTCCCACAGGACTATCTCTTTGACCCATGTTATTAAACTACTTTACTCAGCCCCTACCCAGTGTCATGGTATCCCACATGACTCTCTCTTTGACCCATATTATTAAACCCTTTTACTCAGCCCCTACCCAGTGTCATGGTGTCCCACATGACTCTCTCTTTGACCCATGTTATTACACCCTTTTACTCAGCCCCTACCCCTGGTGTCGTTCTAAATACCATCATTCACACGCTCAAAATACTTTTCAAATTAAACTCCATAAATGAAAATGCTGTCTCCATTCTAAAGAGTATGGGAATGTGCTTCAGATTGCAATCCTGGATGTTGAGCAACAAGTTACAAATGAACAATGTTGAAAATGAAATTATGCTTGCTGCGCTTGTTGTTCTCTTTACATTTAATGAGTGTATTTGACACTCCTATTCAAGTTAGTCACTTATGAGTGTATTTGACACTCCTATTCAAGTTAGTCACTTATGAGTGTATTTGACACTCCTATTCAAGTTAGTCACTTATGAGTGTATTTGACACTCCTATTCAAGTTAGTCACTTATGAGTGTATTTGACACTCCTATTCAAGTTAGTCACTTATGAGTGTATTTGACACTCCTATTCAAGTTAGTCACTTATGAGTGTATTTGACACTCCTATTCAAGTTAGTCACTTATGAGTGTATTTGACACTCCTATTCAAGTTAGTCACTTAGCTGTCTGGATGTACCTTTGACAGCCTCACTTTACCTACCCGTTCACAGCCTTCACTAACTACTTATTCACAGCCCTCTACTGCTACCTGTTCATGGTATAATTCAACACAAAATGTCTTGTCTTAGTTACACTTTACTATCTGGCTCCAGCCCTAAGTGACTTATATGACATGAATATGCTCTCCTGCCAGAAACTTGCACTTATTAGATAACAGAAATTTCACATTTAGAATGCAGATATAAATTATACGGCTAACTTTCATTTGCTCATCAGAGTCCGACAGAGACAGAACGAGGCACAGTTAGGAAAAGAGAGAGAAAGATCGAGTAAACTAAGCAAACGAATAAAGAAAGGGAGGATGAAAAAGGAAAGAGAGAGAGGAAGAGAAGAAGAAGAATTAGATAGAGCAGATGTATAAACAAGAAAATATTCAGAGTGAAAAAAGAGACAAGTATCGAGAGACAGGGAAGGGAAGAAAGAAAAGTTGGAAAAAAGAAGAGCTGAAAATGAGATAGGGACAATTGCAAACTGAAGTGCGCTGAGTGAAGAACACACACACACACACACACACACACACACACACACACACACACACACATACACACACACAGACAAATTAAATGACATTACAAAATAGAACTACGTAGTGAGATTTTTGAAAGAAGACACACACACACACACACACACACACACACGCACGCACGCACGCACGCACGCACGCACGCACGCACGCAGACAAATGAAATGAAAGTATAAAATAGAATTACGGAATGAGATTTTGAAAGAAGAGAGAATAATGACAGAGAGAAACGAGTACAAGAAACGAGAGGAAATATAGACCCACTTTACAAATATATAACTCAACTGGAGGTAGCCTCTTTTCCCTCTTGTTGAGCTCGATCGTCTAACATTAAATCTGGAACAATACTGCCAAGCAATTTATTGCTGTTTGTAGAATTCTAACAATGGCAGCAAGCAATAAACACACCATATAAACGTCTTATTCGTTTCCTACGTGAGGCGAAAGGCCGTCAGAGAACGAGAAAAACATAAAAGTCCTCTTTGCCATGTTTGTGCCGCACGGACTGTTTCAACAGGCGGATTTGTTGGCGATTTTAAAATGTAAAATTTCTAGCTTTCAACCAAAACATTTGCCGCCATTGCAACGAAAGGGAAGCCCGCCTGACATCAAAGAGAGCGCCTCCGAAGACATAAGTTGTAACACCCGATCTGAATCTTGGCAGACAGTCAGTAACGTGCATAAACTGTTATAACACCCGTCTGAAGCATTTAACACACTATAAAACAAGATGAACCCTCCCCTCCAAAAATAAAAACAAACAAAAAAACCCACACACACACACAAAAGCAAAAAACAAAACAAAACAAAAAAATAATTGCCGATTTGATATAAGACAGTGCCTAATCTACTCATAATAAAGTCCACTCGTTCACATCAAACATAATAAAGTCCACTCGTTCACGACCAAACATAATAAAGTCCACTCGTTCACATCAAGCATAATAAAGTCCACTCGTTCACGACCAAACATAATAAAGTCCACTCGTTCACGATCAATCAAAATAAAATGTTAGAGTTGTTCACGATCAAACATAATAAAGTACACTTGTTCAAGATCTAACATAATAAAATCCACTTGTTCACGATCAAACAAAATAAAGTCCACTTGCCTACGATCAAACATAAAGTCCACTTGTTCACGATCAAACATAATAAAGTCCACTTGTTACGATCAAACAATAAAGTCCACTTGTTGGCGATCAAACAATAAAATCCACTTGTTGACGATCAAACAAAATAAAATGTTAGAGAGTGTTGTGTTGTTGAAGAATCAAACACATTGCCTGATCTCCTCTGAGCTATAGCCTACTAGCTTCATGGGCCATACATTATATAATTTTTTAGAGTGTTGAAGATACTGAATGATGTTTTGCGAGATTAAGAAGTGCGTCCTGTTTAAAAGTGTCAGCGAATGCTGCGTAAAAGTCTCAATAATTGCTTTATTAAAGTCTCAGTGAATGCTGTTGAAAAGTCTCAATAATTGCTTTATTAAAGTCTCAGTGAATGCTGTTGAAAAGTCTCAGTGAATGCTGCTTTAAAGTCTCAGTGAATGTTGGTTAAAGGTCTTTGTTAATGCTGTTGAAAAGTCCCACCGAATGCTGTTTACTGTCAAAGTCCAGAAATGTATGCTTGCAAGTGTCTCAGTTTTAATGGTATAAAAATTATCTGTGTGTGTGTCTGTGCATGTGTATGTGTGTATGTGCCTATGCGTGTGCATATATCTATTTCTGTGATTGTGTCTGTGCATGTGACAATGTCTATGCATGTGTATGTGTTTATATGTGCATGTAGGTGTATATGTGTATATGTATATGTGACATATGCTACAATCGCTGACTTTTTTGCTAGTTGAATAGATTAAGTAAATCTAAGATTTTCTCTCTGGATTGTTTTAAATTTTTATTAATAAAAATGTAAAGTTTTAACGCATTCTTACAGATTTTTACTGATCTACAAATCATTATTAAATAGAAAAAATATTGTTTAAAAAGTTTTTAAAAATGTTTGTCGAAAATTAAAAATCTAATTGTTTAGACATATAAGCTATTTCATTTTTTTTTATAGATAGATTAAATCCTATATTAGGAAATGCCATTCTTATTACGATTTTTAATAGACAGATTAAGTCTTACTGAATAAAAATGTAAGAGATTGTTACAATTTTTGATGGATTAATCTAATTGTTTAGAAATGTAAGAATTCTTACAGTTATTGCTGGATAGATTAATCTGAGTACATGTTTGTGAATATATTTTAACATTTCTTAATCAAGTAGCCTATCTGGGTAAATAAAATATGTGACCATGAATTAATTATTGTGTGCAAGCGTTTATATGTGTGTGTATCCACAATATATGTGTGTATATCAGTGAAAGCCAGCATAGAAATGAGGTGGCTATTAAAGCAGTAATAGTAGTACGGATAGAAATGAAGTGGCCATTAAAGCAGTAATAGTAGTCAGGATAGAAATGAAGTGGCCATTAAAGCAGTAATAGTAGTCAGGATAGAAATGAAGTGGCCATTAAAGCAGTAATAGTAGCCAGGATAGGAAAAAACATGTTTACTGCATTAGTGGCATCAGCCAACAATGAATACAACTGCAATTTATACCAGTTCGTGGATGGTATGTTTGTTTTTGTGTATATGTAAAGGTAATGAGTGGTACAACTGCAATTTATACCAGTTCGTGGATGGCATGTTTGTTTTGTGTATATGTAAAGATAATGAGTGGTACGAGAGAAAATAAAGGTTGAAGTCGCTAAACAACAAAGCAAAATTACTTTTTAATTATTAAAAAGAAAGGAATTTCTCGCAGATGAAACATTTTTTGCTCTTTTGTAGAATGCTAGCGATCGATTGTTTGCAAGAGGAGAACCCAGATGTCTCATAGGTTATCACTGACATTGTCCTATGAATTTGTGTGTATATATATATATGTAATTGTATCTGATTGTATATGTGTATGCTTGTAAGTGTGTATGTGTTTGTGTGTGTATGATTTGACCAAGAGACTTGTTTAGTGGTTAGGAGGACGTGACTCTTCGCTCTTTAGATACCGAGGGTATATTTGATGGTTGTCACTTTGGGTGGGGGGACGGGGGAAGATGGTATTGCTACGGTAAAGCGATGTATAATTTAAGTACACTGAAATATTTCACTCATGCATATCTCACACTGAGAGTATTGCTCGTCTGCATGCGGCTGACATTACTTGGTATGGACATAGCATGACATGACTTGGCATGGACATAGCATGACATTACTTGGCATGGACATAGCATGACATTACTTGGCATAGACACAGCATGACATGACTTGGCATGGACATAGCTCTATGAAAATGTCAAGAGGAGCAAATTAAACAGGAATGGCATTGTTCGAAAATATATTCCTTGTGATTTGCAATCTACAAGAACACGTAGACGGTATGTTTACATCGCCCACCTTTATCTTCACCTAGAGTCAGTCATACGCTTAGCGTCAGACCTTTATCTTCACCTAGAGTCATACGCTTAGCGTCAGACCTTTTAATCTCTCATCGGGCCCTTACAGGCTTTCCTACTGAGATGCCTTTTAATCTGGAATTGGCAAAAGTCTGACGATCTGTCTCAGCCAGAAGAAAAGGAATTAAAAAAAAAATGTTCGGCCTAAGAAGAGCAATATCCTTAGCTGTCCAGAGTGGGTAGAGATTACCGTCACCTCGCGTCAAGATAATACAGGTCACGCTCAAAAGATACATTTATTAGCGAAAATAGATCTTGTGACAAAAAGACAGTATTGATGTGTGTGTGCGTGTGTGTGTGTGTGTGTGTGTGTGTGTGTGTGTGTGTGTGTGTGTGTGCGTGCGTTGCGCATGTACATTTGCGTTGTGAGAAGTAAGATGAATAATACCTTAGCATTCTGAAGGCATCCACTATGTTTGGCAATGGACTTTGGCAATAAGAATATACGGACAGAAGATACATAGATAGACAGATAGATAGATAGATAAGTAGGTAGGTAGGTATATAGATAGATAGATAGATAGATAGATAGATAGATAGATAGATAGATAGATAGATAGATAGATAAATAGGTAATATATAGACAGATAGATAGATAGATAAGTAGGTAGGTAGGTATATAGATAGATAGATAGATAGATAGATAGATAGATAGATAGATAGATAGATAGATAGATAGATAGATAGATAGATAAATAGGTAATATATAGACAGATAGATAGATAGATAAGTAGGTAGGTATACAGATAGATAGACAGACAGATAGATAGATAGATAGATAGGTAGATAGATAGATAGATAGATGTGCAATGATAAATATTTAACGCTCAATACTGAATGCTCATTACTCAGTGTCAAGAATGCAATTCTCAATTACAATGCACAGTACGTAATGTTCAGTATCTAGTGCTTATTGTGCAATGCTCAGTTTTATTTGTCAGTTGTCCTTTCTTTCACTGTTCGGTGTTCGTATTTATTGTTCGCTGTCCAATAACAATTCATAAACAGTATTCTTTTTTATTGCACAATGTCACTCAGTATTCCTATTCTTATGTCCAGTGTCCATGACTTAGTCACGATGTAGACGTTCACTGAATGACAATGAATTTTTTTATATTATTATTATGAGAAGCACTTCTGGCCTAGGCTGATTTCGCGTTGGGGAGGGGTGGTTTCTGGGGAGTGGATTGAGTGGTTGAGCCTGATGACTAGATCTACTTTCGTACTTTTTTGAGGATTTTTTAGGGGGCAAAGCCGCACTTTTAATTGTATCTCCAGCGTCTGATGTGGAAAGTGCATTCAAGCTGTACGCACTGCTGTGTGTATTATTCTGGAATATTCTCCACTGTTCTAGGGGCTGTCGTGTTGTGTGTATTATTCTCCACTGTTCCAGGGGTTGTCGTGTTGTGGTGTATTTTTTCCTCCACTGTTCTTGGAGCTGTCGTGTTGTGGTGTATTTTTTCCTCCACTGTTCTAGGGGCTGTCGTGTTGTGGTGTATTTTTTCCTCCACTGTTCTAGGAGCTGTCGTGTTGTGGTGTATCTTTTCCTCCTCTGTTCTAGAGGCTGTCGTGTTGTGGTGTATTTTTTCCTCCACTGTTCTAGGGGCTGTCGTGTTTGGTGTATTTTTCCTCCTCTGTTCTAGGGGCTGTCGTGTTTGGTGTATTTTTTCCTCCTCTGTTCTAGGGGCTGTCGTGTTTGGTGTATTTTTTCTTCCTTTGTTCTGTATTACAACTTGAGTTTTATAAGTTAAAGAAGTTATGTATTATTGCTTAAGTTTTATAATTTAATGAAAAGTTCTATATCATAGCTTGGGTTTTATAACTTGAAAAGTTCTGTATAAAGCTTGAGTTTAATAACTTAATGAGAAGTTTTGTATTACAGCTTGAATTTTATAACGGAATGAGAAGTTCTGTATTACAGCTTGAATTTTATAACTGAATGAGAAGTTCTGTATTACAGATTGATTTTTATAAGCTAATGCTGAATTATCAGGCTAATAACATCTTATCCACAATAAATATCATAATACATTTGCTAACATATGTTCATGTTTATCTAAGTTGGGGCGGAACTCATACTGAACAGAACTTCCTAAAGGTACGTAACTCCGATTACCTTTTCGGTTCGGAATTACCCTGTCCTTGTAACCATACAGATGACCGTCACTGACTGCCTTTAAATTCCCCTGTCTTTGTAACCCCTGGAATAGCTGTCATTGTGTTCTTGAAATTCCCCTGCCCTTGCAACCGTACGGAATCTTTTCTGTCTTTAAATTCCCTTGTCCTTGTACCCTCACTAATGACCGTCACTGAGTCCTTTAAATTCCCGAGGAATTGATCTGATCTTCGAGCTCAAGCCCTGAGGTCTGGAACACGTCGACTTTGAAGGGAGGCACTCAGACGATTTTTATGTCTGTTGAAGCATAACATTTTTTTTTCCTTCCAGAGAAAAAATGAACATGCGCTTCATTCAATGCGCTTGTTTGTTTGCAAATAAACCGTGCTCCGTCATTGACGTCATAGAAGATCGTATACTGTCTAAGACATACCCATCTTTGTTTAGTAGTTGGTTTTTTTTACGTCATTACATATTGCATTCAGTAGTTACTTACCTCCCTTGTTGAGTGATGTCGCCATGGGTGAGAATGCAACACCTGTGAATTATAAAAGGTAATGAAATATTTAAATATGTTAGTATAATATTACTTTAGAAAAGATGACCTTAATAAAATGTGATAGGTAGACAGACCGATGTATGGACAGCTGGGTGAAATGATGGATGAGTAGATATGCAGATACAATAAAAGACACACATGTCAATAAACATAAGCAAACGCAGTTTCATATTTCACCAATGTCTCCACTAAATGAAAGTGGCAGAAAAGAAGAGTATTTATTGTTATAATTACGCCTATATACTTTTTTCATTTTATTAACTTTATGCCAATATGCTTGGTTCATAGCTTTGTTGTTGTTGCTGCTGTTATTGTTTCAAATATTTTGCCCTCTACGTCAATGTTACGGAAATGAGCAGGCATAAAATGTTATTTTCTTCTCGAGTGGATATTAGATGTTGCCCGGTTAAGAGCCAGAAAACTACTTTATTAGTTGCAAGTATAAACGACACTGCTATTTATATATTTCGTTTTCATAGATAAAATTATTGAGTTCTAAATCAGTCAAATTTGTTCTTACTAGTGACACTCCTGATCTGTACAGGAAAACATGGCGATCTAACAAAGGCGTATATAATAGGCGATTTCCAGTGGTGCAATATTACCGTGTGTTTTTTTTCTTCTGAAAGCAGGGATGAATATAAATCTAGAGCTAGTCAACTCACTAGTTTCGGTATTTATACGTTCACTATTCCAGACTAATTTGTGTTTGAATAAAATATTATAAAAGCACACGGTGATATATGGGACATAACTCAATGACTGTGTTCGTTTGGAAATAAGATATTTTAAGAATACGATTTAAAAGTATCGTCGAATTTACATGTTAAAGCAGACCAATTTGGTACTTTCCAGTTAAATTTGGATTTGGGCAAGAAATGTTTGTGTCGCATTTCAGGAAGAATTACAACTTTTAAAATTGTTTCTTTTCTTTTTATTATTGTTTTGTTTTGTTTTACAAATAAAATATTTTGTCTAGACATATACAACAAAATTAAATACAAATGGCAACAGTTTGGCTTATTCGTGAACCTTGTTAGGCATACACTACTTAGATGACCTTAGGCTCAATGGTTCCCAAATGAATGGTTACAAATGCAATGTAGTTCCACTGTATGAATGGTTACAAATGCAATGTAATTCAACTGCATGAATGGTTACAAATACAATATAATTACACTGTATGAATGGTTACAAATACAATGTAATTACACTGTATGAATGGTTACAAATACAATGTAGTTCCACTGTATGAATGGTTACAAATGCAATGTAATTACACTGTATGAATGGTTACAAATGCAATGTAATTACACTGTATGAATGGTTACAAATACAATATAATTACACTGTATGAATGGTTACAAATACAATGTAATTACACTGTATGAATGGTTACAAATACAATGTAGTTCCACAGTATGAATGGTTACAAATACAATATAATTACACTGTATGAATGGTTACAAATACAATATAATTACACTGTATGAATGGTTACAAATACAATATAATTACACTGTATGAATGGTTACAAATACAATATAATTACACTGTATGAATGGTTACAAATACAATGTAGTTCCACTGTATGAATGGTTACAAATGCAATGTAGTTCCACTGTTTGAATGGTTACAAATGCAATGTAGTTCCTCTCTATGAATGGTTAGAAATGCAATGTAATTCCACTGCATGAATGGTTACAAATACAATGTAATTACACTGTATGACTAGGTACTACAAGGTCTGGGCCTGGACACTATTCGCTCCACTTTCTGTCCATTTCTCAAGTGCGCAATTACCCCTCTGTGAATCAAAGAATGTTGGAAGAGGACGCCCACGGTCACACGAAGAAGCCATTCAAATAGTACCAAAGATGGACATGACGATCGTGTCGCAGACATAACCGGAAAGATCAATGCTGGTCAGGTCGCCTTTGCCGCAAACGGCCTGCACTTAGAGAAAAGTGTTGCTTAGCAAAGGGAATTGATGGGTGGATTATCTGCTAGAGTCAACTAAGAGAACTGGTGGGTGGAGTATCAAATAAGAGAACTTGTAGGTTAGTATCTAATGGATCAACTTAGCGAACTGGTGTGTGGAATATCTAGTGAATCAACTTAAAGAACCGGTGTGTGGAATATCTAGTGAATCAACTTAAAGAACCGGTGTGTGGAGTATCGAATGCAGTCAACTTAGAGAACTGGTGTGTGGAATATCTAATGAATCATCTTAAAGAACTGGTGTGTGGAGTACTAGTGGAGTCAAATAAGAGAACTGGTGGGTAGAATATCTACTGGAATCAGGTAAGAGAACTGGTGGAGTAACTACCTGAGTCAAATAAGAGAACTGATAGATGGAGTAACTACCTGAGTCAAATAAGAGAACTGATAGATGGAGTATCTCCTGGAGTCAAATAAGAGAACTGATAGATGGAGTATCTCCTGGAGTCAAATAAGAGAACTGATGGAATGAGTATCTACTGGAGTTAGCTAAGAGAACTGGTGGATGGAGAATCTCCTGGAGTCAACATTTTATGTTTTAGTAAAAGGAGCAACAAGTACCTCGAACTCTCAGGCGTTTTTTCTTCAGAAGAGTGGTTGGCTGCTGGCTGGTTTGGTGGGTTTATGTCCGCTTCCACCAATCTTTAATTGTCCCAGGCGGCACTCAGAGAAATTACAGAAACAGACGCATACGTGTTGTTATAATCTGGCAAGATCCGTTTCAAGACCCTGGTCACATAAGCTTGGCAGTCTCAGTAGGGTGAAGATCTAGTAGTGATGACGTCTTTGGTCATGACAGTCACAGTCGTTTGGAGATGTGGCAATGATGACGATTTTGTTCATGACAACCGGAGTAGGGTAAAGATCTAGTAGTGATGACGTCTTTGGTCTTCACAGGCAGAGTAGGGTAAATTTGCTGCAGGCAAGCACTCAGGATGTATGAATATAACTTCCGGTAAATTTACTGCAGGAAAGCACTCGTGATGTATGAATACAACTTCCGGTAAATCGGCTGCATAAAAGCACTCATGATGTATGAATAGAACTTCTGGTAAATTTTCTGCAGGAAAGCACTCATGCTATATGAATACAAACTTCCTGTAAATCTACTGCAGGAAAACTCATGATGTACAAATGCAACTTCCGGTAAACCTACTGTAAGAAAACACTAGTAATCTGCTTCAGTTTCAAGATGAATTGGAGTAAGCGGGAGGGAGTTTTGGTAGTGAGGAGGGGGGGGGGTAAACTCACCATTTCAGACGATAAGGAGATAAGTATACATGAACAGACGCAAAGTATGAAAAGCAGAAATGACGTTTCGGAGATATTTTCCTCTTGTGGAGTAAACAAGCCCTCCCCCACCCCCTCTAAGAGGTGATAGATACCTGTCTGAGCTGAAAAACTGCTCTCGTTCCTTTGTCTCTGAAAAGTGAAAAGACACGTTCTCACTTTTATAGCATCACTTTGGCGTGGAATTTGCTTGTGATATTCTGAGACGGTCTTACGGGAATAATCCCAGACAAGCTCCACCTGTCCTTGTCCTTGGCACGATCGAATCCGACCCTGGCAGACCCGTAAGCCGCTGTTAATTGGACCATTTGTGCGGCGCCTGTCTGTGGTTTCCGTCAAAGGTGTGCCTCATTTTATCTCCAGTGATCTCGTCTCCCGTCTCCCGTCTCCCGTCTGAGGCTCTGAATGGTCAAAGTATATTTCCTGTGCTGGAATCTTGTTTGGGGTCATAGTCCACTTTGGCTCGATTTATACCGAACATTAACTTGTGATGTAGTTTTATTACTAAAACTCATTAGTATTCCGCTCAACAGGACATTAAACAAGATTATATTTCTACAGCAAATTAGTACATGTATGGTTAACATGACATTAAATATGATTATATTTTTTCAAAATATCAGCATATGTATGTAAGTGGTTAGCAGAATATTATACATTATTGTATTTGTACATATATATATATATATTTGGTTCACTGGATATTACACATTATATTTCTACAACATGTCAGTATATATATATATATATATATATATATATATATATATATATGGTTAACAGAACATTAAACATGATGATATTTATACAGCACATGAGTGTGTGTGGGGGGTGTGTGTGTGTGTGTGTGTGTGTGTGTGTGTGTGTGTGTGTGTGTGTGTGTGTGTGTGTGAGAGAGAGAGTGTGTATAACTATATAGTTAATACGACATTATACTTGATTATATTTCTACAATATTAGTATACAGCTGGACAACAGAACATTAACAAAGATGATATTACTAAAACACGTTAATGTATATGTATGTATATAGTTAATAGGACATTAAACATTATAGAATTTCTACACCACAACACTACTTTGAGAGTATGCAATTAATAAAGATGTTTTGCTAATTCTTTCCTGGACCTAAACATCTCACAATTATGTTATTTCTTTCTCTGAGCCACAACTAATCTAATAAATCTTTTCTTGACCTACAGCTAATCTAATAATTCTTTCTCTGAGCCACAACTAATCTAATAAATCTTTTCTTGACCTACAGCTAATCTAATAATTATTTCCCTGAGTCACAACTAATCTAATAATTCTTTACTTGAGAAACAATTAATCTAATAATTCTTTTCATGAGACACAACTAATCTATTAATGCTTTCTCTGAATCACCACTAATCAAATAATTCTTTCTTTGAGACAACTAATCTAATAATGCTTTTTCTGAGCCACACCTAATCTAATAATTCTAACTGCGCCACAACTAATCTAATAATTCTTTTCGAGAGTAACAACTAATCTAATAATTCTTTTCGAGAGTAACAACTAATCTAATAATTCTTTTCGAGAGTAACAACTAATCTAATAATTCTTTTCGAGAGTAACAACTAATCTAATAATTCTTTTCGAGAGTAACAACTAATCTAATAATTCTTTTCGAGAGTAACAACTAATCTAATAATTCTTTTCGAGAGTAACAACTAATCTAATAATTCCCTGAGCCACAACTATTCAAATAATTCTTTTCTTGAGACATAACTAATCTAATATTTTTTTCCTGAGCCAGAGGCGTGAGTTCATATATTTGAGCTATATATTTTTTTCCTTCTTAAATCTGTATTTGAATCACAGGTTTCAAGAGGCGGCTTTTGTATCGCAGTGGGTAAGTAATGGTTTCGTTAAGTCGAACTTTTATTATCTTCGCGTGACGAGAGCAATTCTCGTATTAATTTCGGGTCAAGGCTGTTTATACTGCCGAAGATTCTGAAATTGAAACGTGCCAAACGAAAGGTCAGGAAAATCACTTTAACGATCGTGATTTTTGTAAACATTTTAATGGTAACATTATCAACGTGCAATTTCCGTGATTTATTTTAAGAGAGGGTGCAACTTTCATTATAGTTCAGCTGATTTATAAATCCCCCAAATTGCTTCTAAGTGAATGACTTAGATCTAACGAACTCATCAGTACAGTATAGCTTTGTAACCCTTCTAAACCTCTCTAATGTAACAGCTGTGGTACTTCTCTCCGTGATTGAGGACGTTAAGAAAACCATACAACTGTGCTACTCCTCTCGAACCCAGGGGGTGAGGAAACACTTCAGTTACTTTTCTCGAACCAGGGACATGAGGAAACAATTGTGTTACTTCTTTCCTTGAGCCAGAACAAACAATTGTGTTACCTCTGTCCTTGAGCCAGAACAAACAATTGTGTTACTTTCCGTGAGCCAAAACATACAATTGCGTTACTTCTTTCCTTGAGCAAGAACAAACAATTGTATTACTTCTTTCCTTGAGCAAGAACAAACAATTGTGTTACTTCTTTCCTTGAGCAAGAACAAACAATTGTGTTACTTCTTTCCTTGAGCCAGAACAAACAATTGTGTTACTGTCCGTGAGCCAAAACATACAATTGTGTCCCTTCTCTCGAACCAGGGACATGAGGAAACACTGTTACTTCTGTCCCTGAGTAAGGGCTCGAGGAAATGATTGTGTTACGTCTTTCCTACAACCAATGGCCTGAGGAAACAATTGTGTTTCTGTGGAACCAGGGGCTGGCGGAACCAATATATCTGTGTTAATTTTCTCCTTGATTAGAGGTATTACAAAATATATAGTGTTATTTCTCTCCTTGAGTTAGAGTTGTTATAAAACAAGTCAACAGTGTTATTTCTCTCCTGAATTAGAGGGTTACAAAATATACAGTTTTATTTCTCTCCTTGAGTTAGAGGTGTTACAAAAACAACAGTGTTATTTCTCTCCTTGAGTTAGAGGTGTTATAAAACAAGTCAACAGTGATATTTCTCTCCTTGAGTTAGAGGTGTTACTAAACAAATCTATAGTGTTATTTCTTTTCTTGAACCAAAGGCGTGAGGAAACAACGAACACCCTAGCGACGTCACAAGGCACTGACAGATCTGGTACACTTTTGCCACGGTTCGGAGAGGAGGGATCCGGGGTGGTGAAGGTGGCTAGCGACGCTGAAGAATCTGAAGTGCTCTTAACTTCTATTTTTGTACCAGAGAGGAAACACAAAGCTCGCAAGAGTCCACTTCAGCATTCTCCAATGTAGCCCGGACTTTCGAGTGACCTCTTGGAATTGTGTTACAACATTATCGTGTTGTTTTTCCATTATTGCCGTTTGCATATGCATTTTTTGTGAACGTTTATCTAATTCAGCAACGCCTGTACAGCCGCATGCATTTTTCCTGTTTATATATTCTTTGTTGTACGAACAACCGCGTGATATAGAAAATTATTTTTTAACTCAGATGTAATACTATTACGTTCACAGAGGTCACCCTATGTTGTCCGTCATGACGTATACTAACTGCGAGACATACTTCTCAAACCTGTCTTTCTGTTTTAATGTTCATCTGGTATCTTTATTTCTTCTTTTTCGGAGCATTTTGTGGAGGTTTTATATCTTATTGAAAGCACGATATTATAAAAATCCACTTTCAGCATTACATTTCAGAGTAGTTGCGGGACTGGGGGTGGGGGTGGTGGAGAACCATCAGATGTAGCGACACCACAGGGAGAGCAACATTGGGGATGGAGGTAGAGGGGAGGCTGGAACTGCAGTTGGCTATTTTCTTATGGACCGTTTATTTTTGATGCTACACCTTTGGCATGTTTGACTACTGTAATTACATTGAATGCAACAGAGTCGTAATGTTTTTTGCAAAGCGAATCTTTTCCCCTAAAAAATTATTTATCTTTCTTTGATCATTATTCATCCTTCACTGCTATTTTGCATAGTTTAGGGCTGGTACTTGTCATAATGATTTACACTGCTTGAAATAAAGTTATGGTTGTTATTGTACCCCAATTGTTACATTCCAGTATTTGCTTAGAGACCCTGTCTCAGCATGAGGATTTAAAGATTATTAATTTACTACATTCACCTATGCTGACGACAGACTGGTTACCCCGATTCACCTTTCAGTCTCCTAAATTAATTCCCTTGGTCTAAATATTAAATTTAGTGACAGGCAAACCTGTGTAATAAAGCACGAACTGGGTACGTTATCTAATGATGACTAATTATGCATTCAAACATTCATCATGACTCAGCCCCAACCAGGTCCCTAATTGGTCTTCCTCGCAATAATTAGCCAACTTGTGTAATTAATAACAATAAAAATATTTAATAAAATTAACAAACAACAAAAAGTAATTCCATACATCAAATTCCCAATACAAAGGTCATAGGACTGCCTATCGTCTTTAGAGTTTGTATGAATTGCAAGTTACAGTCTAATTTCAGAGTCCACCACTGTCCACCTAGCTTTCACCCTTTCATCTGTTACGGCAGCGTTCACACCCCAACAGTGTGTCGTTGGATATCGGTGATGTGATGGCTGTCCCACAACCCATCACTTGTATAGCATCGATTTTGGCTCTCCCATCTTTAGTCGTAAGGCCCAGTGTCCAGTAAGTCTTGCACGTTGGACACTCAGGATTTACGGAGAACCCAAAAGAAGTTCAGGTCTGAACTTCAAATGCCCAAAAACCATGAACGTAGCAATACGAACATGAAGACCCACTCTGAAAAGATAATTTCATTTCAAGGGTGACAATTCTAGTTATTCGCCAAACCGTACATGTGGCATAGACAATAGTGTAGCCTATTCACAAATCGACCTTTAAATCATATTTTACATCAAAAGATAAAATATGAGAAATAAAAGATGTAATTCAAAATCATGTACATGCGTGTTACAATTATAATGCAACATATTACATGCAAGGGGTTTCTAAATTATTACATATGGAGGTAATTGTAAAATTGTAAAAGTAAAATATGAAAAATAAAAAGATACAATTCAAATCGTGCACATGCGTGTTACAATTACAACAAAGCATTTTACACGCAATTGGGTTAAATTATTACATACAAAAATACTTCAATGCACACAGCATTTCACAATTGCAATTCAGTTAGTTAGCTTTCCAAGAATTAGCATTCCATAATCTTTGCACAATAAAGATAAATTAACGTTCCATAAACTTGACACAATCCGACAATTACATAGAGTTACAAATACATATTAATCTAGTCACTCTATTCTATGGCCACGCGTCAGGAAAAATAGCAATAATACAATTCAAACACGATAGATATGCAAAATTAACACAATAATTTTCTTAATCAAATCATGCAACAAAATAACACACCTCACCTCAACCAAGGACATTTGGTCAAACATTAATAAAATCATGGGGAACATTAAACCCAAAACACGATCTATATTCAAGCAATTATTGAGACGCTCTTCGGCCTAACGCACTAATTGACTTACAGGTGTTGATGCAGGTATTTGACTAGTTATTTCGAGTCGACGGTCTGGTATTATTTATGACGAATTAATTTTGACTCTTCCACCCTTCAGCAGTAAAACTACAACCATCATAAGGGAACCGTACGGGTAGTTACACTACAATGACGTTATGTAGCAACAAGACGTCACACTACACTTTATAATTGACAATACGCTATAACTAACGCGAAAAAAGACACTACACTTATAATTAACGATACGCTATAACTAATGCGAAAAAAGACACTACACTTATAATTGACGATGCACTAAAACATACGTGAAAAGAGACACTCACTTATAATTGACGATACGCTATAACTAACGCGAAAAGAGACACTACACTTACAGTTAACAATACTGCATTAACAAAGATGCGTAAAGAAGTGTTGAACAAGTAACAATTAAAATTTAAATTAAGAAAAAAGAATAAAGACTTACATTATTAATGATACAAACCCTCATTATAGACAAGTGACCTAACATTAAATTCTCTTACGTCACAGGGTTTTGATTGTTCTCAATTTGAAATAAAAGCGTGCTGGGAAAACAGGTGAGCAACCCTATACTAATGTTCTTAGCTCGTTCATGAAGTTGTGGAAATCTGTCCCGTTTACCGCGACATTAACCGCAGTAACACGCCATTAAGTCTCTGGCTCACACACACGCATGCAGAAATAGCGCCACTCCAGTAAGCTGGTGGCCTGTTTCTTGAGCATAAATGAAGAATCTGTAGCAACAGATATTATCGCTGATAGAGGTTTATAAACTCCAGCATTGCATACCATGAACCCCCTGAAATTTAACAAGGACTTGCCCTAAGTTTCATATTTGTTTTTACTTTATCCTTATAAATCTTACCGATCTCTCAGTACAATGTTAATGCAAATACAGCACTTAGTTATCAGTTTTACCGATCTCTGAAATAAAATTTATCAGTACAATGTTAATGCAAATACAACACTTAGTTATCAGCTTTACCGATCTCTGAAAAAAAAATTATCAGTACAGTGTTATGCAAATACATTATTCACTTATTAGTCTTACCGTTCTTTGAAGTAAAAATGATCGTTAAAATGTTATGCAATTATAATACTCACTTATTAGTCTTACCGTTCTTCGAAATAAAAACGATCGTTAAAACATTATACAATTACAATACTCAGTTATTAGTCTTACCGTTCTTTGAAGTAAAAATGATCGTTAAAACGTTATACAATTACAATACTCACTTAT
Organism: Sinotaia quadrata; assembly: GCA_028829895.1. Classification (NCBI taxonomy): domain Eukaryota; kingdom Metazoa; phylum Mollusca; class Gastropoda; order Architaenioglossa; family Viviparidae; genus Sinotaia; species Sinotaia quadrata. Next base: position 68,811,095 of record CM054181.1, read on the forward strand.
TAGTCTTACCGTTCTTTGAAGTAAAAATGATCGTTAAAACGTTATACATTTACAATACTCACTTATTAGTCTTACCGTTCTTTGAAGTAAAAATGATCGTTAAAACGTTATACAATTACAATACTCACTTATTAGTCTTACCGTTCTTTGAAGTAAAAATGATCGTTAAAACGTTATACAATTACAATACTCACTTATTAGTCTTACCGTTCTTTGAAGTAAAAATGATCGTTAAAACGTTATACAATTACAATACTCAGTTTTCATTCACACAAGTTCAAGATGTTTCTCAGTCCAACCATGTGTAGAGTGGAATTAATTTGGTTCGTCAGAAAAAAAAAATGTTAGTTTTCACCCCGCCAATCTTTTTTTGGTCACCTAATTCATCAATCAATGATATTTACAATATCTCGCCCACTGTTCCTATAACTTTGATGGACAGATGCTCAAATGTAGGCATACGCACTGGTCAAAACTCTTTATTCATGTGATTATTTCCTGTTCATACCCTTTTTGGTCTGCATGCCATCTGACATACTCCTAATTGCAGTCAACACTTCCCTACACATACTATACAAATATAGTTAATTATTCAGAATAGTGACAATATAGTTAATTATTCACTATAACAACAAGCAAATTAGTTGACATTGCCTTCTGGAATTTGTGGCGTCATCTCTCCCTCTTAATTAATTAACAAACATTCATTTATATACGGTTCGTTTCCTATCCCCCCCCCCACGCCCCCGCTAATTTCAATTAACAAGATACGGAAAGTCACACATGTATTTAGCCGTAGGTCTCGTATCATGAAGTCAAGGTCATATAAGCTCAAGCATTACATAATGTAAATAAGTTTGCATTGATTTCCACAAGTCTATTCACCTAGAAAAGTTTTATTTAAAAAAAAAAGTCAAACTTTATAAAAGTACAAGCAGACAAACAAAAACACCGAGCCTGTAAAGCAGGTTGGACATTTTTTGCTTCGGTTTGCCTCAAGAAAGTTTTCTCTCTGTATGAGGTCCAATTGCGCGAGAATAGAAGAAAGGTAAGAAAACAGGGGTTCTCTTTACATCCATTTTAAGTGCCTAGTTGAGATTTTTACTTTCTTTTCCATGTCTGATTAAGTATATATACGGGTCAGATTGCTTGTATTAATTTGCTTTTAAGTCCAGAGAGCTCGTTTGAAACTGTGTCTTGAAACACAAAACTCGGAGACTCTCTACGATCCTCAAGGGGAATCAAAACCGATCTCTTCCGGCTACGAAAAATGTTGTTTGTTTCCTAGTATAGCCCTAAAAAAATTGTATTACATGTCTACCATAAATATCTCTGATGAATTTTGTTTTAATTAGTTCTTGTGTGCCATGTCTGACGCCTATTGCTCGCTTCAACATTCTATAGAAAAAGAAATATCTAAGCACTAAGACATAAACAGGTACACAGTGTACTTCAAGGAGCAAATTTATAGCACGACTTCTTCAGATATTACGAGCAGCAGCAGAAATAGCAGGATTCGGCAAAGTAGCAGGATTATGATGAGTGAAAAGGATAACAGAAGCAAAGGATAAGTAGCATAAACAAGAAACCTAGCAGGATTAGGAGTAGATGAAATAGCGGAAGTAGGAGTAGCAAGGAAGGTAACAGGATTAGGAAAAGTAGGAGTAGTAGTATTAGGATGAGAAGTAGTGTTAGTTGGTAATATTTGAAGTGTTAATTCATGTTTATAATGTTGAAATGATAGTGTGACGTGTTCTGTGGCTTTAATTATAATATTGAAATGGTAATGTAACGTTTTCTATGGCCGTAATTATAATGTTGAAATGGTAAGAAGACGCGTTCTTTGGCCATAATTATGTACAATTTATAGGTGAAATACTTTTTCAGTTCGAACAAGGCTAAATATTTTTTCAATATCTTTTGAATTTCAGTTTCTACTCCGGGTTAGAAATTAACTACTCGGAATGCTATTTATATTTCAACAGTTAACTGTATGCAGTCTGACAGGGTAGTAGTATTGGTCGGTAGCTGGACATGTTTATATTTTAACAGTTAACTGTATGCAGTCTGACAGGATAGTAGTATTGGTCGGTAGCTGGACATGTTTATATTTCAACAGTTAACTGTATGCAGTCTGACAGGGTAGTAGTATTGGTCGGTAGCTGGACATGTTTATATTTCAACAGTTAACTGTATGCAGTCTGACAGGGTAGTAGTATTGGTCGGTAGCTGGACATGTTTATATACCAGTTATGTATCGCAATAGAACTGTTCTTTCTTTAGAAATATTTCTGCAATATTTCTATAGGATTTTGTAGTAAGAATATTGTCCTTATAAACATACATTATTTTTCTTCTCAGGTATATGACGTGAACGATAGATAGATAGATAGATAGATAGATAGATAGATAGATAGATAGATAGATAGATAGGTGGACAGATAGGTGGATGGATGGATGGATGGATGGATGGACGGACGGACGGACAGACAGATATAATATATATCTTACTATCGGGTTCTTGCATATCAGATGTCTTGAAAACTATGACTTATTTGTAAACACACTCGTGATTATTTCATGACATTCAACATTTCATGCTCCACTCGTGTTTATCAAAAGTATCACTAAGAATCCAAACAACGTTTGATATGTTCTTGCCAGTCAGGTTTGTTATTAAAGATCCTGTGATATGTTCTTGCCAGTCAGGTTTGTTATTAAAGATCCTGCCGACGTATGATATGTTCTTGCCAGTCAGATTTGTTATTAAAGATCCTGCCGACGTTTGATATGTTCTTGCCAGTCAGGTTTGTTATTAAAGATCCTGCCGACGTTTGCAAATATTCTGATCAGTGATAGCACACCTTATCTTCAGAAATGGTATTTCTTTTCACATATCTGTTTAAAGACTTGTCTTCCATTAGATATTCTTGAATACCTAGTACATAATCTTCCATTATGCATTACTAAATACCAAGAATTTTGTTCAGAAACTTCCATTTTAAGAAAAATGTTAGTATCATATTATCATTAAAGTTGAAACATAGTTTCAAACAAAATGTTTGTCAAACATCAGATATGTTTCGATAAAGGGTTGTCCCACCTTCTAGCATTTTACACGCCCCCCCCCCCCCCCCAAAAAAAAAAAAAAAATAAACAAATTCTACAGCTAGTATCAGAACTTTGAAAAAACATTTCTCTAAAATCATTATTTTGTTTCTTCCAGAAATTAAAAACGTACCAATGTACAAAAATATCTTTAATATATTGCACACACAATTGTGTTCTTAAATTCGATAGTACGCTTTCATTATTTTGGATTATTTGTACTCAACTTTAATTGGATGTGATGACGAGGTAACTAATGATGACATGGAGATGATGATGGCGACAATATAAAAGACGAAACTGACTATTCCCGGAAGAAACTACGACCGTCAGCTCTCAGTGAACTTATTCTCTCGCTGTGCATCTGAGTGTTATTGCATGTCTGTGCGCGTGTCTGTGTGTGTTTCGAGTTTTCTAGGCATATATATTTACATATCATGTGTTGATTGTGCATGTAGTACGTTTTGTGTAATCCGGAATGTGCGTGTGTATTTGTGTATATATTAATAGAAGAGGAGAATACATTCTTACATATTTGAATGTAAGAAAGTGGGGTTTTACTTTTCAAGTTAAAATTTCAGTTTACCTGGAGAGGAAGGTCATAAAATGCGTTTAATGGTGGAGAAGTAATGAGATGTGGAGAGATTAGGGAAGGATTAGGTGAGAGAAGTCTGGTAATTTATTTCTTTCGTCGAGAGGACAAGGGTTAGTTATCATCTGACTTAAAATGACTGTGTTATATTTCTAAGAGGAGAGAGAGGGGGGGGGGGAAGAGAAAAGGAGGAAGAGTAGGTAGAAAAAAAAAGTTGAAAATGCGTAAGGAAGCAACAGTCTCAACTTAAATTAGTTTTAAGAAGTGTATGTAGTGGACAGTTATTCAGCTAGAATTGATTTTCCAGACGTCAGCACTGTGCTAAATTGATCAGGTCTGTGAGCTGCATTATGCATTGTAAATTTCCTTGGCAAGAGGGCCTCACAGTTTTGCTGGAATGAGGACCTCACAATTACGTTAGCAAGAGGACCTCACAATTTCGCTTAAAGTGATTTTCGGGGTGGAAGGATGAAATAACGTGTTGTATTGTTGTAGCGTAATTGGAGTGATTCATCTGTTACATATTGTACCGCAGTCATTCAGGGCGCGTTCGAGAATGATTTCTGAACTCCAAGATATCGATCTAGTCATCCTAATGCCTGATTAGATGCGACCTGTTGATGGTCGACAACTACATATAACTATCGCACCTTCCTTACCCCCCTCCCTGACTCAAGGATAATCAATTAAGAATTGCACCACAGTATAAATTAATTAAAGAGCTATGGGATCCATGATAGCTGATAGGTATGCAAAGTGTTAATGGAAACCAAACTGCAATCATCTTCAGCACCTGCCACCCCTCCCCCATAACACTCTCGTAACCCGCTCCCACTCACCCGCACACACGCACCCTCCAATCTCCAGCTTCAAATCGACTCCAGCCGAAAGTGCTTCCCATAAGTTGTCAATTTCAGTAATGATCTCCTTGCTTGTTTCTTTTGTTCGATTCGTTAAAAGAAATGTTAGGAAATAATAAATATTTTTCATTTTTTATTTCTTTATCAAATGCACATAAATATTATTGTCATCTGAAATGAAAGCTTGCATATGGCGCCTTTAAGGATGTAGAACATCCTTCCATATATCAACATACAGACTAGAACACACAAACACACACACACACACACACACACACACACACACACATACACACACACACACACACACACACACACACACACACACACACACACACACACACACACACACACACACACACACACACACACACACAGTAAAGTAACATTTAATTCACTTTTACAATTATTGCAATGCTTTATGTAAACTTGAATATGATTCTGTTTATAAATGAGATTTTCTCGCACATAGAGATGTAAATGTTGATGCTTATATTGCAGGCTAAATACAGTGCACAAACACTAATGCTCATATCATAGGCTAAATAAAGTACACATGTACTATTGTTGATAGTACAAGCTAAATGCAGTGCACATATACTGATGTTCATATTACAGACTAAATACAATGCACACATACTAATGTTAATATTGTAGGTAGTAGAGTGAACATGCACTAATGTCATATTGTAGATTAGTAAGTGCTATGTACTATTGCTTACATTATACTACAGTGAACATGTATATTTACTTACATTATACTACAGTGAACATGTATATTTACTTACATTATACTACAGTGAACATGCATATTTACTTACATTATACTACAGTGAACATGTATATTTACTACAATGAACATGTATATTTGTATATTTACTTACATTATACTATGGTGAACAGATCTATTTACTTATATTTGTGTAATTCCATACAAAACTATATTTACTTATATTTGTGTAATTCCATACAAAACTATATTTACTTATATTTGTGTAATTCCATACAAAACTATATTTACTTATATTTGTGTAATTCCATACAAAACTATATTTACCTATATTTGTGTAATTCCATACAAAACTTTATTTACTTATATTTGTGTAATTACATACAAAGTTATATTTACTTATATTTGTGTAATTACATACAAAACTCTATTTATATTGTACTGCAGTACACATACACATTTAGTTACACTGGACTGCACTACAGATATATCTATTTATATGTACTGCACTACAGATATATTTATTTATATGTACTGCACTACAGATATATTTATTTATATGTACTGCACTACAGATATATTTATTTATATGTACTGCAATACAGGTTTATTTATTTACAAGTATAATCCATGTACTCGTAAGTTATTTTCTCTACCTGATTTCTGATCAAACCACTGGACAGGTTTAAAGCCAAATCGATTACTCTGGCGATATTACAACATGAAAAAATGTTGTTTTTTTCCATCTGCTTTCTGATCAACCCACTGGCTGAGTTCAAAGCCAATCGATCGTTCGGGCAATGCTTAGCGAACATGAAAGTGCCTTGGTTTGGGAATTATTGCTGGACAGTTTAACAGAATAATATTCGGATCCCATTTCTGTGATGAGTTCTTGAAAACTTTGGATTATATGCTGGACAATAACGATGTTCTCCACTGTCAGTGCGCTGTTTCAAAGCGTAGAAAAGGGAGTTATATATGCATTTGCTGTTTCAAAGCAGAGAAAAGGAGTATATATAGGGGAGTTTTGTATATATATGTATACATATATGTGTTGCTTCAAACCCATAGAGGCATAGACAAAGGAGACATATATGCAATCGCTGTTTCAAAGCATAGACAAAGGAGTAATTTATAAATTTGCTATTTCAAAGCATAGACAGGTGAGTTATATACATACATTTGCTCTTTGAAACCATAGACAGGGGGTATATAAATATTTGTTTCAAATACGTGTTCTCTTAATCCATAGAAGGGGCATTAACATATACTTTCACAGAAAAGAAAGAAATATTTTCGGTTTCACACTAAATGCGAAGGAGTAATGCATGCTAGATGATTAAAATTAAATGAGAGAGAAAAATATATTTTGGATTACAATAATCTGACAAGGGAGTAAGATATACTTGGCCGATGAAAATAGACTGACAAGGGAATAAAATAACAGTATAGATTAGAAAAGGGACGAGAAGCAACGCACGATTAAATACGTGGACTGGCGTTTGAAACATATTTTCCTTTTCCAAACAATACGACAGGAAAACGTATTATGAAGTCCTAAGCATAGATGAGAAAGTAAAATATATCTCTCAGTTACAAACACCGACTTAGGAAGATGCTGCTTAAAATGGACAGGAGGAGTACAGGCCACAGGTGTTCAACGTGTGACACAATGCACTCGTTAAAGGTGAATGGGCGAACTAAGATTGGAGGGACGAGTTGTTAAAGTGTCAATTATATGCTTGTCAGTTCGATCAGCTTGTGCGGAGATGCGTTATTGTTGTTCTAGTCACAAGCAATGATCACACGCTCAATCAATCGTTCGCTCTAGTCTTCAAGCTTTAGCATCTGTGACGCGTTCGTCATGTTGGCTTGATGACCTTCGCTATTATACATTTGTGACGCGTTCGTCATGTTGGCTTGATGACCTTCGCTATACATTTGTGACGCGTTCGTCATGTTGGCTTGATGACCTTCGCTATACATTTGTGACGCGTTCGTCATGTTGGCTTGATGACCTTCGCTATACATTTGTGACGCGTTCGTCATGTTGGCTTGATGACCTTCGCTATACATTTGTGACGCGTTCGTCATGTTGGCTTGATGACCTTCGCTATACATTTGTGACGCGTTCGTCATGTTGGCTTGATGACCTTCGCTATACATTTGTGACGCGTTCGTCATGTTGGCTTGATTACCTTCGCTGTACATTTGTGACGCGTTCGTCATGTTGGCTTGATGACCTCCGCTGTACATTTGTGACGCGTTAGTCATGCTGGGTTGATGACCTTCGCTGTACATTTGTGACGCGGGGTTCGTCATGCTGGCTTGATGACCTCCGCTGTACATTTGTGACGTGTTCGTCATGGTTGTTTGAATGACCTCTGCTGTACATTCGTGACGTGGTCGTCATTCTTGCTTGATGATCCAACGCTGCTCAATGCTGAGGACAACGAGGCACAAGTGAACTCAGGGTATGTGCTGTAATTTGACGTATGTCGCATTCTGAGCCGTAACTTGCCGCGAGCCCTTGCATAATCCATAATTTATTTTTCTTATTTATGTTCCAAAATTTGCCACAACCCTCTGCTTCGCTTCATACTTTGCTATTTTCTTATTTCTGGGCCATAATTTACTTTTCTTATTTATGTTCCAAAATTTGCCACAACCCTCTGCTTCGATTCATACTTTGCTATTTTCTTATTTATGTTCCAAAATTTGACATCTGATTTCTCTACACAAGCTCTGTTCTGTGCCAAAATTTGCCGTTTGTTGATTCAATGTTGTGAGAGAACAATTGGCAAATGCCATAATGTTGCCATATTTTGGTGCCAGTATATATCGTCGGCGAACGATAAGTGGCTACATGCTTATTTCTACGTCAGAAGTGGCTACTTACCGCTTCCTACGTCAACATTTTATACACTCCACTATTTTGTATTTGCATCACTCTTTGTCACGCTTTGTTAATTGCTACATGTTTATGCACAATGTCCTGAATATAATAATTTGGAGTATACTTTACGCTGGAACCTAATTTGCCTCATATGTATTCTAGTCCATAATTGGCCTCATACAGTATTCTAGTCCATAATTAGCCTCATACAGTATTCTAGTCCATAATTGGCCTCATACAGTATTCTAGTCCATAATTGGCCTCATACAGTATTCTAGTCCATAATTGGCCTCATACAGTATTCTAGTCCATAATTGGCCTCATACAGTATTCTAGTCCATAATTGGCCTCATACAATATTCTGGGCCATTAGTGTCAGTATCCATGGCCGTAATTTGCCTCACACATTATTCTCGCTCACAATTTACCTCATACAGTATCATGGGCATAATCTGCAATATTCTATATTCTGTGTCACCACTCAAGTTCTGCCTGTTACAGAAGTCTACTTGCATTATGTACTATATTTAGTACTGATCAACAGTCACCATGTAACGTGCAACACACATTCCCGTTATGCATCACGCCACTCATACACATACACGTCACAGGTTATATCCGTCATCTACAACACGCACGCACACACACACACACATACACCTTTCACACACACTCACCAGACCTCATACATGCGTCACAATCTATATCCGAAATACCCCCACCCCTTCCCATCACAGATCTACGTCATAATTCTATATCCTTGACAATTATCCCACTCCCAATCATAGACGCACATCACAAATTCATATTTATTATGCACTGACCATAAATATATGTACAATATATCTATGATATACAACCCCACCCACTGCCGACTAAACACATACATTACAAATCCATACATGTGACCCATAACCACAACCACCACCACCCCGATCACAAACATACCTTCCAAATTCATATCTATAATAATGAACAATCCACCACCAAAGGTTTTCATCAAGACTCCATGATAATGAACCCCACTACCACAGATGTGCAATCACAAATCCATGTTCATGAAATACATCCCATCACCACCACCATCACTACTGCCACCACCACACAACAAATTCACATACACTCAGTCACAAGAAACTCACACACAGTAGTACTCATTAACAAACAAGTCACTAGAAACGCACACAGTAACCTCATCAACAACTAGAAAGTTACTATTATTTAAGCCATGCTTATAAACACATTTTATTATGAAGCTGTACAACCCACAGCTGCAGCTTTTAAATTGCCGTTATAAAATAAAGCTTCAGACCACAAATACTGCTTTTGCGCTGATTGATTTTGGAACTCTTGACATTTGAAGAAATCTGCACTGATTCCACACTGAATTCCCACAGGCTGTTCCAGGTCAAACATTTATTTTCAGGTTGGATTTAGCGTAGAGTTGGTGCCCCTTTTTCGCTTCAGTGCCTTCATCTTCCTTTCTTCACACTGTAAAGTTGAGGTCATCTTCCTGAGTTTTATTGGAAATTCTTCATTATTTCAATAAAATGAAAAATAGTACTTTTGTTGTCTGTTCCATATCTTTGAATACACTTTGTTGTTCTTTATTATTTGTTTGATGTTTAATGTATAAGGAATTTAAAATATTTATATCCCCAATCGTGAATCAGACCAGCTTCGCCTTTAACTTTTGGCGCAAAGCTGTGACGTCATGTATATTTGACCCTTTTGTTAGCTGCAAGACACAGTGCAAGTACACAGCTAAGTGGTTGTAAAATCCCCGAGTGAAAACATCAATAAGTTTTGTCTATACTAAAAGGTTAGAACAAAAGTACATGAATATAAATATGACAGTGCGTAAACTAATGAAGTATGAATTATCATTTTCTGTATTTCTCTATTTGTCTGAACTTTGCCATTAATTGAATGCGTATGTTGTAATAATATCATTAAATAATAGAAATGAAAATTCATTAATTAAAAGAACGAGTACCTTTCTTCAAGATACTTACCTGGCTGCCCACACATGACACATTTGACCTTTGGCCTTCATTTCGTCTTCACTAGAGTACGGTATGTGTTGTCTTATAAAACCCACGTCATTTGAGTTCAGAGTACAACCGAGTCCAGGCTATGGATTTATTATCAATTTGGAGGTCAATTTTGAGGTCAATGTACAGTGGTGGTGTAACTCACGCACGTTTCACTTACGAATTCAACTGTACGCGCACGGGGGATGGGGGGTTGTGGTGGTTAAGTCGGTGTGAGTGGCGAGGAGGTGAAAGGCGTGAATCTGCTGTTCCCTCAAATTGGTCTCAGTTCCTGAATTCCTGTCGGACGTTACAGTCAAAGACTCACACGTCCTGTTTGTGTCATAAGTCCCCTCTACGCGATCCATCTACATGTACGTCATCTCATGTACAAGGAAGTAGAAAGACTTAAATAATTGAATTTCTGACTGCCTGAATTTAAGTTTCAGAATCATATGACGTATTCCGGACAATACCATGTCATTCTGCAGAAAATCAGAAGATAGCAGCAATAGACACCGATCACCAATATGTTGTTTTCTTAGAAACAACCAGCGGCAGATTTGCCCACTCAATCAATTTCTCGATCTTAACTAAGGCCAATCATTTCGTGTACAACTCTCTCCGTCACAAAAATCTAGCCCACGGTTTCATATACCTAACCCACCGTCACACAAGCCCATGGTCTCACAAACCTGGAGTATGGTCACGCAAATCTGGACTATGGTCACACAAACCTGGACTATGGTCAAAGAAACCTGGACTACGGTCTCACAAACCTGGACTATGGTCACGCAAACCTGGACTATGGTCACACAAACCTGGACTATGGTCACACAAACTGGACTATGGTCACACAAACCTGGACTATGGTTACACAAACCTGGACTATGGTCACACAAACCTGGACTATGGTCTTACAGACCTTGACTATGGTCACACAAACCTGGCACGCGGTTTCCTATACCTTACCCATGATCACACAAACTTGGCCCACGGTCTCAGAAACCTGGCCCAAAAACTGTCGTTTAAGGCGCTGCCTAATAATTAACATTAAGATTAATGAACTTAATCTATAGTTAAATATGAATTGACACTAACCAAACTAAATTACGTATATACATTCTAAAATTAAACTTCAAATTAATGACTTAAAAGTTTACCAATATATTCAATTTAATAGCAAACGAACTATGTGCAAAGAAAACAAGAAAACAAACAACTGTAGGTTAATGTCCAATGTTAAAATTAAAATAAAACAAAATAAAAAATATAATAAAATACACATAATCTTGTGAAAAAAAGAATACTTCGTTAATGTGTCAATATAATTAAAGGATATATAGGTAGCATTTTTGTGTTAAACTTGTACAGTTATAGTGAAGGTACAATTGTAATTTGTTTTTTTAAACCTGCAATAAACTCACTATACTGACAAGAAAAAAAAAGAGTATACAAATGCACTAAAATATGCAACCACAATTTATCTACATATATCGTAAAGTTTTCAAATTTAGGCAGGCTAAATCTTGTGTGTGTGTGTGTGTGTGTGTGTGTGTGTGTGTGTGTGTGTGTGTGTGTGTGTGTGTGACTTTTGACCTGAGAGTGAACTGCGGCCTTGTGCTCCGACATGAGGAACCAGGAACTGCCTCTAAATCACAAAACGTACGCCAATTATTCCAGCACTGACACCTTGCTGTCTTCCCCTTATGCTTTAACGTTTACTCAGCTACATTTTATACCAAAATAATGTATGTGATGAGTAGCGATTTATTCTACACTATTTTACTGAGCTACCTTTATGCAAAAATGACCTATTTAATGAGTAACGCTTTATATTACTTTATTTTATTGAGCTATGCTTATACCAAATGACTTATAAGTAACGGCTTTATTCTACTCTATTTTACTATGCTTGATACCAAAATGACCTATGAGTAAGGGCTTTATATAACTCTCTCTTACTGCGCTTTGCTTATATAATCTTATATAATTTTATTCAGTAATTTTACTGAGGTTTGCTTTACAATGATCGACCTATTGTACTTTGTAATGGTTTATACCAGTTGATCAATTATAAATATAATAAGTTTGGTTTATGCTTATTGACTTTACTGTACTGTTAGGTTTATACTGATTGATCAATTATACTTAGTTTGGTTTATAGTGATCGACCTATTGTGCTTAGCAATGGTAATACCGATTGATCAATTATACTGAGTTTGGTTTATACTGATTGACCTATTGTACTGAGTTAGGTTCATACCAATTGATCAATTATACTGAGTTTGGTTTATACTGATTAACCTTTTATACTGAGTTAGTATTATACTGATTGATCTATTGTATTGAGTTTGGTGTATATTGATTGACATTTTATACTGTGGTTTATACTGATTAAATAATACTACTGAGTTTGGTTTATACTAATCGACCTATTGCACTTAGCAATGGTTTATACCAATGGATCAATTTTACTGAGTTTGGTTTATATTGTTTGACCTATTATAGTGAGTTAGTATTATACTGATTGATCTATTATACTGAGTTTGGTGTATACTGATTGACATTTTAGACTGTTTGATTTATACTGATTGACCTGTTATACTGTGTTTGGTTTATACCTATTGAACTATTATACTTAGCAATCGTTTATACAGATGGATCAATTTTATATAGTTTGGTTTATACTGATACCTATTGTATTTAGCAATTGTTATGCTGATTGACCATTTATACTGAGTTTGTTTATACTGAGTGATCTAATATACTGAGTTAGGTTTATACCGATTGATCACTGATCGACCTATTGTATTTAGCAATGGTTTATACCGATTAATCTATTGAGTTTGATTTATAGTTATAGATCTATATTAGTGAGTTTTATTTATGCTGATTGACCTCTTTTACTGAGTTTGGTTTATGCTGATTGACCTGTTACACTGAGTTTGGTTTATACTGTTTGACCTATGGTTCTGGACTATGCTTTATGATTGAAACATATCGAATTATGCTTTATAGCTATTGGTCTGTTTGACTGAGCAATGCTAGTTTATGCCAAATGGCATGTTTGAATTTGTCTGCTTGACTGAGCAATGCTTTATGCCAAATGGCATGTTTGAATTGTCTGTCTGCTTGACTGAGCAATGCTTTATGCCAAATGGCATGTTTGAATTGTCTGTCTGCTTGACTGAGCAATGCATTATACCAAATGGCATGTTTAAATTGTCTGTCTGCTTGACGGTCTAGTGTTGTGTTTAAGTGCATGCATCGTGTGGTGCCTGTCAAAAATCGAAGTCGGGGCATTTTTCCTCCTATTATTTTTACAGATTGATAAAGCCGTTCTCCCCTCGACCTGCCCGCCACTTTACTAGTCTTATCAACCAGAACGACAACCAATCGTTCAACTATTGTTTGATAAATACCTTTTCCCAGCGAACTATTACGAAACTGTCTTGAAATTTTTATTTGTAGTTTTGTTTTGTTTTTTATTTTTTTATTTCAAATGGCACGTCCTTATCATACTGTTTTATCCATTAGAGAAACAGGTTTTGCGTGTAGTGTATCTGAATGTGTCTGTGCGTGTTTTTGCATGCGCACGCATGTTACTCTGCTTATATTTGGTAGAGTGGGGTAGTGGTGGTTGGGAGGAGGATTGTAACTTGGTTTGGTGCTGCTCAGCGTGACGATTGACGTCAGATGTAATTATACGTGAGTCTATATCCATGCCACAATTTATGTGTGACGTGAGAGATTTCTTCCCCGTGACGTGAGAGACTTGATAAGTACTTGCAAGGCCGAGGGGACATGCTGGATCACGTTATTAGCTGTTATAATTAATTGCGTGGTGGTGACGTCATCAACAACAGCAACAAAATCCAGATAAGATGTCTCGAGGTCGAGCTGAAGTGCTAGTTGGATACCCGAACTGCAATTTTCATGTTTTTTTTCCTTGTTGTTTGTTTTGAAAGTTCCATTGTGTTCCGAAATCGTGAGAGATTTGTTACGCACACAGAGCTAAATGCCTTGAGGATTTTAATCACAGGAGAATGTATTTAATTGATGTAGCACGCGATTTCATGGTCAACGTGTGCGAGACATAAACGAAAATAAAACGACATTTGGTACAATAAAAACTGGTAATGATTAAATAATATAACACCGCTGATTAGAAGGAGACTTGTATCTGGTAATGAATAAATAATATAACACCGCTGATTACAAGGAGACTTGTTTCTAGTAATGAATAAATAATATAACACCGCTGATTAGAAGGAGACTTGTTTCTAGTAATGAATAAATAATATAACACCGCTGATTACAAGGAGACTTGTTTCTAGTAATGAATAAATAATATAACACCGCTGATTAGAAGGAGACTTGTTTCTAGTAATGAATAAATAATATAACACCGCTGATTAGAAGGAGACTTGTATCTGGTAATGAATAAATAATATAACACCGCTGGTTAGAAGGAGACTTGTATCTAGTAATAAAGAAAATAATTTTAAAAAGTACTGTAAGGTAATGTGGGGAAATACAAAAGCACTGTCGTATGAGTACTACGTGTAAGAAGAGGGGGGGGGGTGACTACACGAAGACGACGACTGAGGTCTACCCCTGTTGACTACCAAACATAATATAATTTTCTGTTTAAATTTTAAAATTAATCATGGGGCTTTGTTTTTATTTGTTTGGTTGGTTGTTTTTTTTTTCTCTCTCTCTCTTTGGGGGTGGGGGTGGGGGAAAAAAGGATCCGCCCCAAGTGTCTCAAAAATCCACTCTGAGTGCGAAATAGTTTAGGAACGCCTCTGAGTGTGGATAACCGTTAGTGGTAAGTGAAATGGGTTATTATAGAATTGGTTATAAAGTAACACTTAGTGGTATGTGAGTGAGGTTACTATAAAACTGATCAAAAGTTACGTTTAATATTATGTGATATCGGTTACTTTATAACCGATCATAAAATAAAATTACAATATGAAATGCTGCAAATCATTATAAAGCAACTATTAGCTGTGTGTCAGATAAAAATTACTTTGCAACTAATAATATAGCAACTTCCTTTGCATGAGAATTGTTTATAAAGCAATATGTAGTGATGTATGAGATAAAATTACTAGTAAGGGATTATCAAGCAACATTTATTATAGTGATATATGAGACAAAAGTCTTTATGTAAGTGATTATCAAGCAACATATAGTGGTATATGAGACAAAAGTCTTTATGTAAGTGATTATCAAGCAAAAAATTGTTATATATGAGATTGTGATGCCAACTCCACCTAGTTAATGGTTATGATGATTATTATTAATTAATCATCCATAACTAATTGCAACTGATAAGAATCTTAATTTATGTTATTGACAATTTTCCAGAAAACACCACTCGTCTCTCTTCTCACTTGGCATATATGGGGGCGCTGTAAATGTTTCATCTCATCCACAACATTAAAGACAAACATTTACCATAGCACAATGTTTCCATAGGTGGAAAACCTTTTACCAAAGGAGAAGATAAATCGTGTAGAAACTGAAAGTGAATAACTCTTTTCCTCCGGTCAACTTTCTGTATTTTCTAAACTCTTTAGATTCCCACAGGTCGGAAATATAGAATCCCTCATCACTAAAAATCCAGTTGTTATATTATTTATATTTTTTTCTTTCCTTTTAGGGTCTGCAGGCAAAGCAAGATCTCAAGTCCGTATGCTAATCTGGTCAATACACTGGTTTTTCATTGCGTCTTCTGTGTCGAGCGCTGTCTTGTCTAGAAACCTTCTGTCTGGATCCGGCCGAGACTATATCGCCCTGTACCTTGATCACCTGACAGTAAGTTGTCCTTGAAAGTGTTGATAATTGACCGACTTCTTATTTATAAATAGCGTAAGATGGGCAGGTGATGTCTGTCAGTGGACATCTAAATTTGTTGTTTTATTGCTTTCAAAGTCAGTAACAATTTTTTCTGTCGTAGTAAAGACACTACTAACCAACATACCGACAAAGTCAGTAACAATTTTTCTGTCGTAGTAAAGACACTACTAACGAACATACCGACAAAGTCAGTAACAATTTTTCCTGTCATAGTAAAGACACTACTAACCAACATACCGACAAAGTAAATAGAGACTCACCTGTCAAATATAGAGAGGATAGAATGGAAGTCAAAAGGCAGTAATTTTTTTAATGAGTGTAAAGAATCCAACCTTGAAGAAATAAAGTCAGCTTTTATTTAAATTCTAAATCTGTCAACAACTGCAACCGGGGTGGGAGGGAGTGTTGGAAGTTAGTGGATTTAGTTTGAGTGAAAGAGTCTATAAAACTCATTTAAAGAACTGAACATTCAGTTTTATTCACATCTAAAGGTTTAAAAAAGACATTTAAAAAAAATCTCTACCTTTGATGTGTATTTCGTTTGCTCACTTATTTGCTTGCTTGTTTGTATGTTAGCTTTCTGCAACTTTATTTGTTCATTTATTGACTGCAATTTATTTGTTGTGGTGGTTGTATTTTTTTTTTGTTAGTAGCTTTGTAAAAAGTATTTTTCTTTACCATTTTATTTTTCTTTTGTTGTTAGTACATGTGTACACTTTCGTTGACGGAGGAGGGTGTGTTTTTATTCACTGTTTGCATTTTGGCTTATTTATCTATGTGGAATTTGTTTTTTTTAATTTTTAGATATAAATTATGCGAATGCAGAAGAGTAACCACTTGCACTCGCACTTGCTTGTTCGCACGATCACTAGCATTTCTATTTTATTCACACGATCACTACTAGCACATTTCTATTAGTTTTTATTCACACGATCACTACTAGAAAGTGATAGAGACGTTGTTCGTACGATCACTGCTAGGATATTTGCAAGTCTTTATTCTTTATTCGCATATTAGCGCTAGAGACGTTGTTCGCACGATCCCTTCTATGTTATATGTATTACTTTATTCACACGATCTCTAATAGCACATTGGTATTAGTTGTTCGCACGGTCACTGCTAAGATATGTATTAGAGTTTATTTACACGATCACTACTAGCACATTTGTATTAGTCTTTACTTACACGATCACTGCTAGTATATGTTAGAGACGTTGTTCGCACGATAACTGCTAAAATATTAGTCCTTTTTTTCTTTGCACGATCACTGCTTAAACATTAATCATTCAGTCTTTGTTCGCATGATCACTGCTAAAGAATTGTGTTAGAGTCTTTTATTCACACAATCACTGTTAACACATTTGTGTTAGAGTCTTTTATTCACACAATCACTGTTAACACATTTGTGTTAGAGTCTTTATTCACACGATCATTGCTAACGAATTAGAATTAGAGTCGGTTTAGACAGGATGTGCCAATCGCCGTGGCTAATTTAATGTAACGTGTCTTTAGAGAAACAATTAATTTTCATTATTTCAAAATGTGTCTTTTGATGAAACATACAAGCCTATCAGAAAATGAACGATTAGAATTTTACAGCAGAATTGGCTTTTTTTAAAACCAGAACGGAGCAAAATCTATTAATTATAATCAAGATACATAACTCTAATTAATCAGAAAGCATCACTCTTGGTGAACGAAAGACACATAATGTGTTTTACGAATATAGCACATAATGAAAACTGGTTCCATGGATGTAATAACATTTATTTTGTTTTGATTTTTGTGAAAGAGTTAATATTAAATAAATGTATAGAGAATGTTGTTCAGAATCGAAGTGCTGAATACACATACAAAATTTATAAACTAATAATTAATTTTTATTTTCTGTTTTAAAATTCTAAGCGCAGAAAAATTCACAGTGCTAATTCTAACAACAAATTTTCCTCAAATTTCACGTAATTAAGTTAGGCACCTCAAACTGTTTTCGCCATCATCGATATTATTAGAAGTCAATGCGGGTCGATTACAAGCTTTGATATCAAATCTTGATGAACTTTTAGATATCTTATTGCCTTAATCTAGCGTAAAGTGAAATTATTTTCCACCTACAACGCCATACACGGCTTTTGCCATAAATGGTGTATTAAGCATAATAAACCATGAAGGGTATTAAGTGTCCATAATCATGAAGGGTATTAAGTGTCCATAACCATGAAGGGTATTAAGTGTCCATAACCATGAAGGGTATTAAGTGTCCATAACCATGAAGGGTATTAAGTGTCCATAACCATGAAGGGTATTAAGTGTCCATAACCATGAATAGTATTAAGAGTCTTAAAAATAAAGGGTTTAAAATGTATTAAACATAGATGATAATAATCGTATTGTAACCATTGGATATTAAACTTTTAAAAATCATTGGGGATATTGAATGTGTTTAAACGCAGAGGATATTGAACGTATTTTACCATAGAGGTCAATGTTTTTACCATAGAGGTCAATAACTTCTTTACAAGAGAATATCAATGACGTCTTCACCATAGAGGGCCCAATAATGTCTCCACAATAGAGGGCCCAATAACCGTTTTCACCATAGTGGGCCCAATAACGTCTTCACCATAGAGGGCCCAATAACGTCTTCACCATAGAGGGCCCAATAATTCTTCACCATAGAGGGCCCAATAATGTCTTCACCATACAAGGTCAATAATGTCTTCACCATACAAGGTCAATAATGTCTTCACCATACAAGGTCAATAATGTCTTCACCATACAAGATCAATAATGTCATCACCATACAGGTTCAATAATGTCTTCACCATACAAGGTCAATAATGTCTTCACCATACAAGATCAATAATGTCATCACCATACAGGTTCAATAATGTCTTCACCATACAGATTCAATAATGTCTTCACCATACAGGTTCAATAATGTCTTCACAATACAAGGTCAATAATGTCATCACCATACAGGTTCAATAATGTCTTCACCATACAGATTCAATAATGTCTTCACCATACAGGTTCAATAATGTCTTCACAATACAAGGTCAATAATGTCTTCACCATACAAGGTCAATAATGTCTTCACCATACAAGGTCAATAATGTCATCACCATACAGGTTCAATAATGTCTTCACCATACAGGATCAATAATGTCTTTATAGTAGAGGATCAATAATGATAATTACCCTATTAACGATCAATAACGTCTTAACAACAGAAGGTTAATAACGACTTCATTAGTATACAAACACGCAAACGCTAACAAATAGAGAGAGAGGTTAACAAGAGACAAATTACTCTTAAATGTCCCAGTTTACACATTCCCCGGCCTGTTACGGGCTGCTTATTTTCTATAATGTACAAACGCTCTGACAATCTGTATATTTGTCCCGGTTGATGAAGTATAACGCACACCCAAAAAGGTGAGAAGGGCCAAGCTTGGCGTTAATGTATGTTGCTTCGTATCTGCCCGTTTAATTAATCCTTCAACAGTTTCGGTCTCACCTTGTATGGTGAATTTGTTCTGCAACCATTTCAGTTACCGCTGTTCACGCGCAGCTCTTACGACAACGGCAATGGTAAATGCCTGCGGTAACGTATGTCATCACTAACGCTAGTGAGGAACAAGATCGGTCCAGACCGTTCGAGCGAATCTCTATCTGCCCAAAATGGACGGACGCAACCTAGAGCGCTTGACGCCAACTGAAGCGTTAAAAAAAAAAGCGGCATTTCATTGCCTGTGCATGCATCAAGTTTCAACTGCAGTGCTGCTAATGTGTGTTCCAGACAGTTTATTAAGTTTCTTCACTCTTAAACGTATTTTCTTCACTTGTTATCGTTTTTTTCTTTTTTGCAGTCGTTGTTATTATTTAGTTGTCGACGTCGTCGTCATCTTTTCTCCGTGTTATAGATCGGTTGGTTGCTTGTAAATTTTAGTCTCGGAATCGAGAAAAGTTTAAATGTATCCAAATGACGTCATGCGCCAAAGAAGACTACTGCTATGTTGCCGTTAGCGCTTGGGCACTTGGTAACGTGTTTTCACGTTACTCATCCCCACTAGTATTACATGCAGAAGTACTGTCTTGTAGCAATTATGTTTATCTTATCTTGGATTGTTTTTGTTTTTTTAATGAAATTGTGTAGCTGCAGTCGTAATTATGTTTGTCACTTGATGTTTCTTTTGTTTTGCAGACATAGACATCTCTTGATTTACATATGTGCTTAAGTCGTGTCATGTTCAGTTTATCTATAGAGATCTCCTGATGTACTCTCCATTCATTGAGTCGTGTTATGTTCAGTATGTTTATAGAGATCTCCTGATGTACCCTCTGTGCTCTGAGTCATGTTATGCTCAGTATGTAATGAAATACCATGACCGATCGATCTGTTGAAATGTTCAAGAAGTGTAAGTAGCAGGTCAAGAACCTTTGCAACCCGATAAGTATTTTATTATTTCACAACAAAATGGCGCAGAAACTATTACTTCATTTGTCATCACTGTGCAGATGATTGTATTTTTTCATGAGGGGAGTTAAAATCACGCGTAAAGCATATTAGCTTGACTGCCATTTTTACTAACATTTCGCTAAGATGACCCATTTTAGTTACCTCGTTTGACCTACATTTAGCCAATTTACTCTTTGAGTGTATCATAAGCTTAACAACACCTTTGTTTTCACATATTCTTTACACATGGACGGTGGAAAAAACTCAAGCTTGGTGTTGTTGTTTCTTTAAACAAAGTGGCAAACATCGTTGCTGTTTTTCAAAAAATTGAATTCATTATCCTTTTTCAGTCTGCAAAAAAAAAAAACGTATAAGGAGTGAGAAGAGAAAAAGAGAGAGAAGTGAGGAAAAGAGAAAAATGAGAGAAGAAAGAAATGAGAGAGGTAAGACTGAGAAAATAAGAAGAGATAAGTGAGAGAGAAGAAAGAAAGAAGAGAGGAAGAGAGAAGTGAGGAAGATAGAAAAGAGAGAAGTAAACGAGAAAATAGGAAGAGAGTAGAGAGAGAATGATAAAGAAATAGACGGGTGAGAGCAAAGCGAGAGAGTTCAGAGACAAGTGAGAGTGTAATAGGAGAGAGAAGTGAGAGTGTAATAGGAGAGAGAAGTGAGAGTGTAATAGGAGAGACATGTGAGATTGCAGTAGGAGAGAGAAGTGAGAGTGTAATAGGAGAGAGAAGTGAGAGTGTAATAGGAGAGACATGTGAGATTGCAGTAGGAGAGAGAAGTGAGAGTGTAATAGGAGAGAGAAGTGAGAGTGTAATAGGAGAGACATGTGAGATTGCAGTAGGAGAGAGAAGTGAGAGTGCAGTAGGAGAGAGAAGTGAGAGTGCAGTAGGAGAGACTTGTGAGAGTGAAGTAGGAGAGACGTGAGAGTGCAGTAGGAGAGAGAAGTGAGAGTGCAGTAGGAGAGAAGTGAGAGTGTAATAGGAGAGACAAGTGAGAGTAGGAGAGAGAAGTGAGAGTCTAATAGGAGAGACAAGTAAGAGTAGGAGAGAGAAGTGAGAGTGCAGAAGGAGAGAGAAGAGAGGAAGAGATAAAGAGAGTGGGGAAGAGAGAGTGGGAGAAAAGAGAGATTGGGAAGAAAAGAATAGAAAGAGAATTTCCGTTCGAGATGATGAATTTTCTTTTTCACCCTTGAGTCAAGATGACACTTCTTGAGGGCGAAGAGCCAATGAAAAATTTCGTTACCATGACACACAAATATTGTAAATTGCCTCTGTCCTTTGGCATTAACTCACTTTCGGCATTCCTTTGTACGCGTCTAGATTTGATTGGGGGGTGGGGGTATACATATTTGAAAAGAGATTAAAATAGCTATTTGAAGGCTTGTGATTGGAAATTTGCCCGCTCAGTTTTCTACTGACGGTTTGAAAAATTACGGTTTAAAGTGTTTTTTAGTCGGTCACCGTGACCTGAATCGCATTATATTGTCGATCATTTTCGCTACCGGTATTTTAACACCAGGCATTTGTTTCGCATTTCAGCCGGTATCATAATGCTAGGTGTATGTAGTCTCAGCCGGTATCATAATGCTAGGTGTATGTAGTCTCAGCCGGTATCATAATGCTAGGTGTATGTAGTCTCAGCCGGTATCATAATGCTAGGTGTATGTAGTCTCAACCGGTATCTTAATGCTAGGTGTATGTAGTCTCAGCCGGTATCATAATGCCAGGTGTATGTAGTCTCAGCCGGTATCATAATGCCAGGTGTATGTAGTCTCAGCCGGTATCATAATGCCAGGTGTATGTAGTCTCAGTCGGTATCATAATGCTAGGTGTTTGTAGTCCTAGCCGGTATCATAATGCCAGGTGTTTGTAGTCCTAGCCGGTATCATAATAGGTGTTTGTAGTCCTAGCCGGTATCATAATGCTAGGTGTTTGTAGTCCTAGCCGGTATCATAATGCCAGGTGTATGTAGTCTCAGTCGGTATCATAATGCTAGGTGTTTGTAGTCCTAGCCGGTATCATAATGCCAGGTGTTTGTAGTCCTAGCCGGTATCATAATGCTAGGTGTTTGTAGTCCTAGCCGGTATCATAATGCCAGGTGTTTGTAGTCCTAGCCGGTATCTTAATGCTAGGTGTTTATAGTCCTAGCCGGTATCTTAATGCCAGGTGTTTGTAGTCCTAGCCGGTATCTTAATGCCAGGTGTTTGTTTTGAGCTGCAGCTCGGTTTACTGACGCCCTCTTGTTTAGAGTTCTAGCAAATAACTTCAGAGCTGTCTCACAACACTGAGTTTAAGTATTTTAAAGTTGACTTAAGAAGCTGCTCTAGATATACATATGAAACATAGTTCTGTTTCATAAAGAGGTGCCTAGACATGTTGTTACAATAATATATTTGCGTCGTGGGTTATTTGATTTTATTAGAGAGATCTATGTGTAACAAAGTTTGCTATTTAAAAATTATATGTGAGTTTTTCGTCATGCACGAGTAGCAAAGTTAACAGTTGTTCACGTGAGTGAGAAAAAGTGACTTTCAACAGTTACTTTGAAAAATTGTGGTAGCTGAGAGAGATTGAGAGATACTGAATACAGTTGTTTAATTTAAATATACCTTATACCAGTGACTTTGAGTGAGTGAGTGAATGAGTGAGTGAGTGAGTGAGTGAGTGAGTGAGTGAGTGAGTGAGTGAGTGAGTGAGTGAGTGAGTGAGTGAGTGAGTGAGTGAGTGAGTGAGTGAGTGAGTGAGTGAGTGAGAAATACTATGGCCACAGCAATGACTAATTTCCTTATACATTTGGTTGTGACAACTTATCATCTGAAACGTACCATAGTCAGAAGGGTGTTCTCAAGGTCACAAGTTTATTTCCCTCAAATAGTGAGGGGCGTATCCAAGTGGTGCGAAGATGTTCGGTTCGAATAATGTCACTCAGTGATTATAAAGGTTATTCGTTTACTGCAATGTGGTGTGTAGTCAGTTATAAAGGTTATTCGTTTACTGCAATGTGGTGTGTAGTCAGTTATAAAGGTTATGCGTTTACTGCAATGTTTTGTGTAGTCAGTTATAAAGGTTATGCGTTCACAGCAATGTGGTGTGTAGTCAATTATAAAGGTTATGCGTTTACTGCAATGTTTTGTGTAGTCAGTTATAAAGGTTATGCGTTTACAGCAATGTTTTGTGTAGTCAGTTATAAAGGTTATGCGTTTACTGCAAAGTGGTGTGTAGTCAATTATAAAGGTTATTTGTTTACTGCAATGTTTTGTGTAGTCAGTTATAAAGGTTATGCGTTTACTGCAAAGTGGTGTGTAGTCAATTATAAAGGTTATTCGTTTACTGCAAAGTTGTGTGTAGTCAATTATAAAGGTTATTCGTTTACTGCAAAGTGGTGTGTAGTCAATTATAAAGGTTATTCGTTTACTGCAAAGTGGTGTGTGGTCAATTATAAAGGTTATTCGTTTACTGCATTGTGGTGTGTAGTCAATTATAAAGGTTATTCGTTTACTGCATTGTGGTGTGTAGTCAGTTATAAAGGTTATGCGTTTACTGCAATGTGGTGTGTAGTCAGTTATAAAGGTTATGCGTTTACAGGAATGTGGTGTGTAGTCAAGTGATTATAAAGGTACGTGTACTGCAATGTGGTGTGTAGTCAAGTGATTTACATCGTCTATTCGTTTACAGTGATGTCGATTGTAATCAGGTAATTTTCAACGTCTGTTCGTTTACATCAATGTCATGTGTAGCCAAGTGATTTACAGTTATGTTTTCAAGTAATGTAAGGTTAGCCTAATTTTTGACAAGATGTATTCGATTTGATAAAATAGAATGTAAGGTTAGCCTAATTTTTGACAAGATGTATTCGATTTGATAAAATAGAATGTAAGGTTAGCCTAATTTTTGACAAGATGTATTCGATGTAATAAAATAGAATGTAAGGTTAGCCTAATTTTTGACAATATGTATTCGATTTGATAAAATAGAATGTAAGGTTAGCCTAATTTTTGACAAGATGTATTCGATGTGATAAAATAGAATGTAAGCAAATGATTAACAAGGCTATTCGTTTCGGATAATCGCGGGCGTTCCCATGTTTCCTAAAGTGTATTGATTTAGTAAAGGCGAGATGTTTCAGATAATGAGGTGTGTATTCTCATCACGAATTAGATCCAACGGATTGGGCAGGTATAAATTCCGCCTCAACAGACCAGGATTCGAGCTTCCGATGTTAGCGTCACAAGTCAAGATCTCCCGTAGCGGGGGGGGGGGGAGAGATATTAATGCTGTGTCTGACCCCAGGGCTTAGATCTCAAGTCGATGAGTTTAAGACTTTTTAAATACTTCGATCTCAAGTCGCTGTGTTTTACTTCAGTCTTTTCATGGCTTATATCTCAATCGCTGTGTTTGACCCCAGTCTTTTCATGGCTTATATCTCAATCGCTGTGTTTGACCCCAGTCATTTTAGGGCTTAGATCCCACGTTACCGTTTAAGGTCTCTTTTACGAAGACGTAGACCCCGTGACACTCTTTACCAACCCAGTTTTTCATAGGCTTAGATTCCCACATAACAGTTTATTGCGAAGACACTGATCACGTGATGCGATTTAAACAAGCCAATCTTCGTGGGCTTAGAACCATGTCACTCTTGACGACCCCCGTCTTACAATGACTTAGGCCCCAAATCACTACAAACAGCCCGTCTTAAGTAGATTTAGACTCATTTCACTAAATATTTACATGGTCTTTGACCACGTGGCACCACTGTGGCAATTGCACGCAACATTCAGGAAGAACAACAACATTGTCAAGAGAGCGCCCAGGAAATGGCGGTTAATGTAATCACTCCGAGCGTTGAAGCGGCTGAAATGATAGATCAGGCAGGCATACCTATATGTGCTATTGCATGCGAGCAGTTTACAGCAACTCTGTTTATGTAAATGTGTGTGTGTGTGTGTGTGTGTGTGTGTTTCTCACACAATCACACGAACGCACACATGCACACGCGCGCGCGCGTGCACAACCCACGTCCTAAATACATTCAGAATTCTGTTCACACTGGGACAGTGATTACCGGAACATTCTTGAAGGCGTCAGTGTGTATTGATTCCCAGTCGGAATAATTCCTAATTCCCGTTATTAACACAGTTCTTTGGCACAGTTTGTTCCTCCCGACAATTCCAGTTGGTCTCTTGCGACGTCGAGAAGTCATGCTGGTTCTCATTTTCGACGACACTGGGTGATTTCTTGCAATGGGACCCCAGGCGATCCCCTGGTCAGTGAAGTTGAGTGCGGAATGCGGGAGGAAATAAAAAAAATTCTTCAATGTTGGAATTTGTTATCCATTGGGTTTGTGTTTATTGTCATTTGAGTCAATGTTTATCAGTCTTTTGGGCTTGCGTGAAGTAGCCTTTGGTTTGGTTGCCATTTGAGTCTGTGTTTATCAGTTTTGGGCTTGTGTTCAGTATACTTTGGATTGGTGTTATGGGATTTTATATCCTTGGGGCCAGTGTTTATTATCTTATGGACAGTGTTTATTTGTCGTTGGGTTGTTGCTTTCCTCTGCCTCTGCATTAATTACCTTTTAGGTTAGTGCTTTACTGATTTGTGGGCTACTCTTTAATTCTCCTCGGAGTTGCTGTTTATTTCTTCTGAGTTTATTTTTCTTTCTGTCTTTTGGGTTTGGTGTTTTTGTTTTCTGGGTGGATGTTTACTAATATGTAGATTGGTGCCTATTTGTCTTCTGGACTTATTTGTTTTCCGTCTTCTGATTAGTGTGTCTGTCTTCTAAATATTGTGCTCTGAATAGTGTGTCTGTCTTCTGAGTTGTGCGTCTGTCGTCTAAATACTGTCTTCTGAGTTGTGCGTCTGTCTTCTGAGTTGTGTGTCTGTCTTCTGAATAGTGTGTCTGTCTTCTGAGTTGTGCGTCTGTCTTCTGAATAGTGTGCCTGTCTTCTGAGCTGTGTGCCTGTCTTCTGAATAGCGCGTCTGTCTTCTAAACACTGTCTTCTGAATAGTGTGCCTGTCTTCGGTTGTTCTCTGATAGTCTGAATGTATGTATAATATCTTCTCTCTAGTGTTTATCTATCGTCATGGTTGGTGCTTTATCTGTTCTGTGGTTTGTGTTTATTTGTCTTCTTGGGTTGTCTTCTGGGTGTAAGTTCTTTCTTTCTTTCATTATTCCATTATATTTACTCTGATGTTAATAAGTCTTTAGTTTCGGATTTACACCTGATATTTGGTGCGTCTGTATTGAGGCTTGTCCTCTAGCTGGCGTTTTATAAGCTATCTGGGTGGTGCGTACAGTATATGTCCTCTAGCTGGCATTTTGTATGTTAGCTGAGTGGTGTGTCCAGTAAATGTCCTCTAGCTGCTGTTGTTGTCCTCTAGCTGGTGTTTTTGTCTCTAGCTGGTGTTTTGTATGCTAGCTGAGTGATGTGTACAGTAAATGTCCTCTAGCTGGTGTTTCTGTCCTCTAACTGGCGTTTTGTATGCTAGCTGAGTGGTGTGTACAGTAAATGTCCTCTAGCTGGTGTTTTGTATGCTAGCTGAGTGGTGTGTACAGTAAATGTCCTCTAGGTGGTGTTTCTGTCCTCTAGCTGGTGTTTTGTATGCTAGCTGAGTGATGTGTACAGTAAATGTCCTCTAGCTGGTGTTTCTGTCCTCTAACTGGCGTTTTGTATGCTAGCTGAGTGGTGTGTACAGTAAATGTCCTCTAGCTGGCGTTTCTGTCCTCTAGCTGGTGTTTTGTAAGCTAGCTGAGTGGTGTGTACAGTAAATGTCCTCTAGCTGGTGTTTTGTATACTAGCTGAGTGGTGTGTACAGTAAATGTCCTCTAGCTGAATTCA
Organism: Sinotaia quadrata; assembly: GCA_028829895.1. Lineage (NCBI taxonomy): Eukaryota > Metazoa > Mollusca > Gastropoda > Architaenioglossa > Viviparidae > Sinotaia > Sinotaia quadrata. The sequence continues at coordinate 68,838,485 of CM054181.1, forward strand.
TACGTCAAAGACAAAGAAAACGGTTTCAAGAAAAGAGGGGAAAACGAACACAGGTACTTGGGGGGAATCGGTGGTAATCATGCACATAAGTCGCCAATTTTGTTGTTCATTGTTCATGCTGATAGATTACTGTCCATATTCATTAAGTGTAGTTTTTGTTTTTGTAGTTTATTGTTCATGTTGATAGATTACTGTCCATATTCATTAAGTGTTAGTTTGCTCACTTGGTTAAGTCTGTCAGGAAATCACCATTTTCATCGTTTCTTATTCATGTTCATTAGTTGTTCGCTTGCTTGCTTGGTAATATGTAACTGTCTTGTTTGTAACTTCAGCCTTTCCACTTGCAAGCTGTTCGGATGGGGTTCGATATTACTTACGTGTGTGAAAGAATAATTCACTGTAGCGCTGTTGTTGCCATGGTAGCTCTATTCCTTCTCGCGAGTTCATTTTATTTATTGACCTATGTTGTTTCTATTTCTATATTTATTTATTTGCTTGATCTATGTTGTATCTATTTCTGTATTTATTTATTTGCTTGACCTATGTGTTGTTTCTATTTCTGTATTTATTTATTAGATCATGTGCTTTCTTACATGTATCTCATTGTGGATTTGTAATATTTTCATCTTATCTAAGGAAATGAAACGTACATTCCAGTAGTCACTCTTCATGTCCAAAGTAGGGACATGTACATATATTTAAATATCTTTCTTGTCATCGGGAAGATACCAACATATTTCATTTAACATTCATGATACCGTTTAGGCACGTGACCTTCTATCTAAGTTAGCCGTTATCGTATCCATAATCATTGTGTCTCAGATCATTTATCCATTCCGATTAATAATTTACAATCACCTTGACCATGTCTTCACTTTTACGCCATAAACTGTGTTGACGCCTGTGGAGCAGATATTTTCTGCTCAGACTGTGCTCTCTTCACATCCATAGACAGCTGTTCGCATTTCTCATTTTAAAATGTCAAACAAGGCACTTATTTCATAGTTTCACTGTCTAGCAAATTCTTAAACTGATAGATGATGTCATGTACTACTATTATGTAACAGCGTATTCCTGAAGTAATAGACGAGGTTATCATTGTATTCCTGAAGTAATAGACGAGGTTATCACTGTATTCCTGAAGTAATAGACGAGGTTATCACTGTATTCCTGAAGTAATAGACGAGGTTATCACTGTATTCCTGAAGTGGAAGATGGCATCTTGTCATATTATGTGTAACACCGTATTCCTGAAGTGTACGATTTTTATTGCAGAACCATATCCACATAATACGCTGATTAGTTATTTCTCATTCAACCAGCAAATGAAGATTGATGGCGAATATGCGTTGTGACGTTTAATTAACAGACAGTGATTGTCCGTCATTGCCTCTCATTATTAAGTAAACCGCAGTGCAAAGAGTTGTCTCTGCACAGCTGGTCTCCATGCTTGCACATTGCCATGGTTGCCTAATCTACCCTTCAACCTTTACAATTAGATTTCCCTCGAGTTCTGGCGCTCAGTGTAATGACAGGTAAATCTGTGTACAATGTATGGGCAGGAATAGTTATCTTAATCTTGACTGATTACAACATAGAAAATCATTCATATCACATTCAGCTCCACCACCACCACCAACAACAACAACTATCGGTCGCACTTATAATCGAGTCAATTCAGCGTTAAGATAATAAGATTACAGACAATCTTATACAAAATATACATGTGTAGTCTTTCCAAGACTATTGTGTCTGTGATTTATCATAAAATCAAATAACACTGTTCGTAATTTTATTGTGAATCGAATAGCTGGTTAAGTCAATCAGCAGAGATATGCACTTAGCCTGTCTATTCGTACTGGAGGGACACTCAGCAAAGTTCACACACAAAATGTCCGAATCAGCACGTGACGATCATCTCGCGACATGTGTCTTGAAACTTGTCTTGCTGTCTCCAGAATAGTAATCTTCAATTGATGAAGATAATGAGAAGAAGAGGAAAAGGAGAAACCCTTTAGAACAATAAAATTATAGTTCTATCAGCTATGGTTAAATAATTTATTGATCACGTCCTTTTGTGGCAACATAAATGAGCATCTCTTACATTTCGACATCAATCATTAATTTCAAAATCAACAGAGTTCACAAATGGGATAAATTTTGTACTGTCATCATTAACTTGTTATTGTACTGTCACCATTAATTTGTTATTGTACTGTGTCACCATTGACTTGTTATTGTACTGTCTCCATTAACTTGTTATTGTACTGTGTCACCATTAACTTGTTATTGTACTGTCACCATTAACTTGTTGTTGTACTGTCACCATTAACTTGTTATTGTACTGTGTCACCATTAACTTGTTATTGTACTGTCACCATTATCATATCAATGTACACTCACCATTATCTCATCATTGTACTGTCATGTGCAGGTTTTTGTTTTATGCACCTGTCCCAGTATTAGACTCAGAATTATGAGTCATGAAAGTTATTGTATTAGTTTTAATACTGACAACAGCCCATGCTGCCTACTCTGTCCTTCAGTATCTAAGTTAGATTCCTTCTTTGGAACTTTTATTATTAGTGACAGACAAATTAGCTTGACTTGAGTTGGCAACATTATCTTCCTCTTTGATTAATTATGACTTATATAACATTCACATAGTTCCAGCTCAAAACCCCAGCCAATTCTTCTTGGTCACACAAACAAATTAACCGGAATGTGGGTTTAAGATAACAAGAACAGAGAAGATTTAATAATAACAAAAAAAAGATAAAAATAGAATTCAATTTCTCAAAGCACGTCAACGAGATCGTCTATTTTACTGTCCCAAAATTCGTTTATCTGATTATCCATTCATCTGGGAAATTATGGATTGTGCAGCTAAAGATAACTCTACCACTGTGTTGATAGAGAGGAATCCACCATGTCGTTGCCACTCATGCATCCTCTCACCCGTGTCGAGGACATCTCAAACTACATGATTACCATCAGCTTGCAACAGGAATAAGGTGTTCGTTGCAGAGTGAACATGAGGACCAATTTCAGCAGAGTGAACATGAGGACTGATTTCAGCAGAAAATGATATTATGACTATAAGAAAAAAGGCCTGAACTCTCTGTAATGTGTAAAACCTTTTTCTCATCCCCACAGATTTCAACTCTTTGTGAATGGTGCAGGAACAGTGCGTGAAGATGCTCAGATTTTATCAGCAGTTATATATGAAGACTCTGGGTCAAACTAAATGTTCTCTTTCGTCATTGATCGGAATGCAAACGTCCATATAAGGGAGTCCTGTGTACTATCAACATTCATCCACTCTTACTGTCATCTCTCCCAATTCTATACATCTCCATCACCCATGCCTGATCAATGAACTTGACCTAAATCAATTAGAGTGTGTAGTGCAGAGAGGAACGGAGATTACATAATCAGCCGCTCTGAGGTCACAACAATTAGTAACTATCAATTACATAGTACTAATATAGGAAAAGAATAATACGAAAACAAAGAGCATAATTTCACCTATGGTCTGAGAGCCACAGTCACAATTATCTTGTTATTTTACTGTCACAATTATCTTGTTATTTTACTGTCACAATTATCTTGTTGTTTTACTGTCACAAATATCTTGTTATTTTACTGTCACAATTATCTTGTTATTTTACTGTCACAATTATCTTGTTATTTTACTGTCACTATTTTCTTGTTATTTTACTGTCACAATTATCTTGTTGTTTTACTGTCACAATTATCTTGTTGTTTTACTGTCACAATTATCTTGTTGTTTTACTGTCACAATTATCTTGTTATTTTACTGTCACTATTTTCTTGTTATTTTACTGTCACAATTATCTCTTTTTAGTACTGTCACTATTATCTTGTTATTTTACTGTCACAATTGTTTTGTTACAGTACTTTCATCATTATTTTGTTATTGCGCTGTCATAAATATCTTATTATTGTACTATCACTATTACGTTATTGTTGTACTGTCAACACTATCTTTTTATGACACTGTCATCATTGTCTCGTAATTGTACTGTCATCATTATCATTGTAATGTCTATATCATCTTGTTGTTGCACTGTCGCCATTATATCGTTACTGCACTGTAATATTTTGTTGAGGTCTGTTATCATTATCTCGTTATTGTAGTGTCCATATTCATATTATATATTTTTTATTAATAAATATATTCTATTTACATTCGTATTTTATTTATATGTGCATTTTAATTTTGTATACTTTTTAATTATATGTATATTCTAATTAAATATTTATTTTAATCATTTAGCATAGACTTATTAAGTATTCACATATATCCTTATTATCTGTAAATTCTAATTAAATATAGATTTTAATTATTTAGTATAGTCTAATTAAGTATTCACATACAGCCATATTATCTGTATATCGTCACTACGTGCATACTCTTATTACCTGTTTATCTATGTGGTTAACTCTATTTCTGGATTTCATAATATTTGAATTTTATTTAGGGAAAGTTTACTTTTAATGAAATTTGTTTACTGCTTAATTTGCTCCTAGTAGCTCCCTGTGATGTTTGTTTAGAGGTCTTAATGCATAAGAACTGAAGTACTCAAATGCTGATTGGTTGTTTGTTTGATTCATTGGTTGGATGGGTGTGTGGGTGGGGTTGCTGAGTTGGTTTAGTGGCTGCTTAATTGGTAGGCTTGTTAGTTTGTTGAATAGCTGTTTGGTTTGGTTGGTTAATGTAATATTCTGTCTAAACTTCGTTCCTTATTTTCTTCCTGTTTAAACAATTCTTCATCCTCTTTTCAGCTGAGCTAACATTGTCACACGCCTGTTACCTTAACAATATTTTATTTCCCCATTTTTTTAATGGAGACGTAGACACAGAAGGAATATTTGTATGACTAGTCTGCTGTGGTAATTGTAACTTGAAATATTTGGTCCCTGTCTCTCTATCTGCCTGTCTACCGATATATCAAGTCATTGTCGTACATATCGGTTCGCAGTGGTTTAATTTCATGATTTTAAATATTTCCATTACTTTTTCTTTCTTTCTTTCTTTCTTTCTTTCTTTCTTTCTTTCTTTCTTTCTTTCTTTTACTTGGCCAGTGAATTGGTTTAAATTTCTTTCTTTCTTAGTTTCTGTTTCCGGTTCTTTATTTTTAAGTTCGTATATTATATATTTCACCCATGTTCATTCTCATTTTCGGGCTTCGACCTTTTTCCTAATGTAGTATCCGATAAAATTACATCAATTACACTTTTTATTTCACATATTCAGGTGTTGTAAAAAAAAAAAAAAAATAAGCGCAGACTCGACAGACAGGATTGGATGGATGTCAGACAATTAGTTCGCAGACACATTAGATAATCTTCAGGTTTCCACTAGATTCCTTTTATGAGTCATACAAAATTGTCACGTGACGAACTGGAATATACCCTCTCTCTGACAATCTTTTTAGTGTTCATCTTATTTAATTTTAATTCTCTGTGTGTGTGCATGTGTGTGTGTGTGTGTGTATGTGTGTGTGTGTGTTAGTGTGTGTGTGTTTTAGTGTATGTGTGTGTGTGTGTGTGTGTGTGTGTGTTTTCTTCCCCTAAATGGATTTGTTTTGTGTAAGCTAAAGCTAAGCCATACTTGTAGTTTTCTAATTGGAAGCTTTGGAAACTACTATACTGGGATATTGGAAGGATATTTAGCCTGTATTACATTATCATCAATTTTACTTGATGAGGCTTACAAATGAAAGTCATACTTTTAATTCTTTAGCTTCACAAATTAAACGTCAATATTACCCGAGTCTTTGGCGTCACAAATTAACGTCAATATTATCCGAGTCTTTGGCGTCACAAATTAACGTCAATATTATCCGAGTCTTTGGCGTCACAAATTAATGTCAATATTACCCGAGTCTTTGGCGTCACATCTGACGTCAGTATTACCCGAGTCTTTGGCGTCACAAATTAATGTCAATATTGCCTAAATCACACAGATTTGACTCCACTGTAGTTAACATTTACATTACATAGTATAATAATACAGTGCTTAATACATTATAACATTACTTAGAACGTTATAACATCACTTAGTACATTTTATCTAATTTGTTCATTATAGTATTACTTAGTATATTAATATTAATTTTATAAATTTATTTAAAATAATAACACATTCTATAACATTACTTGATACTTTTAACACATTACTTAGATATATTACCTTATTTAATTCATTATTTAATTACTTAGTTAATTATAAAATTACTTTGTATATTAACACATTATTCAATACATTTGAACTGTCTCCGTTCATTAACACATAACTTAGTATATTACACATTTATTGTTCACTCTATCATTATTAGTGCATTGTGTCATGCAGTTTTTAAATAACTTTGATTTTTCTGGTGTATCGAACATTGCAAGTAATTATATTATTTTGGCTCCATTCACATTTTGTCACCTGGTTTATCGTTCGATATCGGTATGTGAGCAATTTTGACTCCTCCGTTGTAATTATTATCTGGTGTGCAGCAAGTATGATACAGGTAAATAAAGAATATTATCTGATGTGTAGCGAGTATGATACAGATAAATAAGCAATATTATTTTATGTGTAGTGATTATGACACAGTTAAATAAACAATAGTATCTTATGTGTAGTGATTATGACACAGTTAAATAAACAATAGTATCTTATGTGTAGTGATTATGACACAGGTAAATAAACAATAGTATCATATGTGTAGCGAGTGTGATACAGATAAGTAAACAATATTATCTTATGTGCAGTGAGTATGATAAAATAAATAAACTGTTTTTTGTGCATTACTATTGTAGATGTTATCTGGTATGCAGTATAGTATAGGAACACAATGTTTTGTATACTGCTACTGTAGGTATTATCACATATTAGCAAACAGGTAATGGTACTCTGTGATAGTGTCACATATCAGCACGACCACCTGTGATTAGCAAATAGGTAATGGTACTCTGTGACAGTGACACATATTAGCACGACCACCTGTGATTAGCAAATAGGTAATGGTACTCTGTGACAGTGACACATATTAGCACGACCACCTGTGATTAGCAAATAGGTAATGGTACTCTGTGATAGTGTCACATATCAGTAAGACCACCTGTGATTAGCAAATAGGTAATGGTACTCTGTGATAGTGTCACATATTAGCGCGATCACTTGTGATTAGCAAACAGGTACTGGTACTCTGTGGCAATGTCACATATCAGCACGACCACCTGTGATTAGCAAACAGGTAATGGTACTCTGTGGCAATGTCACATATCAGCACGACCACCTGTACACTGTCCTACTGTCCGTCGCGTGCGCCCGTCGCGTGCAATGCCACTGGCAGCTGACGAATTCCTTCCAGGACGGCCCTTGTTCCCATGCCTGCAAATCTTTGTCCTTCGATTTTCTGTCATGGGTAATCGATTTCTTGGCAATAAGTTATTTTTAAGCCTCTGTAACAGCAGTCGTTGTTTAGCAGAAGTGACAGAGGATGCGATTCAACATTTTTGTTTCGTTTATTTTCAATTTCTAGGGTGTGTCAACATTTAGAATAAATGCAAAGAAACAAATTATCTTTAATATATTTTTTTTGTTGTAGGTTTTGAATGTAAGACAACTGGAGTTTAGTGAAGAGCGAATGAAGTATATGGGAGGAAGGGAGAGAAGAAACAAGCACAAATATTCTCATTAATAGGCTGATGAAGGACGAATGGTTTAGTTGATAGATGGGGGACGAATTGGATTAATGAATGGATGAATCTGCTTTTTTTGTAAGTAGATAATTGGATAGATGGATATGAGAGCGGTAAATGAATGAATGAATAGATGAAAAATGGGCGGACAGACCAATGTTTGTGAGTAGAAAGTTATTAATTCTATGATTATTATTATTTTTGAAAAAAAAATCTCTTTCATGCCGTTAAATTTTTAACTTCATTCCTTTTCTGAAGCCTGGCACAGCTTATTGTTTTTTCTACATTAATTCAGACTTACAATTATGAAAAGGAAACGATGTACTGGGTTATAGGTAATTACAATTTACAATCTTGTTATTTATTTCAAGCCCTCGCCTAGCAACAATATGAAACTGTCAGTTGTAATCTGCATGGCCAGTAGTTATTCATTTCACATTTCGTGCTCACGGTTTGTGATCTTCGTCCTTCACTCTGAATCATTCACTTCTGGCCCTTTACTCTTGACCATCTTTATTTTCACCTTCATTTAAATGTTGACCTTTCACACATGACCCCCGCAACAAATACCCCTTTTAAAACCTTTCTAAATCTTGTTTAACATTCCCATTTTGCTAATTATTGTGCAATGAACTCTGATAAATCCCAGCCAACTGTGAATATAAACTGTGCGAAGGACAGTCGGAATACGCAGTTATCTGTCCGGTAACTGTGATCTTGTGGTTCGTTATGGAATTCGTTAGCAATAGTGATTGTAAAATAGTTTAAAACTATTAACTGTAATCTTGTGGCTCATTATGGAATTTGTTAGCAATGGTGACTATACAATAATTTAAAACTGTTAACTGTAATCTTGTGGCTCATTATGAAACTTGTCATTAACGTTTTGTTGATTGTAAAATAGTTTTAAATAGTTATCTGTCCAGTAACTGTAATCCTGTAGCTCGTTATGGAATTTGTTACTAATGGTGACTGTAAAACAGTTTGTTTTTTTCCAGCCGGTGGTTTTAAAACAGCGATCTGCAATAAAATTGCGGCCCCTGCCGGTAACTCTAATGTGATCCGTCACGATTATTGTACAGAACTAGGGATGAATTATTATATTACTGTGATCTATTTCAGTGCATTGTTTCAACTTTGATATGCTGCACTGATTCTAAAACGGATCTATTCCAGAAATTTTAAAACTTTGATATGTTCCTGGGATTCTAAAATTCGGCTCCATTCCAGTAATTTTAAAAGTTTTGGTTTGTTCAACTTTGATCTTATCAGTGATTGTAAAGTAAGTTCTGTTTTACATAGTGATTGATTATGAAAGATCGATAACTCTGATCTTATCAGTAATTGTAAAGTAAGTTCTGTTTTACATAGTGATTGATTATGAAAGATCGATAACTCTGATCTTATCAGTAATTGTAAAGTAAGTTCTGTTTTATATAGTGATTGATTATAAAAGATCGATAACTCTGGTGACTGGGAAACTGTTATATTTTACTTTTTTGTGAATAAAAGAGTGGTTTGTTCTGAAGATTGTTAAATTGTAATATCTTAATGTGAAAAGCGTTATCTGCTTATTTGTTATCAAATAGCAATACGCTCCAGTGATAATAAAAAGGGCATATGGGTAAGTTACAAAAAATTGATTTCTTCCAGTGACTGCAAAACTATGGTCTGTTCTGGGTGGTTGCGAAACTATGATCTGTTCTGGAGTAAGGTTATGGTCTGTTCTAGTGACTGTAAAACTGTTATTTGTTCAAGCGATGCCAAGGCATGCTTAATTTTCCGGCCATTCGCCACACACAGTAATAACAGCTTTCAGTTGCATCAGGCCTTCCTCTAAGTCGACCAACAGTTAGGCAGTAAGGAGGAAAAATCAATCATAAACATGCACAACGACCTTTCATAAATTCATTTATATATGTATAATATTTTCTTTCTGGTGTTTTGTTTCTTCAGGAGAATACGCATTTTGTATCGCTGTCAAGCTAAATGTATGTCTTGGAGTGTGCATGTGCATATGTGTTTCTAAGCACATGCATATTTTTATGTATGTTTATGTGTGCTTTATTTACCGCGTATGTCCATCTGACTGCTTGCCTGTAGAGTGTAGACGTTGTTGAACAGGGAGATAAGCCTGTGCATATATTGTCATGGAACTGATGTCTCCTCTCCTCCCGTGTAAATTGGAATGGATTGCTTTAATCTGTAGAGCATTCAGTCGAGTTTCTTTACTCGAAAATCCACGCAGATAATCACAATGTTGACAAATGGCTTGGAGCAGGGCATAAGGTTTTGTGAGTAACTTCCCCTGAATTTTATTTAATATTTTATGTGCTGCGGACTTTATTGATCGATACGTAAAGCTTTTCCCTAAGAGATGAGGAGGGGAAAGAAATGGAGGAAAATTCAATGAATGCAGATCATGCTTCAAACAAATTTAACGAAAGTTCAAAATAAACGAACAATCACGTTACAATAGCATTGCCATAATCCCCCACTTTTTTTCATTTTTAATTGTCTGCTGACTTAATAGTCTTTCCTCTTTTTACTATTTGGAATATTCTGAACATTTTATCTAGGTCACATATTGTCGTCACTCAGAAGATATTTTAATTTGTTTTTCTTGTTTCTCTGCTTTAAAATTATCATTTCTTAGGAAACTGATCAAATCCATTTGTGCGATTTTCTACTTTCTTGCAATAGGACATGAAACAGTTGTCTATTTTCTTAATAATAATATGTATTCTCCTTTTCAAAAAGATTGTTCTAATTATCTATCATTGCTCTCCCGTTCCACCTCTGTTTTGTTCTGTGTGTTTTATGACTGAGTTAACATTTCCCTTTTTAATTGAATTTCTATTATTATGACTGTGTTTGTCTACTGAGTTAACATTTCCCTTTTTAACTGAATTTCTATTATTATGACTGTGTTTGTCTACTGAGTTAACATTTCTCTTTTTTAAATGAATTTCTATTATTATAACTGTGTTTGTCTACTGAGTTAACATTTCCCTTTTTAACTGAATTTCTATTATTATGACTGTGTTTGTCTACTGAGTTAACATTTCCCTTTTTAACAGAACTAAACTTCATGCAATTGCTTTTTCTGGTTTTCTAATATATAAGTATTTTTTATTTCAACATGATTCTTCAAGTTATGCGTGTGGGCTCGTGCCGAGTAAACTCTCGCATATTTCACGGAGTTCCGTATTTATTTCTCTGGTTTTCTACTGAACAAATGTTTTCATTTTCAATAGGGTCGTTAATTTAGTTCGTCTTGGTTCTAATGAATAAATATTTTCATTTTCAATAGGGTCGTTAATTTAGTTCGTCTTGGTTCTAATGAATAAATATTTTCATTTTCAATAGGGTCGTTAATTTAGTTCGTTTTGGTTCTAATGAATAAATATTTTCATTTTCAATAGGGTCGTTAATTTAGTTCATCTTGGTTCTACTGAACGAATATTTTCATTTTTAATAGAATCGTTAATTTAATTTATCTTGGTTCTACCTAATGAATATTTTCATTTTCAATAGGATCGTTAATTTAGTTCATCTTGGTTTTACTCAACAAATATTTTCATTTTCGATTGATTTAAGTGTTTGTCTGGTTTTCTTCACAGTAGGAATTTGTTTGATTGCTTAAGTGTATAGTTTAGAGTCTAGACATTCTCCTGTTACTCCAAGATATGTTTATCTACTTCAGTCATAGATGTAAATAGTAAAGATATACTTATCTACTTCAGTCATAGATGTAAATAGTAAAGATATACTTATCTACTTCAGTCTTAGGTGTAAATAGTGTCAGATGATGTCTGGACAAATTATGCCATTTAGTTAACCATTTTATTATTAATACCTTTTTCATTCTTCTATAATAAGTATAGTACTGTTAACAAGATTGCGTACCTGTGGTTGCAATAGGTGTTAACTACCTATTAAGATGTGGGTCACTCGAAAGCATGAAGGATGCAGAGGGGTAAAGGGGACGACAGGATGGGGGAAATGCTAGCCAGATGCGAGATGCCCATATTTAATCATTCGCGTTCCATGTTGTGACATAGGAGAATCTACTTGCTGACCTGGGGACCATCATATACACGTATCAATGAACCAGTCCGACAAAAGCATACTCACCATGCCCATGGTCCAAGGGTTGAATAATTTGCATACACTAATACTGAGCACGATATAGAAGAAATATTGTATTTGGAAAGGGTGTGAATTATAAGGTTGAGTGTTTCCAGGGTTATATATGCAAAGGGTGTGGATTATAAGATTGCATGTCTCCACTGTTGCTTGCAAAAGTAGTGTATTATTTAAGCGCATTGACATGTTATCAGTTTCCACTCTCAGTACACAGATATAACTGACCAGAGATCAGTTTCCACACTCAGTACACAGACATAAATGACCAGAGAATAAATAAATGACTACCATCCTTATCCTCACACTGATCCACCATGACGCGCTTAGCTACTCCGCCCCCTCCCCTCCCCTCTTTCATTTCCCTTGAACATGACTAAACACCCAAACACTAAATACCCAATCACACTAAAAGGTCAAGCTTTCACACTAAACAGTCAAACATTCACACTAAATAGATCGCACCAAATATCCAAAGATTCACACTAAATGCTCAAACATCACACCAAATATTCACACTAAATGCTCAAACGGCCACACTAAATACTCAAACATCACACCAAATATTCACACTAAATGCTCAAACGGTCACACTAAATACTCAAACATCACACCAAATATTCACACTAAATGCTTAAACGGTCACACTAAATACTTAAACAGTCACATTAAGTGCTCAAATGGTCACACTAAATACTCAAACAATCACACTAAATACTCAAACATTCACACTAAATACTCAAACAGTCACACTAAATCCCCACACATTCAAATTCAAATTCAAATTCCAGTGCTTTGATTAAATGTTTTCCTGTCAAAGCTTCCTTAACTCCGCACTCATGAGCATTAAACAACGCAGGGCAAAAAGACAGACTCCGATATTCTGTCAAAGTTTGATGATAAGTCACTTCTAGCTTTACAAAATAATTATTTTAATATTATTTTTATGCACTGCGCTTGCGCACTGCGGATAGGCGACTAACGAGGATTTGTACGCTTGTAAACGGCTTATACAATCCAGGCAGACGACAGCACTTTGAATTAAACTATGTCATTTTCTGTAACACATTCATCTGGGTATGGAAGAAAGCGGTCAGGCACGCCGACCTTGAGGTCGAGTACCTGAGGACTTAACCAATCGTAAAGTGTTTTAAAAGAATTTTTGAACCAATTCCGTATCTGTGCAGAGATGGTAGAGCAATTGGAATGTGCAACTCTCACTTGCTCCGTTCTGTTTACTTTATCTCGGTGTACAAGGCTCGCCTCCTCAGTGAGAGTTATGCGCCCCTTACTTCCGGTGTCGGCATATTCCATATTAGGAAATCGGCGTGAGATAGACGTAATGTTGTCTAGGTCTCGGAATATTATTATTGAAGGTTTATATTGTCACAACAAACAACTATCAGAGATATAAATAATGTACCTTTCAGTTTCGCAGACTTTTCTTAATGCTTTCTTGTGGTAAATGCTAAATTTCCCTAACGACCTCTATAGGACCTTGGGAACGCGGACTTAACGCTGGTTGTGATTTCGGTGTTAAGACTGCGTTTTGTTTGTATCAATTCAGTTCTTATGGTTTTATTTATCACCTCACTGATGTCATTTAAGCACCATCGATATAGACAAGTATATTCCCCAATGTAATCAATGGTATATCCCATTAATGCAGATAATTGTATATCATACAAATACAGTCATGTTATGTATCCCACAAATATAGACAATTACAATTATTTTGTTTTAAATCATATACACGCTATTATTAATTAGAATTATTGCAAATCAGCACTTCACAGAACATTAGTGATCAACATACCATTGACCCATGTGTATTAGCACTGTTAGAAACAATGCACATATATAAATCGTATATTCTATGACGTATAGAAATAGTATATTCCTGCACTATGAAATACAAAAATAGAAATAGTATATGCATACACTGTGACTTATAGAAATAGTATATTCCTGCATTATGGAGTATAGAATAGTATATTCATACACTACGACTTATAGAAATAGTATATTCCTGTATTATGACGTATAGAAATGGTATATTACTGCATTATGATGTATAGAAATAGTATATTACTGCACTATCACGTATAGAAATAGTATAGTACTGCACTATGCAGTTGTTCATGCCTCACCTCCACGAACACACGAAACAAGGATATGGCGTGTTGAACATTAGAACTAATAAGATAATTATAGGATTTTAAAGTTATCTAACATTTTACTTACATATGGATACTTAAAATTAACTAATGCAATCAACGGTGTTGAAGCACACTTCTGAATACTTTAATTATAGGTAAAGAAATAAATTCACATCAGGAGACACTTATGATGACATATATATGATCAATAGAAAAACGGATGTTTGGATGGAAAGATCAGAAGATAGATAGATTACGGATGGACGGAGGGACGGATAAGCAATGATAAAGTCAGTAGACGTAGCCCGAACCAATTCATTATTATTCTAATTAGCTTCATAACCGCCTTAGCTGTACTTCTTCAATCGATAGCCAGCGGTAGTAAATATGGATTTTTTTTAAGACCACTTTTCAGTGTTAATTTGACTAGTTCCTTCTATTTCTCTACATTTTGGAAGCCGAGATTAATGTCATTTTGACTGATGTGTGCTGAGGCTGAGTTTATTGTGATATTATTTTGTGTTAGGGCTGGGTTTAGTACTATAATTTTGTTTTGAGTTTTGTGTTGGGGTTGAGTGTGATGTTACTTTTCTTCTTTCTTTTTTTTGAGGCAACGTTTAGAGTGATATGTTATACTACCTTGTGTTGAGTCTTAAATTAATGTAATTTTAAAAGAAATGTCTTGAGTCTTAAATTAATGTAATTTTAAAAGAAATGTCTTGAGTCTTAAATTAATGTAATTTTAAAAGAAATGTGTTGAGTCTTAAATTAATGTAATTTTAAAAGAAATGTCTTGAGTCTTAAATTAATGTAATTCTAAAAGAAATGTCTTGAGTCTTAAATTAATGTAATTTTAAAAGAAATGTCTTGAGTCTTAAATTAATGTAATTTTAAAAGAAATGTCTTGAGGTTGGCTATAATCTAGTGTACAGTGCGCCGTGGTTTTCAGAATGACTATAATATTCAGTTAAGATTGGGTTTAATTTAAATCTGGGATTAATGTAACAGAAGAGTCTCGTTAAAATCTTTGGTCTGATAATATAGTTTAATATTACAGTATAGTACTAGCTGCTGAGCCTAATAATTATTTAACAGAACGATGTATTAGGCAGTTGTTTGTGTAATGGCTACTAATTGTATAACAGAACAGTGGATTACGCCAGCTGTTTGTGTAATGGCTACTAATTGTATAACAGAACAGTGGATTACGCCAGCTGTTTGTATAATGGCTACTAATTGTATAACAGAACAGTGGATTACGCCAGCTGTTTGTATAATGGCTACTAATTGTATAACAGAACAGTGGATTATACCAATCATTTGTGTAATAGCTAATAATTGTATAACAGAACAATGGATTACGCCAGTTGTTAGTGTAATGGCGTTGCTTACTCAGACTAAGGCTGTGACCGCACACAGGTTCACATTGAAATATCTTAGCATTCACTTCCCACTTAGTTGTATACCCATGCGAGAGAAATGTGTTAAATTCTTTTTCTGTATCACACTATGATTTTGATCATTTTAATGGAAACGCTCTGTTATTGTGTGAGAACCGTTAAGCATTGCCAATAAGGAGGAAAGTCGCCAATTTCCAATGTTACAAGCTACCGGTAGTTAGATTTGCTGCAAGGACGGTGGACAGTTTTGGTTACTAGGGAGCACAAACACTTTACACAAAGATTGCTCGGTTGTTTTGTTGAGATAATTTGACGTATTTAAAAAAAAAAGATTACCCTTTATTTCATACAGATGATGTGACGTACACACACAAAGATTTCAACAGATGATATGATGTGTGTACACAAAGACTGTTGTTCATTTCATACAGATGTTGTGACGTATGCACACAAAGATTGCTGTTTAATTCATACATATGATGTAACGTATGTACACACATTTGGCTATTTTATTTGTATATATCTATTTCGTATAAATGGTGTGGCATTGAATTCAATGATTAAGACAACAGATGGAGTTGAGAGAGGAAGACGATGATGATAAGAAAAAACATATTTTCAAATTTGTCTTGATGATCGGAGGATAACGACAACGATAATGAAATAGAGTGAGAATAATGATACTGAGAATGATAAGTATGGTAATGGAGACGGTGGCAGCAGTGGTGATGGGGGTGGTGGTGACGGTGAGTTGAATGAAAAGAAGTAAAGAAAATCTCTAAAGACCCAGACATCCCGGCTCTGTGCAGACACTTAATTAGGCAAAAATAACGTCATATTTCAGTTGCTGTCTAAAAATGAAATTGGTTTCGCCGACAGGGAAATTTTTAAAGACTTGACACGTTCCCTGGTCTCCTTGTGGGCTGTCCTATGGCTGTTTATGCCCTACTTGTGGGCCGTCCTATGGATGTTTATGCCCTCAGTTGCCTCTTGCTTTTCTTCCTCGAACCCGGGAGTCTGTGTCTCCAGGGGTCTTCATTTCTTCATTTTACATGCTAGGTGGAGTTCTGTTCTGTAACAGTATCTACAGAGATGTTCATTGTGAGTGAGGGCGTTCTACTCTGCAACACTGTCTACAGAGATATGTTGTATGTGTGGGCGGAGTTCTACTCTGCAACATTGTCTACGGAGATATGTTGTATGTGCGGGCGGAGTTCTACTCTGCAACACCATCTACAGAGATATGTTGTATGTGAGGGTGGAGTTCTACTCTGCAACACTGTCTACAGAGATATGTTGTATGTGTGGGCGGAGTTCTACTCTGCAACACTATCTACCGAGATATGTTGTATGTGTGGGTGGAGTTCTACTCTGCAACACTATCTACCGAGATATGTTGTATGTGTGGGTGGAGTTCTACTCTGCAACACTGTCTACAGAGATATGTTGTATGTGAGGGTGGAGTTCTACTCTGCAACACTATCTACCGAGATATGTTGTATGTGTGGGTGGAGTTCTACTCTGCAACACTATCTACCGAGATAGGTTGTATGTGTGGGTGGAGTTCTACTCTGCAACACTGTCTACAGAGATATGTTGTATGTGAGGGTGGAGTAAAGGATAGGCAGAGTAAATTTGCCTATCACTATTTCTAATCTTAATTGTTATATAAATTGTTAAATGTCAAAGTGACCCGACCTTAGGCACTGCTTGTGCTGATATTTTTAAATGTCAAAGTTGGAAGTAAACAACTCGGGTAAAGAATGTGCTAGACTTGTAATCTAAACCACTTTTATGTTGGATGAGTAGTTTTTCATTATCCAATGGTTAAGATTTTCAAGAATGAGACCAGCCAAAGGGCTGAGATCAAACGTGTACCTGCTGTAAAGAAATCTATTGTCTAATCACTTTGAATTTGGTGTGGCAAGAAGTCCGTCATGAAAGGCGGCCGTTATCTTAATGGTGAATTAAGAGACTAACTGAGAGAGAATGGACTTAGAAATATTTCGTGCATCCGTGTTATACTTGTGTTTTATGTATAGATGTATTATGTGAGTAGACTATTATTTCTATACTTGTGTTTTATGTAGAGATGTATTATGTGAGTAGACTATTATTTCTATACTTGTGTTTTATGTAGAGATGTATTATGTGAGTAGACTATTATTTCTACAAATTGTGAACAAAGATGCTCGTATATAGTATGCTAAACACTTGCATGGTTTCTAGTAAATATGTTCATAAAATTGATATGTTGTATTTATTATGCTTTACGCGTAAAATGCAAAATGTGTTGCAAAATGCAGCACAAATGTCTCAAAGTCGTGAGAGGGCTTCGAGCACGTGTGAGTTTTTTCACATGACGAGCTTTATTTTGCATTTTCGCGTCCATGGGAATGGGAAATTAAATAAGTAATCATCATATATATAGTTTTCCAGTTCTGTCTGTCTGTGTATAATTTAATATGACTTATAATCAAGCCTTCCAATAAACGAATTCATTTTAATTTTCCACCCGCCATACTCTAGTATTTAATGTTTCTGAAATAATTACCTTCAATGTCAAAAGAGGGACTTTCAAAAAGGAATGTTTTGCAGTTGGGAATAATAGCATTATCAATAAACATGAACATTTTCTGCATAATATTGAACTCACAAACAAATCATGCATCAACTTTTGTATCCTTATTTCCGAATTTATACAGACAAGAAAAAGAAATAAGGAAAAAGATAAATGTATTCCTAGTTGTTTTGTAAAATTTATACAGACAAGAAAAAGAAATAAGGAAAAAGATAAATGTATTCCTAGTTGTTTTGCTTTGTTTTGTAAAATAATTCCTCGTGAAAGCTTGAAAGTTCAAACTATAATTTCCGTGTATGTGTGTGTGTGTGTGTGTGTGTGTGTGTGTTTGTGTGTGTGTATGTGTGTGTTTGTGTGTGTGTGTGTGTGTGTGTGTGTGTGTGTGTGTGTGTGTGTGTGTGTGTGTGTGTGTGCAATTGAGTCACTTTGGACAGCGAAAACAACAATTGGACATTATATCATAATAGAGATGTTGTCTGTTATTCATGTTATTCTTTAAAAAGAAATTTTGGTGACGAAATCTCTGATTCTGAAGAACTCTTGCGATTTGAAGCAACATAACATACTGGACAGTGTGATGCCAACGCCAATTAGTTAATGTTTATGATTATTTTTAATTTATGTTATTTATAATTCTCCAGCAGACACCACTAGTCTCTCACATGGCGGATATGCGGGCGCTGTAAACGTTTCTCTCTTGCACCACATTCAAGACAAATATTTTCCGTCACACAATACTTCCATTGGTGGAAAACTTCATTATACAGGAGAAGACAAATATGCCTTTATTCTATATTTAGCGAGCTCCCATCCACCCCAGTTTCTTTTCCGACATAACATTATCAATAGTTTAAGAAGGTGAATAAGTTTATTAAATTCAAAATCAAATATACATATAACAAATACAATGAAAAAGATTACTTGACATCAATGTGTCCACAAAACCGCATTTGAATAATTTTAATATCTATATAGTCTTATATCCTAACACACAATTCAATAGATTAGTATCAATAGGATAGTTCTTATCAGAGAACAGAAATAGAATTATTAGAGATAAACAATAATAGCTTCTACCTAACCTTGTATGGCTGAAGCCCCAACAGTCTTTTTTGTGTGATTTTCTATCAAAGCCACAGATTATTGTTCACGTCAATTTCACGTGTTTCTCTCCTCATGTTGTAGAACACTGATTCACTGCTATTCTCTTGAGGCTAATCTGGTGCTCTGCCATAATAGCTCCCTTAAGCAGAACAATAATTGTAGCAATTTCCAATAACTTCCTTGTACCGGAAATTGCTCACCTTGCCACCATTCTTCAATGGAGTGCAGTGTATTCCTTACACGTACACATCCTGCAGCAGACAACTACTGTCGTAGTTGTTTATAATAAGTGAACCAGACGATTTTATAAAACTAGGAAAGGCTGCTTTTTCTATGAAAAATATAATCAGGGAACAAATGCTAAGTTTCACAAGTTTATCCTTTTTTAACTCCATTCTTTCTTACATTCAAGTCTCAACTTACAGTTTCCTGCAACAGTATTTATACACCGCACAGCATAATAAATAGAGCATATCAATTTTATGAGCAATTTCACTAGAAACTATGTCATTTGTTTAGCGTACTACATATAAGCATTATAGTTTACACTTTGTATAAATAATAGTCTACTCACATAATACATCCATATGTAAAACACAAGTATTACATATCAATAGCAAAAATGCACGAAATAAGTCCATTCTCTCTCAATCAGTCAGTTAACTTACCATTAAGCTAATGGCACCCTTTCATTCCCAGACTTCTTGCCACATCATACTAAAATGATTAAACAATAGAATTCTCTAGAGTAGGTAAACTTTTCGTCTCAGCACATTGGCTGGTCTCGTTCCCGTAAATATTAACCATATTAACCATAATAAAAACTACCTATCTAGTTGGAAGTGGTTTGGATTGCATATACAATTTCTCTCATATTCTCAGCTCGAGTGTGTACTCCAACTCTGACATTTACAAAAAAATACTATCATAAGGAGTGTCCAAGGTCGGGTCACTTCGACAATTTAACAATTTATATAACAATTAAGTCTAGAAAGTGGGACAGGCAAATTTACTCCGCCACTGGCAGTGTACTTTGTTACGATTGATCGGCGCTAAGTGGCGGTGACGCAAACTTCGAAGCAGGAAGCCAAACGTATGAAGAAAGGAATTTTGTTAATTTGCAAAACAAAGGTGATTTGTACTGAAGACATAAATTATTATGTACTTTATTGCCTTCAATGCGTTAAGTTCCACCTATTCACACCCTTTGAAATGGCAGTCATGCGGACTCTTTTCAAACGCAGTCATTCTTCGTCCGTTACCGATACGTGTGTTTGATCTGATTCGTTTTTCAAGGGCTGAGGGGGGGGGGGGGTGTTGGAGAGGGGAGGTGTGTGACAGGCGTGAAGTACTAGTGAAGCACATGTTCATGGCTCCAGTCCTAAATATGCTCAAGCGTCTCCAGCATCAAATTTGACTTTCATACAAGACTTCTGGCAGAACTCAGCTTGCAAGCTTTGTCCTTTCTTCATTTCTTGAATTCTATCAATTTCTTTTTCATCCATAACTCTAATGTAGAGAGTGCTTGCTTGTATGTACACAATCCATTAGCCCTAATGTGGAGAGTGCTGTATGTACACAATCCATTAGCCCTAATGTGGAGAGTGTTGTATGTACACAATCCATTAGCCCTAATGTGGAGAGTGTTGTATGTACACAATCTATTAGTCCTAATGTGGAGTTGCTGTATACTACACAATCCATTAGTCCTAATTTGGAGTGTGCTGTATACTACACAATCCATTAGTCATAATGTAGAGAGTACCATATGCTATACACAACAGTATAGACTATAGAGTGTGGCTGATGCTACAAAATCCATTAGCCGTAATGTGGAGAGTGCCTAATGATACACAGTCCATTAGCCCTAACGTAGCGAGTAGTATATGTTACCCAATCCATTTGTAGTATTACGGAGATCAGGAAAACAAAAGTAGATTTTTATACTTTCCACTTTATGCAAACACAGTACAAGTATCGTGTCTTTTCCAACCCATTGGACCTCGTCCAATCGCCTTAAACAATACTGATCATATCTATTTCAATCGCCTTAAACAATACTGATCATATCTATTTCAATCGCCTTAAATTTCAATCGCCTTAAACAATACTGATCATATCTATTTCAATCACCTTAAATTTCAATCGCCTTAAACAATACTGATCATATCTATTTCAATCGCCTTAAACAATACTCATCATTATCCCTGCAAATCGCCTGTACACAGCATATTGTTGATGAAATACCTGTATAAAGCTTAATTATGATGACAAATTATCTGTACTCTGTATATTATGATGACAAAATAATAGTACCCAGCTTAATTATGATGAGAAAATGCATGTACACAGCATAATGACGATGATAAAATGCTTAATGACAGCATGTTGATGATGACAAAATACCTGTAGATAGCACAACGATTGCAAAATACCCGTACAAAGCATAATGATGATGATAAAATACATGTAGACTACATGATGACAAAATACATATAGACAATAGATCAAATCCCTAGTGATTTTAGAAATAAAATTTAAGCACCTTTTCCTACACACACTTAGGTGTTTTTCATTCCACAAAATTAACTCATGTAATTCCATGCGTAATGTCTAATTAAGAAAATTCTCTCACGCCCTTAAGTGAAATATAGTGCACGCATGTGTTAATAGTAAAAGAAACTTGTCCTTTGCCTGTTAACCCGTTAGACTCGATTAACCTACTGAAAATATCAGCGTTGTTATCTTCCTAAGTCAAGCAGAAGTCGAATATAACCCCCCATCCTACTTGTCTGTCCCATACCCATCTATGATATCCCACCCCACGGCATCTGCAATTCTGCTCACATGTTTTCTCTGTAGTGACCACTTTCCATCATGCTAATCCCATCCCACCGGGTCTGCACGTGTTTTCTCTGTACTGACCACTTTCCATTATGCTAATCCCACCCCACGGGGTCTGCACCAATGCTGTCTTTACGTTGATTGGGTTTTTGTTGTTAGTCTTTTTTTACCGTTACTATCCTACCCCACAAGGTCTGTATTAATGTTTTCTCTGCACTGAATGCTTTCTACATGCTGACATAGTATTAAAGTTGACTCAGAATTAAAGTTGGCTCAGTATTAAAGTTGACTCAGTGTTAAAGTTGACTCAATATTAAAGTTGACTCAGTTGTTTCAGTGTTAAAGTTGGCTCAGTGTTAAAATTAGTTCAGTATTAAAGTTGGCTCAATATTAGAGTTGGCCAAGCTCAATTTAATTCAGACAGTGTATATTTTTGTTAGCTCACTTTTATAGTTGGCTCAGTGTTAAAGAGTTGACCAAGCTCAATTAAATTAACACTTTTCATGTTTTTGTTAGTAAAACAGTTGGAACAAGTGTTTCGATTATAATTATTATACCAATATTGTCTGGTATTGCACTTATAACAGTCTAAAAAGTAATTATTCATTTATCAGTATTGCATTGTCTGGTATTGCACTTACAACAGTCTGAAAAAAATAATAATTCATTTATCAGTATTGACTGGTATTGCACATAAAACTCAATCGAAGAAATAGTATTCAAATATATATATATTTACATATTTATTTGTGCTATTTTTCACCTCATAACTTAATTATTTCGTTATTATTCGTGCAAATCTGGAGTGCGTGAGGTTCAGTGTATACTTTTGAATCAGTAGATTAGTTTCATGTATAGTCATGAGCAAACACAATACTTCCGTTCGAAAACCGTGCGCAGCATGTGAAAAATTAGACAAGCTAACTTTGCTATGCACACAAGTTTGGTCCCAAATTACAAGAAATCGTCATAGATCTATGTTAAATTTCATCTGCCCTCGCCTGAAATCCATAGTTCTGTACTGTACACGTGTTTCTAACAAAACACCCTTCTGTGACCCCATCAGTCACCAAGTCCGGCTGACTCGTGAATGTGTGTGGGTTCCTACAGTTCGATCGACCGCCATTTAGTTTGCTAATCATTATTTTTGAAACTGAAACCCAAAAGCCTTTTGGGCGCGGCCATTCGTTCGTCTACTGTTCAAGCCCTCGCCATGGGCGCTCTCCACTTATGTTGAGTATTTTCAATAGTTGGGCCTAAGTGTGGAGAGGTTAGAGGTCAACTTACGCTCACATTCGTTTTTATTAAGACGCGGCTCGGTGAATATTTGTCACACGAATAAAATCTTGCTCTCAGTGAGGAAATATTGCAGTGACTTACTAAGTACACAAGTGTGTCATACACATTTGCACTGGGTGTTTCAGGTAAATAATATTTTTTTTTTATCTTTCAATTTCTATCACCCAACGGAAATTCTGAAATATTCACGAGCACTCACTCGTGACCAAATATTCTCGTAATCGTTCTCAGATTGGGCTTTTATTTATTTATTTTTTTTATTTGACACACTCAGGCACATTAGCAAGACATGGTATGCACTATGTTCTGATTTGAATTTTATCAATGTGGACGATAACCCGTTCTATTTGTCTTTCTATAGGCGAAATAGGCTGTTGGGGGGGGGAGAGAGAGGAAGCGGGAGAGGGGTGCTTTCAAGTCAGGTCATCAGTTGGAAGGAAAATGTAAACAGTCAAAAGCAGGGGCAGACGCTCTTGGGCAAAGGTCATGTTTGCGCTGATTTGTAGGCTGCTTGTCACTGCAGTGTGGAAAAGGTGACAATGTTTGTCCAAAATAGATTTTCACTACGTATGTTGACATTTTTTCAGGGAAGAAATTCTTTCTACTAAAAAGTTTTTAAAAGTCTTGTGTGACTACTTTATTGACAACAGGAGTAACTTTTAATTTAGTGCAAGGAAAAGTATTTATTGTTATCTCCCTCTCTCTCATTTACCTTGCGTCTGCATTATATTTATTTAAATATCGCTGTAGTTTGATTTTATGCGTGGGTATTTATTTCTCTTCAACTCGTTTTTGAAGACGGTCGTGAACGATGTAAAGGATTTCCGCAAAGGCGACGCTCAAGCGCGTATGCGTGTACACTTCAAATAGAACAGCGGATGCTGCAGTGCAGTCTCTTCAGATCTGGGACGTGAAATCTGAATGGTGCGTGGAAATCCGAAGCCGCAGGCTGGCCAGTGCTGTCGGGATGTTGTCTGTGACTGGGCGACCTGTCATCCGTGGCCCGACTCGCGCGCTGCGATGGAGTGTCAAAGATGCGCGTGTGTAACTATGGCGCGAGGAAACTTTCTGCAGTGCCACTGAAACTTCTTTCCAGCTGTCAGCTAGATGTAGGAATGCTCCTTGTGCCGTGTTAAAGTGGCGTGTAGTGTCATGTAGATACCGTCGTTACCGGAGTACACACGCTTCTCAGTGCGACGTCATTAACGGGTGCCAGTAGTCGTTGGGCTGAACGGTAAGCAATGTTGTCAAGGTTTATATCTGCATGCAAACATATAAATCGTCACCATGCAAAGCACTAGAATACAGAAAACATACGTCAATGCTTTAGAGTGTCGTCACTAAGTACGAGAGAATATGCGTCAGTGCATTAAAATCGTTACTAAGTTCGAGAACATATAGGGATGTCATTTGTTTCTATTATATTATCATCTTTAGGCATATGCGCAGTTAAGTGGTAGGCAAAAACTGTCTGACCTTACACTTGTTGATATCAGAATCTATAGTGAATCTCAGCTGTCTTCCAGCACAGTTTACACTGAACATTTTGACGTCAAATCAGTGTGTTGTTAAACTCAGCTGTCTTCCAGCACAATTTACACTGAGCATCTTGACGTCAGATCAAAATAACGCTATGAGAAGAAACGCACATTATAACTCGATGGCAAAATAACGCTATGAGAAGAAACATACATGATAACTCGATGGTAAATAATTAACTCTACATGATCTTTATAGAATATCGGCTTTACGTTGGGATGGAAATGTTATTAACGATCTTTGAAATTTTAAAGTGAATGCACTGTTTTATGGTAATTCATTTTAACATGACTTTAATTATCTCATAAACAATAAGTATTAAATAAAGGTAATTATAACTACTAATACTATATTATTTTTATGCATTATACTACAATTTGCTATTACTATTTGTTATACAGTGATATTCCATCACTACATACTACACTATTAAAAATTAATATTTAGACACAAGTAAAATATATTTTAAATATATTGGTCTAATACAAACAATAAGTAACAATGATAGAAAGCTGTTTATTTTGTTGATTTATTCCTCAGAGTAATGAAATTACAAACAATAATATTTTTTTGCGTTCGAAACGTAAATGCCCATACATTAAAATGGTCACAAAGTTCGAAACGTGTATGTCTATGCTTTAGAATCGTCACTAAGTTCGAAACGTATATGTCCATGCTTTCAAAAGCAAATCATTAAAACATCCAAACTAAGCTAAAGAGAATTTACGTCTGTGCGTTAAGATTCGTCACTAAGTTCGAGAAAATTTACGACTGTGCATACAAAATCGTCCCTAAATTTCAGTCACCTATTCGAGCCAAGCTTCTTTCATTGGTAAACAACGCCTTTTAGGCCTATAAGATTACTCTCGCTGGTATAATATTATCAGCAATCACTGGCCCACAGTACTAGTTTAATTAATTTAATGGCCTACTATACTCGTCTAGTTAGCTTAGTACACTGGTCTCTAGTAATGAAATAGCTGGTTTAGTATCTTGGCCTCGTCTAGCTAGTTTACAGGCTTACAGTACTCAACTAATTAGTTCAGTATACTGGCCCACAATACTTGTCTATTTAGTTTACTATTCTGGGCCTACGGACTTCGTCTAGTTAGTTTACTATACTCCCTACAGTACTCGTCTAGTTAGTTTAGCATACTGGTCTACAATATTCTTCTAGTTAGTTTACTACACAGTACTCCTGCCATCTAAATAATTTACGATATTAGTCTAAAGTACTCATCTAGTTAGTTCATCATACTGGCCTACGGTACTTGTCTAGTTATTTTAGTTTACTGGTCTACAGTATTAGTTCAGTATACTGACCTACATAATCATCTAGTTCATTTAGTAAACTGGCCTACAGTACTTGTCTATTTAGTTTACTATAGTGGCCTACAGTATTCGTCTAGTTAGTTTACTGTAGAGGCCAATAGTACTAGAGGCCTAACTCGTCTAGACTTACAATACTTTAGTTATTTTACTATATTGGCCTACAGTATTCATTAAGTTAGTTCAACATAGTGGTCTACATTATTCGCATAGTTCGTTTACTATTTACAGCACTATAAGGAAAGACTTCCTATATTAGACTCGTAAATTACTGGACTCTGAAATTGGATGCTAAAACACCCCGATATATACATCCTTATCTTTGTTTCAAATTATATTTTTGCTTTGCTTTTTCACTTTACCTTTCCTGTAAACTGTAAAGAAAGGTGCTAAAGTGTTTTCAAATGACATCCGAAAAAGATTTGCTGAGTGCGAATAAATGAAAGCATTCACTATGTATTTATTAAATGTTTAAAAATAGCATATTTTAATCTGGGTATACATTTACAAATAACATCGTGTGTTACAATTAGAGTTATCGGCTTTAAACACTATACTTTGGCTTACACAATCTTATGAGCATTTACAGTTATCGGCCTTGAACCACACCCCACTTTAGACCTACAAAGTTTTTTGCGCATTTACAGTTATCGGCCTTTAACTACACAACTTTAGCCAGCCTTTTGCGCATTATTGTGCCCCAAAGTTCTCCACAAAACAAATACTTCCCCCCTCTCTCCCTTTTTTTTTTTTTTTTAAATTTTCAATCCGTGACACTTGTAAATCATCGCCAGCGACAGCGACGACAAACACGGAATGAGAATACTAGGAATGTTTATTTATAGCACTCGCTTATCGCGCACCTCTTTTACCTAGCGTAAGACAATAGTGCTGTCTCTTGTCTATTATTAGGTCATTATTACGTCACGATCACTGGCCTTTCTTACGGATAAAAGATAACAGGTCAAGCAATCTGTTTGTCTGAAGGCACTCGCTGATAAACTCCCGCGTCCTTTTTTATTCACTGCATAAAGTCATGTTCTACAATTCAGTGCTATGTACTAGTTCGTCACTGGCCACATACTTGTCATTTCACACATTTTCATCCTCCTCGCTGACCATCTAATGTCACGCCTATTTAAAAAGTTGTTTCCTGATGAAGTATTCTGTTAGTTTATACCTACGATCGTTCTAGAATGACTATATGTTGATATTCCCAACCCTCAACTAGCTCACGACAGGCCAGATACTGTTAATATGAACATCAAGCTACATTTTGCTGATTAACTGTAGTCGTTATAAAAATCAAGCCGCGCTTTCCTGATCAACTATTGTGAAAATCAGGACACTTTTGGGTGATCAATTATAGTAATTAAAGAATAGGATGTACTTGGGTGATCAGTTATAGTAATTAAAGAATAGGATGTACTTGGGTGATCAGTTATAGTAATTAAAGAATCGGATGTACTTGGGTGATCAATTATAGTAATTAAAGAATAGGATGTACTTGGGTGATCAATTATAGTAATTAAAGAATAGGATGCACTTGGGTGATCAATTATAGTAATTAAAGAATAGGATGCACTTGGGTGATCAGTTATAGTACTTGAAAATTAGGTCGTACTTGGATGTCACCTATGGTTACTCTTAGTTCAGGTTGCATGTTGTTGATCATACATCCTCCCTCGACCTGCTCTCTTTCATTGAAAACCATTTCAGATATCGGCTCTCACTTTGCTGGGTGCTAATGGCGAGGGGTGAGTAGACGAGAGAGCTCATTTCGAAGTGCGACTTGAGAGTCACTAAGATAAATGAGTCTAACGTTGATTTTTCCCGAAAGCCAGGACACACACGGACTGGCATTTGTTTGGACTGTTTGGTTTCTTCGACTCTCAGTAGCAGGCCTCGTCTTATCAAAACTTGGCGTGATTTCTGTTCCTATTTATAACAGGAATACCATAGACAGCTGGAATGAACACCACACACAACGCTTCCACAGTCTTAATGATGTCTTAATAACAACAACAATTCTACACTGCATATCCAGAGACAAGTTTTGAATTTCGAGACGAGATGATAGATAACTCTTGTCGTGGTCAGTGAGCACTGTAATTTTTTTTTTAAATAAGAAGAATTAGATAAATGATAAGATGCCGGTGGAGATTGATGAAGAAGTCAACTATGATGACAATGATTGCAAAATGATGAACGTTTGTTTGCGTCAGACGATAAATTGACGATATCCGGAATTCAACCTGTATAGTGATTCAAGAAAAGTGAATTCTTGTAGAGCCTAATATTTTTACAGAGAATGCACAGTTTGCTGAAAATTTCGTCGTCATCACGAGCCCTGTGTCACTGACTTGTGCCTTGCATCATTGACTTATCATGTGTCGCTGACGTGTGTCCAGAACTATTGACTTATGCCATGAGTCCTTGAATGAATGCATGAATTTTGTCATGCATCGTTGATATCCTGTGTCATTGACTTGTGTCAAGTGCCATTGACTTGTGCCATGTGTCGTTGACTTTATCCTGTGTCACTGATGTATCAGACAAACAAACTAACAGCCTTCGAATTATAAATCTAGGTGCTCTAAGTCCCTAATAGTCCAGACACTCTATAAGTCTATAGGCCCTCGGCATTAAACACTTAACAAACAACTTTACATTTACTATATTACTATTCCATAGGCCCTCGGTACTGAACACTTGACAAACTCTCTGACATTATACTAGGCACTCCATAGGCCCTCAGTATTAAACCATTTGACTTAATCATCGTCGGCGTCTTTAACATTTGGCGCCAAGGGCAGGATACAAGAACACACACATCATCGACTTTAACATACGGTATTAAACCACTAGACAGCAGACTAAATAGAAGATTCGACAAGGCCATTTGAGATATTAGACTCAAGATGTGTCTTTCGGAACGCCTCTAATATTTCATCAGACTCTCATTTGGGGTCCTTAACTTTTCAGACTTGCGGAAAACCCTAATCGAGTTCATCACACTCTCAGTATGGCTCATTATTAATTCATCAGACTTTCTGAACACCCTATATTAGCTCATCCAAAATTCCTTACGGTCAATTTCACTGGAGTCGACCAACGCACGTCACTAGTGGTCAATTTCGTATCTCCGCGGACAGGCTGGCTCGACTCGAGTAATGAAAGACTATAATTTCCACTTTACCGAGCGGGGAAGCGGTAAGCAGGCGGAATATATTATTAAAACGATGCTTCACTCCTCACCCCACCCACTTCCATTCTTCTCTCTGACTCGACACTCTCTATTGCCTTCCTATATGTACTAATTTTTTCGCCTTTAAGTGTAAACAAATCATTAGTTGGCTCGTGCCCTTTGCACAACTCGGATAGCTTCAGCATTATAAATGATAGCGAGAGTAGGTTATCAGTGTCGTAAACTGGTAGATTTTCCTCACTCATAATAGTTGGAGAGAGTAGGTTATCAGTGTTATAAATTGGCAGATTTTCTCACTCATAATAGTCTGAAAGAACTGCAATGACGCCTTCCCTCCCACACCAATGACAGATAACGACAACGGTTACGACATCCCCGTGACAAAATATTTTTGATGCAATAACTACCATCGTGCTGGTGACAGTAACAACTGCAACAACACCGGTGATAGATAAATAACAACATCGATAATGGTGACGACAAGGATAGCTGTTGATATAGTAACTGCACAAATACTGTTTATATGTAATGGCAGTGTGATACAACGCCTCCCTAGTTATGGATATTATTCTTATTATCCCTTAACTAATTACACGTGATGATAATCTTAATTTATGTTATTAACAATTCTCCAGAAGACACCACTCGTCTCTCTCACTTGGCGGTTATGCAAGTGCATGTAAACGTTTTCTCTCTTCCACAATTTTAAAAACATTCACTGCCCCACAATATTTCTGTAGGTGGAAAACTTCTTACCAAAGGAGAAGATAAATCCATGTTTAGTGACCCCCCCCCCCCATCAACCCATTATCTCTCCAACATATGGTTATCAATACGTGTAAAAAGGTCAATAAATTAAACAATAAATTCATTAAATCAGCAATAAAATATACATATTTTAACAAATGCAATCAAAATAGTGTTGACATTTACATCACTTCACAACAGTGTTTGATTAACACTAGACAATTATTCAATTTATCCTAGCATAGAAATAAGCAATCAAAAGATCATACATATAATCAAATTCATAGGCATAATTTATCACACATATGAGAATGGAGTTTTAGAGAAATAATTATAGTCAATGTACATAACCTTTTCAAAGATGGTGCTGCCACTAGCAAGTGCTCACAATTACATGGCTTGCAACAAGTCATTGCCTTTCTTATTTAGACAACGGTCCAACGTACTCCTTCTAAGCATGTTAGTTAACTGTTCCAGAATTTTCTATCTGCTCTCCAAGCCATGCAAAATTGTCATGAATTTCCGTTGCATTATCAAGTACATCAGGAGGAATGTTCCCGACTTTTCAAGAATGCTACTCAGCACACCATGAGAAATTTTCAAAATAATTTTCATGAATACTCGAGACCCAAAACAAGCCACCATTTTGGACGTATTAGCTCTCAAACAGAATTCATAGGAATCAACTTACAACAACACATTACTGATAAGTTCAGTGATAATGCTGGATGTACACATAGACATGGTCGGGTCACTTTGACATTTAACAATTTATACAACAATTAAGTTTAGAAATAGGGATAGACAAATTTACGCAGCCGCAGGCAGCGATACCGTTTAGAATTGGCTGCAATGATCCTGAAAATAATAATTACTGAGATCCTGATGCTAGAGTGGCTTCACAAGTAACAGAGGAATGTAACAACAATATAACAACATTGAAACTATAATGATTGAATAAATATAACGTTACTTGAAATAGAGTAATTATAACGTCACTTACAATAGAGTAACATTAACGTCACTTGTAATAAAGCAAGTGTACAAATTCTGGTGACAAAGTGATTAGAACTGAACTAATGACAGGAGTCAAACAATACTGGCGATACACTAGCTTTCGGACGGCAAACCTTGCATAGTCCAAAGTAAAGCCATGTCGCGTGTCGGCAATCCTTGCATAGTCCAAAGTAAAGCCATGTCGCGTGACGGCAATCCTTGCATAGTCCAAAGTTAAGCCATGTCGCGTGTCGGCAATCCTAATGTCTAATAATAGCTCCTTGCTTTGTGAAGTCGTTAAGCAAGTTATGCTGGTGACGTCGAGTGTACATGTACGCTAGCGAAGAGTGCAAGACCACAGAGAATTGTTTGCTCACAGTCTTTCACAACTAAGATTTACTGATCTAGAATTCGTACTTTAATGCAATGTCTTCTGTAATGGCGATCTACAGTTCCCATTTTAATGCAATGACTTCTGTAATGGCGATCTACAGTTCCCATTTTAATGCAATGTCTTCTGTAATGGCGATCTACAGTTCCCATTTTAATGCAATGACTTCTGTACTGGCGATCTACAGTTCCCATTTTAATGCAATGACTTCTGTAATGGCGATCTACAGTTCCTATTTTAATGCAATGACTTCTGTAATGGCGATCTACAGTTCAAATTTTAATGCAATGGCTTCTGTAATGGCGATCTACAGTTCAAATTTTAATTCAATGACTTCTGTAATGACGATCTACAGTTCAAATTTTAATGCAATGACTTCTGTAATGACGATCTACAGTTCAAATTTTAATGCAATGTCTTCTGTAATGGCGATCTATAGTTCAAATTTTAATGCAATGACTTCTGTAATGGCGATCTACAGTTCAAATTTTAATGCAATTACTTCTGTAATGGCGATCTACAGTTCAAATTTTAATGCAATGACTTCTGTAATGGCGATCTACAGTTCAAATTTTAATTCAATGACTTCTGTAATGACGATCTACAGTTCAAATTTTAATGCAATGACTTCTGTAATGACGATCTACAGTTCAAATTTTAATGCAATGTCTTCTGTAATGGCGATCTACAGTTCAAATTGTAATACACCGTCATCTCTAGTGACGATCCAGAGTGCCTATTTTATTGCAAAGTTACCAGTAGCTGCAATCTCGAGCAAGTATTTTAATGCAAAGTCTTTTGCAGTGACGATCTGTAGTTGTTATTTCATTATCTATAGTGGCTATCTGTACCTGGTAATTTAATATAGTCATCTACAGTAGTGATATATAGTTTGCATTTTAATTGCAAAGTCATTTGTAGTAATTAGTTTGTATTATAGTACAATAGTGCAAAGTCCTCTATTATAGTAATTATGTAGCTTATATATTAGTCTTCCTTTATAGTTACTGATCTGTAGCTTCTGGGTAATTTATGACG
This sequence comes from Sinotaia quadrata, assembly GCA_028829895.1. Taxonomy (NCBI): domain Eukaryota; kingdom Metazoa; phylum Mollusca; class Gastropoda; order Architaenioglossa; family Viviparidae; genus Sinotaia; species Sinotaia quadrata. The sequence continues at coordinate 68,870,991 of CM054181.1, forward strand.
TTAATCTTTAACCTATTAAGTAGTGTTGGGTACTTCTTGACTTTTATTTTTAACCTATTCACTAGTGTTGGATACTTTCTGACATCAATCTTTAACCTGTTAACTAAAGCTGAATGACGTTAATTTTTAACCTATTTATTAGTGCTGGGTCACCTGTGACATTTATCCTTTAATGTTGGGTCGTCTGTCATTAAGCCATAACTAGAGTTGGTTCGTCTGTGATTTACTTGTAACTAGTGTTCGGTCTTCTGTGACTAACCTATAATGTTGAGTCTTCTGTGATTTACAATGTACTTGTAACTAGTGTTGGGTCGTCTGTGACTAGCCTATAAATAATGTTGGGTCGTCTATGATTTACCTGAAACTAGTGTCGGGTCGTCTGTAATTAATCTGTAACTAATATTGGGTCTTCTTTGTGTAATCTGTAACTAGTTTTATGTAACTAGAGCTGAGTAGACTATGATTAACATATACCTAAGTGATGGGCGTTATCTGTGAAATTAACCTAAGACATGCTGGGTCATCTGTAACTAGTGATGGGTCGTCTGTGATTAACTAACTAGTGTCGGGTTATCTGTAAAATGAACCTATAACGTTCTGGGTCGTTTGTGACTGATTTGTAAAAAGTGATGAGTCGTCTGTGATTAACTGACTGGTGCTGGATTATCCGTGAAATTAACCTATAACGTGCTGGGGGTCATCTGTGACTGATCTGTAACTAATGACGATTAACTAAGTGGTGCTGCCATGTCTAATTCGGTAGTGTGCTTTGTCGCTGTAACAAAACCTCGTGTTCTTCAGTAAACTCTGTTGGGAATGAGCCGGGGTCGCGCAGTAGTGACACTCCGTTATTCTAGCGGTCGCTCTCTCACAACAAGAGTTCCTGCCGTTGCATATATCTTCGTTGTACTGAATACAGTGTGACTAACACACACACACACACACACATACACACACACACACACACACACACACACTCCAACACATGCATCATTTTCAAAAGGCGGTTGACGTACACAGCTCTGCTCGATGCTGGTGTAGTAGCGGCTGCAATATGATGACATACATCATGGCGATGTTCAAGCAGTCGCGACATTCGGCGTGTAAATATTTCGAGTCAGCGTCGTTAAAATGCAACACTATATTACCCATAATCCATTACCAAGAAAATAGTTAAACGCATTCCGCAGGCGCGTACATGCAAGCACGCACTCGCACGCGCGCACGCACACACACACACACACGCACGCACGCACACACACACACACTTAGTCTCTGATACTGCGCCATCTACTCAGCGCCACCTGTTCATCTTTCAAACACCGTTTTCCTCGACTTTCTTGCGTCACGAAGCTCTGCTTTTGGAAATATATACAAAATAAAATAATATTACATTTCATAGTGCTCATGGAATAAGGAACAACAACAAATGTAAAAAAATAAATAAAAGAAATTATGTAGAACTTATTATTCCGATACCTGCTGGGACTCTTAATATATTCGATGTTGCATTCACTCGCATATACATATATATAGTTTAACAAGTGCTTTTCATACTCTGGGGATTGTGCCTTTGCTCGGTGATTTGAGGAAGGTTTTTCTTTTCGTGCTTAAAAATAAATAATGATGCACATATCAAATGTGAAAGCACGTGTGATTCAGAGTGTAAATATTTCGTTTTGTTTGTTCATTTCTTCATTATTAAGAATACGTTTGCAAATAATTTCACTCTGCCTCTTAGTCATTATCAGCATTTTTGCATTAAAATAACTTAATTATTCCTGACGTATGTATTAATATCACTTTACTCTTGACGTATGTATTAATATACCTCAACTATTCTTGACGTATGTATTAATATCACTTTACTCTTGACGTATGTATTAATATCACTTAACTAGTCCTGACGTATGCGCTAATATCACTTAACTCCTCCTGCCGCATGCGTTAATATCACTTAACTACTCTTGTCGTATGCGTTAATGTCACTTAACTCGTCCCGACATATGCGTTAATATCACTTAACTACTTCTGACGTGTACGTTAATAAAATTGAACTAATCCTGGCGTAGACCCTACCGAAAGATGACCCCTCTTACACAGCAGACAGTTTGTCTGGATTGCCAGCTGTGCCCTGGTCGATGTTGCTTAAATCTGTTTGATGGCAATAACTAATCATCCCACTGAATTCGGGTTTGTGACACTGGCTAACAATCTCGTAACACAAGAAACGTTATTTGCCTCTACTGCTGGCTGTAGCCGCATTCTTGCAATGCATGTGTATCATAGACTGTGTTAGAGGGCCAGCTGTGAAACATCAAGACTTGTTTGTATGAGCTGGACCATACGACAACTTCGACAGTACACTGGCATTACAGGAAAACAAGTGGGAATGCAAGATGAGACGTTATTACCCACAATTCTTTGTTTTAGGAATGAGAACAATGACGGTGCCCATGTTAGATAAGTTTTCTTACGCATTTTATGATTCATCTGTCACTGTTATTAATAACCGTTGCGTCCTGGTGAAGGTTATATAGGTTAAATTTAGACGTTGACTCTTGTCATTGCTGTGGTAATATATATATATCTATAAAGAGGTGTTGTACTTTTCTCTCGAGATGCTTTGACTCAGGATATGAATGCCAAAGTGCTATTTTAAGTGGGTTCATTTTCGCTTCTAGACCCAAATATTATTTAAGATTCGGTCACTTGATAATGAAAGTCACGTGATAATGCTAAGGGGCTATTTTAGGAGTGTGATAACTGGGAATGTGTATGAGAATATTTTATTTAACAGTGGGTTACCTAAATTTTATGCGTAATAGGATTTTTTTAGGTTCTAGAACAAGGTGGGAGTACTAAATTCGCATATACGAAGACTAAAGCAAGCATCAAGATTTTGCGAGAAGTCATAAATGATGCGCAAATTAATATAGTGTCACAAAGTAGCACAAGTCAGTATAGTGTCACGCAGTAGTGCAAGTCAGTATAGTGTCACAAAGTAGCACAAGTCAGTATAGTGTCACGCAGTAGTGCAAGTCAGTATAGTGTCACAAAGTAGCACAAGTCAGTATAGTGTCACGCAGTAGTGCAAATCAGTATAGTGTCACAAAGTAGCATAAGTCAGTATAGTGTCACGCAGTAGTGCAAATCAGTATAGTGTCACAAAGTAGCACAAGTCAGTATAGTGTCACGCAGTAGTGCAAGTCAGTATAGTGTCACAAAGTTCCCCCAAGTTTGGCTTATTTCTTAATACTGACCAGTTCCCCCAAGTTTGGCTTATTTCTTAATACTGACCAGTTCCCCCAAGTTTGGCTTATTTCTTAATACTGACCAGTTCCCCCAAGTTTGGCTTATTTCTTAATTATTGACCAGTTCCCCCAAGTTTGGCTTATTTCTTAATTACTGACCAAGTCCCCCAAGTTTGGCTTATTTCTTAATAATGACCAATTCCCCCAAGTGTGGCTTATTTCTTAATAATGACCAATTCTCCCAAGTTTGGCTTATTTCTTAATACTGACCAGTTCCCCCAAGTTTGGCTTATTTCTTAATTACTGACCAGTTCCCCCAAGTTTGGCTTATTTCTTAATTACTGACCAATTCCCCCAAGTGTGGCTTATTTCTTAATAATGACCAATTCCCCCAATTGTGGCTTATTTCTTAATAATGACCAATTCTCCCAAGTTTGGCTTATTTCTCTGTGAATCGGTGTGGGGCAGAGAGGTGGTGTTGTGAGTGTGTGCAATGAGTCCCCCCCCCCCGGGACTGTAATGTACTCTCTGGGCAAGTGACATTTCTTTCAGTTGTGGCCCCTGGGAAGTAATGTTAGTGGACGTATACTTGTGGGGGAAAACGATTACACCAATGGATATTAAGGTTTTATATTAACCAATCAGTGATGCTCTAAAGATGCTCTTCGTTCTATTGGTTTAGTGGCTGTGTGTGTGTGTGTGTGTGTGTGTGTGTGTGTGTGTGTGTGTGTGTGTGTGTGTGTGTGTGCGTGTGACTGTGACTGTCTAGTTTACCAAATGTTTCATACATTATCTGTTTGAACAAAGACTTATTGACATGTCTGCAGATTTTGCCCCAGGAGATGGATTTTAATTTTAAAAATGACAGCGAAATTGGCGCCAGAAAAGTTGACATGCTAACCAAAGTTGAAATTAATTTCGTCTTTAATAAAACTGACAGTCCTAAAGTTCAGAAAAGTTGTCATGCTAACCAAAGTTGAAATTAATTTCGTCTGTAATAAAACTGACAGTCCTAAAGTTCAGAAAAGTTGAAATGCTAACCAAAGTTGAAATTAATTTCGTCTGTAATAAAACTGACAGTCCTAAAGTTCAGAAAAGTTGACATGCTAACTAAAGTTGAAATTAATTTCGTCTGTAATAAAACTGACAGTCCTAAAGTTCAGCGTACACGCATAATAGTTGGAGCGGAACTCTTGGAAATAGTAGCAGACGTCTTTGTAAATGTTTACTTCTGTCATTCTACGAATTGATGACTAATTCACTAAATATTTACTTTGGAAACTGTATCGTTGTGAAAGACATTTTACTAAAATTAATATTAAATATATTTTAGCTTTCAACATAAATTTTACTGATGTCATTCTGAACTTACAGACATAGCTGAAGTGTTTAACTCAATCAGTTAATGTTTAAATCACTAGATTCATCTAAAGTTTATTCTGTTGTTTACCTAAACTTAAAGGGTAAATTGTTATAGTTTTGACATTACTGTTTACATAAACTTAAAGTATAAATTGTTATAGTTTTGACATTACTGTTTACATAAACTTAAAATATAAATTGTTATAGTTTTGACATTACTGTTTACATAAACTTAAAGTATAAATTGTTATAGTTTTGACATTACTGTTTAACTAAACTTAATGTATAAATTGTTATAGTTATGACATATTTTTTAAAAGTATTGTTAGATTATTTTATTTGTAATCTTTAAGAGATTAACTTTGGCATTTTTCTACATGTAATAAATGTTTGACGTAAATAAGTCTAAACTTTACTATAGTTTAGTAGAGCTGAACAGAATTATGCTAGTTTTGAAATTATTTTTTTTTAAAAGTCAGTCTAAACTTTACTATAGATCAGTATAGCTAGAATAAATTTATTTTAAATATTAGCGCCTAGGGACATCAGCTGGAAACAATATATTTCGAATGTGCTTGCTGTTTTTTTTCATTTCATTTCAGTTCTTGAAGTTGTGAATATGATTTAACTTCGACCGATAGAAGGTTCGCGCATTTAAGGTGTAACAGGTGATGAAAATTAGATCAGGCCGACTAAACAGTAATGCCTTTTCTATAAGAGAGGGCAAATTAATGTGCTTTGAAATGAATTTTATTTGAGCAGTTGGTGGTAGCAGTTGCATAAATATAATTTAATGTTCGTCTGCCCCGATTACAGTAGGGAGTGGTGACGCAAGCGGTTTGCTAATACGTCATAGAATGTCTCAATACAGGACGACATTTCACAATCGCGTTGTCTGTAATTAATCGACCTGATGAAGAGAATTGGTAAAAAATCATGTTATCCAGTTGGTCATCTAGCTGCAAGGAGACTTCGTTTAATAACTTGATCCACGTGACAAACTGGATAAAGGACCTGGTAAGTTAACACTTTTAATCATTGCAAATGCTTTCACAGCGAAATAACTGAACAGTCAAACCCTTTTATGAAGAATTAGAGCAACTTTATTCATTTGATACAATTAATATAAAACGCAATGTAGCAATTGTAGTTCTTGAGCTAGATTTAAAGCGATGTAGCAGTTGTAGCACTTGAGCAGAATTTAAAGGGATGTAGCAATTATAGCCTCTTGAGCTGGATTTAAAGCGATGTAGCAGTTGTATCTACTTGAGCGGAATTTAAAGGGATGTAGCAGTTGTAGACATTGAGCGGGATTTAAAGCTATGTAGCAGTTGTAGCAACTTGGACTGGATTCAAAGGGATGTAGTACCTACTTGAACTGGATTTAAAGGGATATAGCAGATGTAGCAATCTGAATTGGATTTAAAGGGATATAGCAGATGTAGCAATCTGAACTGGATTTAAAGGGATGTAACAGTTGTAGCCACTTGAAATGGATTTAAAAGGATATAGCAGATGTACCCTCTTGAACTGGATTTAGAGGGATGTAGCCACTTGAAAATGGATTTAAGCAGATGTAGCAGTTGTAACCACTTGAAATGGATTTAGACGGGTGTAGCTGTTGTAGCCAAATTGAACTGGAACTAAAGGGAGATAGGAAAACGGTCTTAACCATTTGAACAAATGCAGTAAAAAAAGAAGTTCGGAAGGTGTTTGAACTAGATAAAAATGCTGTATAAAATGATGTAAACCGGAAATATAAAATTGTATGCCCTTGACCCTATCCTGGTTTTGCACTTTGGTTGGTTGATTATTTGGTTGGCTGGCTGGTTGGTTGTTAAGATTAACCCTTTATTTGAAATGTAAGAAGAGCTGATTAATTTGTTTAATGTTTGTAGTGCAATCGTGTGTGTTTGTGTGTGTGTGTGTGTGTTGCTGTCAAACTGAAGATATAGAAAAGTATTTTTTTCTCGTAGGGTTCTCCAAACACTGTATAAATATACACAGGTATTTTTCTTAAATATGCGCCCTCTTGAAATCCTTTTGTTATTAGGAACCTCACCTGTAAGAGTATGAAACAAGTGCTACCTTTCTTAGGTTTTTATTTCTAAATTACACTTGTCCTTCTTTTATAAGAGACTAACTTGAAACTAGATTTTTTTAAAATTCATATGTATTACGTATACTTGCTTAAGTAATTCCGCACAGTCTTGAAACTCGGTTTTTTAGCTGTACTATATACACTTAATTGTTTGTTTTCTCCCAAACGTCACGTTTATATAAACACGTCTCGCTTTTTAGCAGTACTAATATACACTTAATTGTTTGTTTTCTCCCAAACGTCACGTTTATATAAACACGACTCGCTTTTCAGCAGTACTAATATACATTTAATTGTTTGTTTTCTCCCAAACGTCACGTTTATATAAACACGTCTCGCTTTTCAGCAGTACTAATATACACTTAATTGGTTTTTTTTATCCCTAACAAAATACGTTCTATCATACGTACTCTTTGGAAACTCGCTTCTCTTATTTCTAAACTTCTCTTGCCTGCATATCTTTACTGATAAAGACTTTTCCCTCCCGGACGTCACATTTATACAAGTGAGGCTCTTAAATATGCATTCGTTTGAAACTCGCTTAATTTTCTTGTTATAAAAATTTGCTCCGCGCTTAAGGATTTATTCAGTAATAAAAGACTTTTCTTTATGTTAGATAGCTGTGTATGTGTTTGTATGTGTGATTGTATCTGCGTGTGTTTATGTATTTGCATGCGTTGGGTGTGTCTCCTTGTGTATTGGTGTGTGTTTGTGTGTGTGTGTGTGTGTGTGTGTGTGTGTGTGTGTGTGTGTGTGTGTGTGTGTGTGTGTGTGTGTGTGTGTGTGAAACTCTTATCATCGCTAACGATTATATCGATTTATTTACCTAAGTCTCACTTCATGCCGAGCTTTTCAGTCCGCTCTTGCTACGACTAATACAAAGATAGAGTTGTTTCATTTGGGGTTTTCAGTCAGCTCTTGCTACGACTAATACAGAAACAAAGTTGTTTCATTTGGGGTTTTCAGTCCGCTCTTGCTACGACTAATACAGAAACAAAGTTGTTTAGTTTGGGGTTTTCAGTCAGCTAAAGTTGTTTAGTTTGGGGTTTTCAGTCAGCTAAAGTTGTTTTATTTGGGGTTTTCAGTCAGCTAAAGTTGTTTTATTTGGGGTTTTCAGTCAGCTAAAGTTGTTTTATTTGGGGTTTTCAGTCAGCTCTTGTTACGACTAATACAGAAACAAAGTTGTTTAGTTTGGGGTTTTCAGTCAGCTAAAGTTGTTTAGTTTGGGGTTTTCAGTCAGCTAAAGTTGTTTTATTTGGGGTTTTCAGTCAGCTAAAGTTGTTTTATTTGGGGTTTTCAGTCAGCTAAAGTTGTTTTATTTGGGGTTTTCAGTCAGCTAAAGTTGTTTTATTTGGGGTTTTCAGTCAGCTAAAGTTGTTTAGTTTGGGGTTTTCAGTCAGCTAAAGTTGTTTAGTTTGGGGTTTTCAGTCAGCTAAAGTTGTTTAGTTTGGGGTTTTCTCCCAAAATCACTCGTAAGCACGAATAGTTCGAGTGTGTGTGGGGGGTGGGGACATTGTTAAACCACTCTGTCCAACCGATGATTAATATTTTTCCTGACTGCACGTGACGACAAATCGTTGGGCGCTCAGTGTTCCGCTGGATTTCTTTTACATTAATTATATCGCTTTTTAAAATGTGTCCTCAGTGTGTTGCTGAAATTAGTTTTTGCTGTACATTAATTATATCGCTTTTTAAAATGTGTCCTCAGTGTGTTGCTGAAATTAGTTTTTGCTTTTGTTTCAATTAGTCTCTTGTTGTGCGATTAGAACAGAGATCGGGAAACAGGTAAGTTACCCCGAATAGGATTAAAATGATTTTTTTTTCCTGGTAATGAAAGCTACAAAATTGCAAATAAAGTATTGTGAGGTCATTAAACTCATTCACACACACCCAATTTTAATAGATCGAGAATAAATTCCTACTTTTATAAAATTAACTCCCCTTGATAATTAAATCACATGACCTTATCAAAGACGTCATTTCAGCTAGTACTTTAAAACGTCAGTTTCATGATCTCGACTCACAACTTGGAGTATGCTAGCCCATTCGGTGCCCTATTCCAAGGTACGTAGCTTGATCTTTTTGTAGTGACGTAAACTTATGAAAGTACTTTGAGGACATATTACGTCACTTGATTTCTGGTGGTGACGTAATCTTATGAAAGTATTTTGAGCCATATTTGTAAGTTATGTGACTTGATTTCTGGTGGTGACGTAATCTTATGAAAGTACTTTGAGCCATATTTGCAATTGCAGCCATTATTCTGCTTTTCCTTTCCAATCCCATTTCTCCGGTCGACTGAAATTTGTAGATATGTTATTATTTTCCTTGGCGAGTTGTTTTAATTTACTTAGTGACTTTCGGCTTTGGCCAAAATTCTTTGAACAAGGAATTGCAAGGGTTAAACGCCAATGCCTTTGTAGAAAGAGAAAAGATTTCAGCATTTGGATCGTAATTCCTGTGCTGGAACCAGAAAGTGGAACAAAACAAGATGGCTGCCTTTCCAAAGCTAGCTTGGTTTTTGGAAAATTGTGAGGATCTCAGTCTTTGTGACATCAAGGAGTGAGTTACAAGGCATCCGATCAAGGAGTGAGTTACAAGGCATCCGATCAAGGAGTGAGTTACAAGGCATCCGATCAAGGAGTGAGTTACAAGGCATCCGATCAAGGAGTGAGTTACAAGGCATCCGATCAAGGAGTGAGTTACAAGGCATCCGATCAAGGAGTGAGTTACAAGGCATCCGATCAAGGAGTGAGTTACAAGGCATCCGATCAAGGAGTGAGTTACAAGGCATCCGATCAAGGAGTGAGTTACAAGGCATCCGATCAAGGAGTGAGTTACAAGGCATCCGATCAAACTAAAAAGGCAGTTCTCTGATTACTTTCCAGAGCTTGATTCAGTCAGTTGGGTAGTAAATCCCTTCAACTGTCAACTTGTTGATGTGTCAGAAGGATTGGCAGAGGCACTTCTTGAACTTTGCTCCAAAAGTGAAGCACGCGTGGAATTTCAGAACAAAACAGATCTCTCATAATTTTGTATTTCTGAAATTGCAAAGGATATTAAAATTGCACATGTAGAAGCGTCAGAAATGCTGTTGCCTTTTGCAACAATCTACCTTTGGGAACAAGGATTTTCTTCCCTCAGGAACTTGAAAAACAGGTACAGAATTCGGTTGGATCCCGAAGACAACATCCAATTTGCTCTGACTCCTAAAAGCACTGATAGGGATGCTTAGTTATCATAAATGAAATGGAACCATTTTTCTCAAAACTGAAATGGAGATGTTTTGAGTAAAATTCTTCAGTTTTTCATTCCTTTTCATTAATTGTGAATGTGTGCTACTCTTATGACAGTATGTGTGGCTTTTTAAGTCTTTTATTAATTATTGACTTTATTCTACATTTTAAGAGCAATTAGCATTTTTTTCCTTTGAAGTCTGGGAGCAATTTTATTTAACAAAAACAGATTAGGGGTAATACCCTCCAAAGTTCCCCGACTCCTGACTTAGAGAAACCTGTTTCCTGATCTAGTAGCACAGGCTGCTCGTGTTTCCCCGATGACACGAGTAGTTAGCGCGAGTTGCCTCACATTCCCCGATGGCGCGAGTTGCCTCAGATTCCCCGATTACACGAGTAGTTAGCGCGAGTTGCCTCAGATTCCCCGATTACACGAGTAGTTGGCGCGAGTTGCCTCACATTCCCCAAAGGCGCGAGTTGCCTCACATTCCCCAATGGCGCGAGTTGCCTCACATTCCCCAATGGCGCGAGTTGCCTCACATTCCCTGATGGCGCGAGTTGCCTCACATTCCCCAATGGCGCGAGTTGCCTCACATTCACCGATAACACGAGTAGTTGGCGCGAATTACGTCGTCATTGCGCGCCGCTGCCGGGCATTAATTAATTAGTAAACAAGAAATGAAACATTTCTTGTTCGTAAGTGGCTTTCCTGTTTCTTTAGTCCAAGGTTATATTCTTGTTTGTTACTAGGATATACATGCCTTTTTCGATAGAAGGGAATGGGAGTTTAAACCTGCGCGTCACTTGAAACTTGATCTCTACCGAAACCCGATAACAAGCATATCAGACTGAAAGCTTTAGTCACGAGTGGTCGGAACTTGTTTCGGGAAGTTATTGCGAAGAATGAAACTTTTGCAGTCGGGCATTCGTGGGGGTGTTGACGAGCGCATATTAGCTGAGTGTCGTCATCTGTCAATCACATACCATTCTGGATGGGCCTGTCCCGGCTGCCTCTTAGTTTAGCAGAACTTTAGAAACCCGATAAGAGTTGAAAGTCGCCAAGAAACATGTGCGATTAATCTACAAATGCAATGCTGCCTTTGCCTCTTTTTATTATTCTTGTAACGACAAGTGTCACGGACAGTAGAGTCACGGAGAGTAGAGTCACTGCCTAGCCGTAAGTATGATTTGAAGAGCAACGAAAAGTTAGCATTTATATATCATTGATTTTATTCCGACACTATCAAATTAAAGTTCAGACAACCACTGACTTGAGGCAATAATTTTCTTTGCCATATAGAACTGACCTGTTAAAGTTTCTTTCCTGATGAAGTGGTGACAACACTACTGACGGGTGCTGTTTGTCTCGTGATGAAGTGATGACAACACTAGTGGTATGTTTCTATTTCTCTCGTGATGAAGTGGTGACAACACTTTTGATATGTTTCTGTTTCTCTCGTGATGAAGTGGTGACAACACTACTGATGTGTTTCTGTTTCTCTCGTGATGAAGTGGTGACAACACTACTGACGTGTGTTGTTTCTCTCGTAATGAAGTGGTGACAACTCTACTGACGTGTTGTTTCTCTCGTGATGAAGTGGTGACAACACTGCTGACGTGTTCTGTTTGTCTTGTGATGAAGTGGTGACAACACTACTGACGTGTGCTGTATCTCTCGTGATGAAGTGGAGACAGCACTTTGTCTCGTGATGAAGTGGTGACAACACTACTAACGTGTTTCTGTTTCTCTCGTAATGAAGTGGTGACAACACTACTGACGTGTTTTTGTTTCTCTCGTGATGAAGTGGTGACAACACTACTGACGTGTGCTATTTGTCTTGTAATGAAGTGGTGACAACACCACTGACGTGTGCTATTTGTCTCGTGATGAAGTGGTGACAAAACTGTTGACATGTGCTGTTTCTCTCGTGATGAAATGGTGACAGCATTTTGTCTCGTTCAAATATATTTATTCTATATTATGTTTTGATACGATTCTATTTGCTGTATGAAAGTTATTATAAGCAATAGAAACAGAAGACAGTGGAAGATATGAGAGCGAAAGTGCTAATTATGAATTTAACGAGAACTACACTGCGCTTATTTGGCGTATGAATATATAGCGCTGTAGGACCGTCATATGATGCCAAATGGTAACACTCAGAGCTGTCAGTAAAAGAGTTAAGTCCTGGATTATAGAATACAGGGACAGTGAATGAAACGGAATCCAACCGCCTGACCGACCAGTTAGTTGTTCGAAGTAAAGTGTGGAAACACTTAACCAAGCCAAGAGAACTTGGAACCGAATGATCTCTATCAGGAATCTGCCAGACACACTAGAAAAAGTGAGATGAATAAAGAGCTAAGAATCTTAATGAGTAATTAAGGGACAAAGTCGTGTGCAGTGATAGATATCTGAGGATTTGAACCTTTATAGTGTCATTTATATGTCAGCGCTACGAACTTATATTCTTAGTCACTAAATTTTCAGACCGGTAGCTGGAGTACATCATTTAAAATATTTGTAGTGGAAAAGAAAAATTCGTTTTGTATTGAATTAAGCAAGGTGAGGGTAAATATATCTTTTACTGAAAATCGTAGAGGAAAGAGTAAATTGCTATTATTAATTATGTAAAAAAAATAGTGTATTTGGAAATGTCATGACATTTGCAATGGTGAGAAAGAATGGTGGATTAAGTTACTCACGTTTCTGTCTTGCTAGTGGATGGCTGTGCATGAAGGGAGACTATCAAAAGAATGGAATCTATTTCACGCACAGATATAATTGCTGATTGAGGTAATTATAGAAGGTGACCTCATGCATAGATTCAATTACTGATTAAAGTAACCATAGAAGTTGACTGCTATGAGATTCAATTACTGATTAAAGTAACCATAGAAGTTGACTGCTATGAGATCCAATTACTGATTAAAGTAACCATAGAAGTTGACTGCTATGAGATCCAATTACTGATTAAAGTAACCATAGAAGTTGACTGCTATGAGATCCAATTACTGATCAAGCCTACGACGAAAGTTACATTTGTGATTCAAGTGTTGTTTAAGGCTTCCAGAAAGGGTCTCCACTTCCAGATCTTCACTTCCAGATCTCCACTTCCAGATCTCCACTTCCAGATCTCCACTTCCAGATCTCCACTTCCAGAAAGGGTCTCCACTTCCAGATCTCCACTGCCAGGGAGAGTTCTACTCGAAATTTCTGTTCTGTATGGAGGTGGGCGTAAAGTTCTGATTGTGAAATCAGATGTCTTGTGAACATCTATTGTGAAGAAAATCAAATAAATACGGAAAATCCGTATACCTATGCAACATGTTGCCTCGTGAGCAGCGATAACACTGTAAGATTTTTTGACGGATTTATGACAGTTTTATTGTGCTGGATCCAAAAATGACATCGGTTTTGTTCAATCCGGTCAACTTTTTGAGCTATAGCCACATTATTTGTTTGTTTGTTTGTTTGTTTGTTCGTTTGTTGACGAAGATGGGTTGGCTACGAGATCTAGATGGAGTCTCGAAATCTAGAATGGCATTTAGATCTAGGTGTGTGGCATCACAAACAAATGATCGGAGTTCAAGAGTCCTCAGCCTGTCAATGTCTGGTAGTCGAAGCTTCATCAATCCTTATATAAAATACCTAGCTCCGTACTTTCCACTGTAGAGCACTTAGAATTGATTAAATATGAAATGCTAATAAAAATCTCCAAGATATTTACTTCTCATGTTTTGTGTGGATATCATTTTGTAAAAGTTTTGTACAAGTCAAAAGTTCCAAAATGTCGACCTGCTAATGTGATGCCTATGCGTGGTTTAAGAACGACCTATATTCAACTGTCAGAGGTGGACTTAAGACCGTGTCTCGAATATTACAAACAATGGTATTTTCCGCTATGGCAAGTCAGAATCATTTAAGCCAAAACTAAAACAGTATTTACCTCAGCTGCTGTTTGCATATTTTCTCTCTCTTTTTTTTTTAGTTGGTTCCTGTTCAAATTGATGAATTGATGAGCTTAGTCAGTTCAAGCTGTGGGACTTCATCACGTCGGCTTTCAGAACTTAACCACCGATTTGCTGTCTGAATGGGTAGGAGACTCACCTTGTTTGAACTACATTGATGATGTTGTTATCATTCTAAGGGTCGTCAAATCAGCCCAGTCTTGTCAGTGGTGTAGTCGTCTGTGCCATGCTTAGTTTTCTCCATCTCTTTAGACAGGTTTCTGAGGGAAGTCTTCCACACGGTTTGAATGCATGGTGCCTGTACAAGCAATGCCTTTTTCAGTCTGGAGTTTCAAAGATATGAATAGATTGTCAAACATTAGATGATATGAATCATCTTCCTGGAGTTCTACAATCAGGTCAACAACAAATGACCCGCCCATGCCAAGTCTTGGGTACCGAGTCTGCCTTCCCCTGCTCCCTCATAAGGCTCCACTTGAACAGCATAGCGTAGAGTTGTAGTCGGGACCCACATCTTGTGGCAAAATGGATTGGCTTTCCTCTGATGTATTGTTTGTCTACCATAGTATGGTATCATCGACTCGTCAGTGCTGAAGTTTGGGGTTTTGATGAAAAACTTGAGATATCGCTCATTCAGCATGGTCGAGATAGACCCTACCTTCTCCATCTTGTCGGAAGGGTCAAGCTGCCCATTATCGCAGAGGTGGAGTTAGCGCATCCTCTCGTAACAATCCCTGGTCATCACAGAAGTAATGGCAATTCCAAGATCACCATCATGAGACCAGAACATCCTTCTGCGTGGCAGGGTGTTGTATCCTTTTACAAGAATTGCCATGAATATTCACATCTCTTCTGAGAGATGGAAAGCATGGTTTCCCTTTGATCATGAATATGTCTGACTAAAATGCACAAGTGCTTTGACCAACTCATCATCAAAACACAGCTCAAATAGTTTAAGCGGATCTCCAGGCAGCTTTGAAGTGTCAACTGGCTTTTAGGTCCATTCAAGTTGGTCAGTCTGCCCTTCACCAGTTTCTAATATGAACCCTGTTGATGTTTATGATCGCCTTCTTGGGTTGCCTTCTCTCGCCACTTGTTTCAGGAGACTGCTTCCTCTTTCCACCACTTGTACTTGTGACGTCAATGGCAGATTCAGATTCAGCATTGGCATTCTCTGAATTTTCCTGATGTCAAAACATAAAGACACAGGATAACGCCTTGGTAATGCAAATCGATTACACAGCTATACTAAGAGAGCACGAACTACGTTACAGCACTTACATTAACGTAAATAGAGACCAAATATACTAATATAAACTACTTCATTCAGGCACCTCTCCATTACTAAATAGCAAATCTCTCCCCTTGTTCCCATACACCAAACACCTTGACTCACGCTCCCAATTGTCATTAAATGTGCTCATAATTTCATCAGATGATGATGACTCATTGTCTGCTTCAGCAATATATCTTGTACGAACACCTCCAGTGACAATGGTAACCTCTGATCCAGCAAACATCAGGCCCATTTAGATTGTCAACAGTCCCTCACACAAACACACACACACACACACACACACAAACACACACACATCCTAGTCAGTAATTTCATCAGAACGCGGAGGTTCCAAGAATTTAACAGCCGACTGAAAGTCATTGTCATCCTGTAACATGTTGATCACATCATGAACATTAAGATATCTGAAAAATAACAAGAAATAGCCACTCTACACTACTTCTGCCCTCTCATAGCCACTCTCTACATTACATCAAACTCGTGCCCTCTCATAGCCATACTCTACATTACGTCAAACTCGTGCCCTCTCAAAGCCATACTCTACATTACGTCAAACTCATGCCCTCTCATGCCTGGCGTCCTTTTTAAGGAGACCCCGCTAGCAGCACATACAATCACTGGATGCAATTCTAAGAAAATCTAAAGGAAACACATTTTAGATTTATACACCGGTCACATTGTTCTTCTTACACATTATCAAAATGTTCAACAGAAATTTTTGTATTGCGTTACCTTTTGTCACTTGTCATTCCTCTGCTCTTTACCTCCAAGTTTGCGGACAAAATGGCCCCTTTGGCAAATGAAGTATAAGGAAAGTAAATCAAATCTATCTTTTTGCGAGCGAATCACCCCTTGTCAGTTTGAATCAATCAGGATGTGATTACCGCCTACTGGAAAGCGTATACGAGAATAAACCTGTTACATCCTTTAAAAAGGAAGTTAGGCATACATGGATTAAACAGTCAATTTACCACACTCGAACAACGTAAAAACTAAGTGGCACACTATGTGTAGGGGTGTCTAGTGAAAACCTTTGAGAGAACAGTAAAACAGCAACAAAAATTCTCACCAAAGATAAACAAACGAAGCCTTCTCTGAGAGAATTTAACATACATTTCTGAAGAGAAGTGCTTTTTTACTTACAAAAAGCACAACTGCCGACGTGTGAACTAAACGTCTTGGCGAGGACATCGAACCACACTGCTGACGTTTTCACAGGCGGACAGTAAATTCTTCTTGCTGTGATAAGAAATGTATTTATTTACCTTTACAGCGCTTCTTGCACTTATTTTTGTGATGTCTTTTGTGTTCAATGTAAGCAATTTATTTTTACAGATGAGACGAGTGTAGGGAGGGACGCTTTCAGTGTTGTCAGTGTGACAAACTTAAGTGATTCTAAAATTGCCAACATCCACAGTGATGTGATAAATAATGGGTTTTTTTTTATATAACGAGTGAAACTTTAGGTCAGCGTGACAACATTGATGGTTAGCATAGTGCATGCATTTCACTTTCCATTGCCTTATATATTCAGATAAATTGTTATATTCTACTCTCTCTTTCACTTTCCATTGCCTTAGATATTAAGGTGAGTTATTTTATTCTACTCGTTCTTAGACTGCTGTCGAGAAATAGACTCTTTGCTCATCTGTTTAATGAATGATTCTGTTTGTATTCATTTCAGATTATGCCGAGGCCAGAAATATGAAAGCTTGAGGTACATGGCATTCCTTGGTCGTCAGACGTGGATTGTGGTGGGGTTATTTTTAACCGGCCTTGTTAAAATCACGAACAGAATGCAGTAGACGAAGTTAGCTTCAGACGAATGCATGACCACGTAATGTTTGTTATTTTAGTTAGCAGAATCCGAGTAGCGGAAAGCAAACAACAATGAACAGTTTACTCCCTGATCCTTTGCAACCCCTGTAGCTACTGTCTCAATCAAGTTGGCCTTGTCACACAGGTTCAAGCCCCACGTTTCGCGTTGAAAGTGGTTATTTGCTTTTATTTTTTATTTTAAAGAAAAGGAGCGATGGAAATAAAAAACGCCAGTTAACAGGCCACGTCAGCTGGTGTGGTTCAGTAACCTTCAGAAGGGAGAGACGTGAGAGTCAAGGCTCAGACCTTAAGGCTATAGGTCACCAGGTGCACATTGCGTCCTATTGGCTCAGGAGGCGGTCACACGCACTGTCTAGTGTTGTGTGAAGTCACTCGGTACATGATGCTTGCGGATAATGAGGATGTGACGTCAGTCCCTAGGAAATGGTGGTACTATCTAATTTAAGTAAACTTACATCACATCAAATTTATCAGTGGCATTGTGGCGTAGGCAACCGACAGTTAAAATCATTACATTCCAACAGAGAAATCGGCTAGCATAACAGGACGTGTTTAGAACTATGCCTGTCAACCCAGGCATCAAACCCAAGCCAAGCCCCTTTCAAATAATAGAAATATATATTTGTTTCTTGATTCGCTTGTAAACAGAAGAATTCTGGACCCCTCATTTGTTGTTTCTTTTTTGTTAAGAAACCAGAAACGATACCCTTCGCAGGAAAATCTACGATCTACGTCCCTGCGTAACCCTGTCTTTTCACGTAGAAATCTACAATCTACGTCCCTGAGTAGCACTGTCTTTTCACGTAGTATTTTAATATATACAGCCCTGCTTAGAAATCTCAATCTACGTAGCCCTGTCTTGGTTAATCTTTATGGTACTAAATCAACGCAACATCGCGTAATAATCTGGTATGTTGTTTATAATGAAAACAAATGAGATGTATTTCCTGACGTAAGCCATTGAAAAGAATTATCAAAAGAGAGGGGGAGGGGCTAAAAAAGAAAAGTACACACCGTTCCCCACATTGACATATCACAGCAATTATCAGTGGTCTATTTTCTTCTTTTCTAAACGTGTAATAGTTATTTAATTATGCAGATCGTCGCAGCTCCGTGAATTGCTTCCATTATTGCCAAGCGAAATCATACTGGGAGTCTTGATGGAGTTTCGTTGACACTTAGAACGAGTAATTTCGATCTGAAGTCCACTTTCAACATTCGTTGATTTCGCGGGCGGTGTTGCGTCACGTGACCGCCATTTCTATTCTCGCGGTAGCTGGCCATGGACTGTGACGACCCAGCCAGCTCCAACATGTTGCAATCCGTCCCTGTTCTCCAGCAACTCATCATCTCCGCTATAGTGGTCACGTGCTTTGTGGCCACGAAGACTCTGCTGGATAGTTACCGGCGTCGCCAAGCTCGAATGACTGTGGTTGTGGTAGGCGCTGGTCCAATTGGACTGGCAGCGCTCCTGGTAGCCGTGAAAAGTAGTCGTGTGTCCAGGGTGGTTCTTATTGAAGAGCTGTGCAAAAAGGCCCTATTCAATAAGCCACATCAGATCGCATTCAACCCCAAGAGCGTGTGCTTCTTGCGGCGTCTGGGAGTGGACTTTGACAACATCGAAGGGTGTTGGGATTCCGGGTGTTTTTTCACTAGACTGGGTGTCCTGGAGGAGTATATGCTAAGCATAGTGTACCGGCTGCCGATGTCTGTGGAGCCAGAAATACGGCTTGGCACTAAGGTAATACATTTTACCAATTCACTTACTTTATTAAGATGTTTTGTCGTGTCCAGTGTAGTTGTTGGTGTGTTACTGTATTGGTATGGTCTTGTTTCGTCCTATTGCATGAAAAATACTTATACATTATATTTATTTGATTTCTATTCGTTCTGGGGGTTACACGTATTCTGTTTGTTATTTGACAGTGTACGTGAGAAAAACCCAAACCCAAGAATGATAACTCATACCAGAACTTACGTTGTCATATCGGAAATAATATCTATCGCGAGAATCCTTTCACATAACACATATCTTGGCGACACAAGTGCCAGCGCCTGAATATTAATAAAAGCACACGGATACTAATGGAAATCACCAGGAATGGTTGAATAAACAATTATGCTGTTGGCGTTAGGCTGGACGCATAAACGATCAGCATGAAATACTGTTTAATATGTTTGACTGAAGAAAGAAGACACTGAAGAAAGAGGACATTGGAAGCCTTGTTCACTAAACAGTTTTACAAATGCAGAATATAATTTTACATATAACTTTCTTTTCTTTTTAAATTTAAGTCGAAACACGTTCATAAGAAACCAAGCCGGGGTTATTTTTAACCATAGCAGTTAGTTAATAAAATTTGCTTTGCCTTGATTACTTATAGCATCCGGGTATTAAATGCCTTCCTTTTCGATCCAGTTGTGATTGGTTGGTTGATATTCAAGAAAAAGCACCGCAGTTTCAACCTTTTGTTCAAGGTACAACCGTCCCGACACGAACGTACGAGCGCAGCGGTGCTAGAAAAAGAAAATACTTGTATGGTAATTATTGAATCCTTACTTTTCTGGAATACTGATCCAAAATTGTGTGTCTGTACTTTTAAGACTTAGTCCTGGACCTTTGTTTTCGCAGCGACATCTATTTCTGCCTTGAGCTTTAGTGTCACTTTTCGGGGGTGCAACTCTTGATCACGTTGCTGCATGGATGTAAATTTTTAATATTCAGTTCATGATTACTTCCGCTTGATATGGATTGTTTAGTTACCGTTTTATGTGTATATTTGATTCAGTGATTTACAGATATTTGTGAGCATTGTAACCTTAATTTATGCATGAACCAAATGTCATGTTAATCTCATCATTTTCCATGAATGACAATCGTCTTCGCTACCAAATGTGTATACTTATTTTGTTATTACATTCGTTTAAGTGTTAGAATACACGTATTTATTAATTCTACTCTCTCAAACGCCACACAACACTAATTTTGTAACACTATTGGCTTAAGGGCTTTGTAAGAGGTAGGTTTTTGGTTTTCTTGTTTTCCGTAAGATAAAATTTAATGAAGAGAAATTAAATAAAGAGAAGTTCAGCAAATGGATTATTTATTTTTTTATCTCACACCGTCATAGATAATTTTATTTCAAGTATTAAAGCCTGCGGTGGTCAGGGATAACAGAGTGAACCATAACAAGACTTACGACGATAGAGTAAATGAAAAGATTGGTGATTTATTATGATAACAAAAGTGTCTGATAATAGTGTAAACAACAAGAAGATTTGTGATAAAGTAAATGAGAATAATATTTGAGATAACAGGATAAGTGATAACAGGGTAAATGAAGAACATACTGTTAACTACAGGAGAGCTTCTCTGATTAAATGAAGGACGTCGCTGTAGGGGGGATGTGGGAGAGTGGATGGGAAGGGCGCAAGATTGAGCGCACAAAAATACCAAACAAACAAACAGACTAGGGCACACTGAATATATATATACAATATACATTTACTTGATTAGGTGCCGTTAATTATAAATATTATTCTACATATTGCAATCAGTGCCGAGCATTTTTTAGGTCACATTGCGGAATATGTACAAACGCAGTGACTCTGTAAGACTACTGTCATCACCACCCGTGTAGAACCTGCTATCATCAGTACCCGTGTAGAGCTGCTATCATCAGTACCCGTGTAGAGCTGCTGTAATCACCATCCGTCTGTCAGAAATGTAGACCTACAATCAGTAATTAATTATAACTGCCTATATTCGTTAGTAATATAAATCTTAATGTGATCAGTGTCTGTTTGTCCTTGTGCAAACATCAATGTGACTTCAACCATTACGTCACTAATGTAGAAATTAATGTCATTTATACATTTTTGACAGCAATGTAGACAATCTGCTTTCTGCCTTTTCCCCCCACCAGTAATGTAGAGATTAATGTAATTTCTGCCATTTCGCCAGTAATGTAAACACTGTTGGGGTTTCTCCCTTTTCGCCAGTAATGTATAAACATTAATGTGATTTCTGCCTTTCCACCTGCAATGTTTACAATGTGATTTCTTCGTTATCGTCACTAGTGTAGACATTAATGAGACTCTACATTTTCGACAATTATGTAGACATGAATGTGACTCTACCTTTTCGCCAGCAATAGACATTAATGTGACTTCTACCTTTTTGCCTATGGCGACAATGTGCTTTCTGCCTTTTCACCAGTAATGTAGACATTAATGTAATTTCTGTCATTTCGCCAGTAATGTAGATATTGATGTGGTTTCTCCGTTTTCGCCAGCATGTAAACATTAATGTGATCACTGCCTGTTTACTAGTTATTTAGACATTAAAAATATGATCACTGCCTACCTGTCAGTAATGTATAGGCATTTGTGTGACTTCTTTCTGGAAAAGTAATGTGATGACGTGCACTACCTGTAACGTTATGCGTGTAACTATAATGTTAAGGCTGGACGATTTAATTTGATGACGTCTATAACATTGTCTATGCGGATACCTTTACAGTAAGTAAATTAGTTTGATGACGTCTGTAATCCATATACATGAGAGAGAGAGAGAGAGAGAGAGAGAGAGAGAGAGAGAGAGAGACGCTGAATCGCTGCCTTTTCCACACGCATATAAATCTGTACACAGTGTGATGACTATTGTACTGCAACTAAAATACATGTGTATGTATAAATACTGTTTGTGTGCGTACGTGTGACCTAATGGTTTTCATAACTTATTAGATTTTGCAATATTTAAGAGAGATAACTTTTGTCAGTTGCTCGGTGTCTATAGAATGAGTACGGCTCAGATCTTGAATGCAGCCCTCAAAGAGGGTCAGAGAAATTCAGATCTATCAGCGCCAGTCACCATAATCAACATGTAAAGCTTGAATTGGGGTGGGTGAAGGTTACCCCATTCCTAAGAGATGTATTCAATTAAATGTTTGAACCGTTCGTTTCGTCAGGACTTAGACTTTTGAACGAACACTATTTCAAACCTCTTGCATATAATTTTTTTCATTAAATTTTTTTTTTTAAATCCATTTTAGTAGAAATCTGAATACTCTATTGATTTGAAATAAATATTTTTTTTAAAATTAATTTTACGTCATTATGCTTGTACGGAAAGAGTTCTTGAAGTTGTTTGGTGCATGTTGATGCAGACTGGTTGCCTTGGTAATCTGATTGCCATGACTCCTTGATCGAGCTTAGCTGATCACTTGACCTACATGCTTCTAACCGCTGTCATTAATGGCGGGACAATGTGAATTTTTCACGGGAACCGTTCCGCAGTTGTGAAAGAGTCCCTTAGCTTGGTGACATTCATACATGCTCTAATCTGAACGATGTAATAGTGTTTACAAGCAAAAGAGATCTGTTTTAATAGTGTTTACAAGCAAAAGTGATCTGTTTTACAATATTTACGAGCAAAAGAGATCTCTTTTAACAATATTTGCGAGCAAAAGTGATTTGTTTTAACAATATTTGGAGCAAAAGTGATCTGTTTTAACAATATTTGGAGCAAAAGTGATCTGTTTTAGCAATATTTTCCAGCAAAAGTGATCTGCTTTTAAATTTCATTCATACATACCTTCTGCTTAATAATATTTTTACGTACAAGTTATCTATTTTTTAATTCATTACTACGTGTATTTCAGTTTTGTGTTGTTAAATAATACGTACAAATTATCTATTTTTTAATTCCATTAGTACGTGTATTTCAGTTTTGTGTTGTTAAGTAATACTTATAAGTTATCAGGTCTACGTAAATTTATTGATGCAAAATACAGTCGTATTCCATCATTTCAGTTTTGTCGCTTTCAAGCTTATGCTTGACTGTGAGTTTACTGTTGGCATAAAAAATAAATGTTTTTGTCTTTCAAGCTTTTGCTTGAGTGTGAGTTTACTGTTGGCATAAAAAATAAATGTTTTTGTCTTTCAATCTTTTGCTTGACTGTGAGTTTACTGTTGGCATAAAAAATAAATGTTTTTGTCTTGTTTTATTTTGTTTCTTTTAAAAACTGTTCTTTCAATTTTTTTTTCCAGTTTTTGCTGTGTTTGTTTTCATTTATGATGAAAATATACCTTGCATTCAATTCCTGTTGGCTTTTAAAATGTATATTTGTATCGTTTATTTATATTTAGTTGTTTATGTATTTGTTTTCTAATTTAAAAAAAAATCTTTCATTTTCATTTTTGGATAAATTGACCTATTTCACTGTGCACATTTTTAAAAATGTAAACGTTATGTTTTGTTTTGAGGGAACTTTCCGATATGGTGATGTATATTTAAAACTAACCCTCATTCAGTGAAAGGCCAAACTTCTTATAGCATTTAAAACATTCTCTCTTTGCTCTTGTCATTTTATTTATAAGCATCATCTCTATGTGTCATTTCATTTACCACCCTCCCAAAGTATTAGTTTGTTTATGCTAAAACACACTTGTGTCATTTTGTTTTGTATAAAAACATTCTCTTTTATATCGTTTCACGTTTGCCTACAAATGATCTTGGGGTTTTATCATTTATACGTATACATCATTGTTTTTCATTTCAGTAATTCGTAAAACATATTGCTTCCTGGCATTGTGTCGTGCTATCTCTGTGTAAGACATTTTAATGTCCATTTCTCAGGCATAAAACGTGAACTCTTTATGCCATTTTTTCGTAAAATGTCATCGCTTTGTGTTTCATGTCAGAAGAAAGTGTCATCGTTTTAGTGTTGTTTAATGCGTGCATACAGCATCTCACTGTGTTGTTTCATATATACATAAAGCGATATCATATAGTGTCCTTATAAAACACGTGACGCAAATTATCTTCTCTTTGTCTTTCATGTATGCATTATGCGTAAAGCGCAGTCTTTTAGTGTTGTTTTACGTAATGCGTGTATTGTCTTTTCTTGCCTACAGGGCACCTCAAAAGTGTGTATACAGTTCAGTCATTATCTGGTGTTCTATCACACTATATTAAAAGCACATCCCCGCTCCACCACAATTTGCTGTTGTATAGAGTCACTTCGACACTCAGCCCGTGCGTCCATGTTCCTGAGACGCGTAATCATGCACACACCTCATCATATCTACTATTGCATTCTTGAATACAGCCATCTTTTGACGCCATTTCCATTATGCGCAAACAGCATCTGTGAAGTTTAAAAATGTTGTTGAGTTGTCTCCCTTTTTAAGAAGCGTACTTTGTGCTGACACAGTGACTGCGCACAATTTATCTGTCAAGGCTGACCAGCGCTAAATCGTGCGCCTCACTGGAAGGGTTTGTCCCCTAAGGGGCTAACAGTGTTGAGAGTACATTTCTCGAAGCATGCTATTTTCAAACTGCTAATTCCGTTGTCTTTGCCTTTTCTTGCAGTTTCATCGGGACAATTTGCGAGAACTCGAAAGCATAGAAGGGCGGAAGCTGGTTGTTGTGTGCGATGGAGCGAACGGACAGACAGGCCGCCATCTTGGTCTTAGTGACGAATATATACAGCATTCCTGCAGGTAACATTATCTCTAAAGATGTATCCTACAATCAGTAGTGTGGTCAGTAATTAGTACTAATATATGGTTATCATTCCTGCAGGTAACATTATCTGTAATGATGTATTCCTTCAATCAGTACTATTATCTTTAATGTTTCGTTACATGTTAGTTGCAGGTAACAGCGTGATAGTGAATTTATATTTACGTGCCTGTGTCAACAGTGTGACAAACCATTTTAATTAGCATTTATACAGTCACACATATATATATATATCGTTAGTTTATATTCAGTATTCATGCAAGTAGAATTGTGATCATTAGTAGTAATTCCTTTAAGTTCTTCAGCTCCACAGGAATTGTGTGAAAACTTTTCAACTTTAGATTTTCTCGGTTTTTTTTTTTTTCGTGGATTCCTGTTGAACGTACGCCATCTCACTTATTCTGAAGAGGGTGGTTGGCGTTGTGTGTGTGTTTAGGGTGTTGTTTCTGCTTTTTTTTTCTTTTTCTATTTTTTCCTGTCATGCGTCGAGTTGGTGTTTGTCGTGAACTTAATTTAGAGCTACCTGTGTTTTGTTGCTTGTACCACGAGCTCTAGAGCAGCGGGTTTGAGACCTACCAGTCTTTGTGCTAGTGGGTTTCGGCCGCTCTCGATGTGTGGAGTTCGTAGAGCTAGTCTTTCTTGGCGTGTTGTGGTTGTCGTAATTTTCCGTCGTGTGATGACCGTAGCGGTGGTTGACTATCTCGCTGTGTGTATTGTCACAGTCGGGTTGAGGCGCGCAGAATTTTATTGTGTCTGCCATCGGTAGCCAGTCTGACGAACTGAAGGCTGTTTGTAGTTTGTTGTCATATTTTAAGGTGTTAGGGTGTATGCTGCCATCGGAAACCGGTCTGGTGTGTTTATAACCCTCTTGTGGTTGGCCACTTGCCTCGGGACACCGTAGCCTGGAAATTCGCCACGAGCGGGGAAATGATGAGAAGCGTGCGAGTGTACCTTACACACACCGGCTGTGTTCATTATATTTTAAGTGTGCGGCCGTCGACGAGCGCTCCTAACGACATGAAGGACAACCAGTAGGAAAAAGACCGCTAAAAATAGTTTATGTTTCCTTACTTACTTTCAAATATCAAATACAGCTAAAGGCCTGAGAACTATGTAACAAAGCAAGTATATAATAAAAATACTATGATGATTCATTAAAACACAACCATTTACTAGTATATAATTTAAAGGATTAGAACTAAAATAAAAAGTATGTTGGGAGGGGTCTATAGGAAAAGCATTCTCTCACACACAAAATACACAAATACAATAACATCTGTTATCATATAAAAATACATCAATAAAAAATGTGCTGCCTGAATATACAAACTTCTAACACAGCGTACATCAAACATCATAAATAAACGTCAGGATAAAAATGTGTAGAGCGCGCATTGTGTGTAGCTATTCATCGCAATGTGTTAATAATGTGTTAATGTACGACACTATTAAAAGCAACATATCAGGATAAAAGTGTGTAGAGCACGCATTGTGTGTAGCTATTCATCGCAATGTGTTAATAATGTGTTAATGTACGACACTATTAAAAGCAACATATCAGGATAAAAGTGTGTAGAGCACGCATTGTGTTTAGCTAATCATTGCAATGTGTTAATGTACGACACTGTTAAAATCAAAAGCAAGGGAATTGACCCAGATCTGTCAACACGTCATGACTTACTGTCTCTCGTCCAACACTACACGCAGAGACACCTGCACAGAACTCAGTAACTCATAGTAGAAGGAGCTACGTTTCCAGCATTCATCAAGTGTGTAAGTTTGACTGAGCTGAAAGAAAAAGAAAGCAGTGTAGTTATAATCCCTGTACATGGTAGTTTTGGGTATGAAGTAATCCTTAAACGTGGATTTATTATTTTCATCTGAACTACCACATTGTGAGAACCAGTTATTTGAAATACAAGGAATCATGAAAATTAAGGAATCAGCATGCAGCCTTCTCCATATTTCCACCTGCCAGCAAACAAATTAAATTACTCTCTTCTGACAAGTGTAAAGAGATTTTATTTAAGTTATCCAGTATCTAGACTGTGCTAATGTAATAATTTCTTTTTTTAGTATCTATTTTCCATAGTTAGATGCTCAGTCAAGCTTACATAAGAATGTTCACTAAAGATTAAAATAAAAGCAATTATTAACTGAATTGAAACTTAAGTTTAATAGGTACACTTGTGCTTTAATCACCAAAACCAGTATAACGATCGTTCAGACACCACACAAAACAGATAGAACAACTCTATCCAATCTTAGTCTGCAAGTGACTGATTCTACTAGAGTCTACATATTTTATTGTTGTCTTCAATTATTTCTTTAACTGAAAGTGTTCAGAAAATGCTTTGCCAAAATAACGTCCACAATCCCACCTTCGCTCATATTACCCTGTACAGTCTGACATTCGCCTATATTATCCTGCAATGTCCAACGCTTGCCCATATTACCCTGTACAGTCCGACATTCGCCTATATTATCCTGCAATGTCCAACGCTTGCCCATATTACCCTGTACAGTCCGACATTCGCCTATATTATCCTGCAATGTCCAACGCTTGCCTATATTACCCTGTACAGACCAACATTCACCTATATTATCCTGCAATGTCCAATCAGACCACCCCACAATGCAGAATATGTCTTTAAATGAATTCCTCGTCAGGCTAGAAGCTAAAAGAATCTTTCTTTCAAGGAGAAGTCAATATTAATATAATCATTCATTTGCTTTCATTCTAGAAGGACTCCTGGTCGCTAAGTTCGGCATTCAAAGGCAGGGGGGGGGGGGGGAATGAAACAAAAAACCACCCCAAAACCTACAAATTAAGTTTGCAAAGACAAAAATACAAATAAAGACATCCGTGATTCAAGTCTGACAGAAATGCTCTAAAGATACAACTAGACTGACAACATTTCGCACTATTTTGTGTTCCAATTAATTACCTCAAAGCTTAGGATGACGTCACTTTAATTGCTAGTGAAATACAGTAGATTTCCAGCTCGGCCTTCGTGAGGCACAGTAAGGGATATCACTATTCACAGTAAGAAATGTGACCGACAAACAAAAACATTTGTGAAGTGAAAAGTGCTTTGTTATTTTTTTTTAAAAAACTAAGATAAAAGTGTTATTTTAAAAAGTATAATAAAAGTGTTATTTTAAAAAGAAGCGGCTAGACTGTGAAGCAAACTACATTCATATCAGTGCCGCGTGCCCCTTAATGCACTGAGTGGCTGGCTAGTGATTTTTAACTCTTTGAAGAGAACAATAGTAATGGATAACCGTTACTAAATTAAATTGTGTGGGATGTTTAAATGACCCAATAAATATACATCCATTTCCCATTTTGTTTGGAAATGTGGAATTACACAAATACATGTACATCCTATAACTCTTGTAAATAAGAAAGTTGGTCAAAATGCACCTAATGCCTTTTCGGCCTGGAGTTCTAGCGAACAATCCAGAGTATTAATGATGTATTATTGTGCTATGTGAAATTATTAGCATTTTTATTCATTAGTTTCTATACACACAAATTTTTTAAGTAAATTTGAAACGGAATGAAGAGAAAGAAAAATATTTTTAGACTATAGTAGCACAGAAATAGGAGGACAATTTTGAGCCACATTTCTGGGATTCCAGATACCTAAGAACTTGACGGACGGGAATTTACAGTATGTCATACAGTGATGTTCAGGTACGTCACTAAAACGCTTTTCGATTTATGAGATATACTTTGTCGTAAAGCGTGACGTAAACATCGATGTGCTGGCAATACTTGTAATCATCTTTTTAGAATCTTTAATTATTTCTTTTCTTCTTTCTCTTTTGAACTTTGGAGTGTGATGTTCATGATCGTCACACGTGTAACAGTAAGAGTTAAACAGCTCAGGAAGGGGCGTTGAGGCAGTAAACAACTTATGAAAAGCAAATGTATATGATGCGCGTGTGTTGCCGCGTGTTGTAGTTATTGTTGCGTATCCGCTGAACACAGCCCAAGCTTAACGGTATCAAGCACTCAGTAAGGAGGTACGAAGTTCATGTGTGCTTGAATTAAATGTTATTGCTCAAGGAACAGTTTTGCAATTGAGATTAAATTATTTTGTTTTTAATTCCTACTGTTCAAATCGCCTCTTGCTGATGTGACGTGCACGTCATCACGGGAGACAGCGGGAAGGACCTACAAATTAATGGTCTGGATTATTATTTTCATAAATGGAATAATTTAGACCCACTTTTTTTTCCGATTTGTATTATGTATTGAATAATAAAAAGTTCTGTAGCTTAGTTCTCGAGTAAAGTTTAAAGTTAAGCTTAGTTCTCGAGTAAAGTTTAAAGTTATCAAATATGTCAGATGGATTGGAACTAGTCTAAATTATGTGTACGAATAAGTTTTAATCAACTTTACACCTACTGATTATATATTTTTGTAATAAAAAGGAGTACGCATTGACGTCATCTGGTAACGAGGGCTTAGGTAAACAAGTTGACGTCATCTGGTAGCGAGATACCGATGGTAATAAGTTGACGTCATCTGCTAACCAGATAGCTATAGTAATAAGTTGACGCCATTTGGTAGCAAGGTACTAGGTAACAAGGTAGCGAGGGCCTAAGTAATAAGTTGACGCCATAACGAGGTCCTCAGGAACAAGTTGACGTCATGTAGTAGCGAGGGCCTAGGTAATACGTTGACGTCATTTCATAGCGAGTGTCTAGGTAATAAGTTGACGTCATTTGGTAGCGAATACCTAGGGAACAAGTTGACGTCATTTCGTAGGATGTCCTAGGTAACAAGTTGACATCAGTTGCTAGCGAGGGCCTAAGGAACAAGTTAACGTCATTCTCTAGCGAGGGCCTAGAGAACAAGTTGCAGCCATGCTACTCCCGAAATGAAATATACATAGTTTTATCTGAAACGTATAACTGTCATCTTCAAAATCGTTTAAATAAGAGCTTGTGATAGTAAAGACGTGGGCCCTATCCACGCCATAGCTTCCTCTGAACACAACAGCTTTTGTAGAGTGGTTATATCCCTTCTGTGATTGTCTCTTGTCAGTTCTTGCTCTCTCTCTCTCTCTCTCTCTCTCTCTCTCTCACACACACACACACACACACACACACACATACACACACGCGCGCGCGCGCACAAAATAACATATTTAAATTCTTAGAAAGCCATTATATTTGTACCTGGAATGTATAAACATTAGAATCGTAATATTCATTCAGAGAGTAACGTTTATACAACTCCTGCCTTTTACCGTCCAAGGTGATTTCTTTTACGCGCAAATGTATTCTGTGCGTTTAGTGATGCTTTTCTGTTCCTGTCCACAAATTAATTCTCATGAGACGGCCCACAAATTAATTCTCATGAGACGGCCCACAAATTATTTCTTATGACACGGCCCACAAATAACTTCAGTTTTCTACTGCCCAGGTATTATGGA
Organism: Sinotaia quadrata; assembly: GCA_028829895.1. NCBI lineage: Eukaryota > Metazoa > Mollusca > Gastropoda > Architaenioglossa > Viviparidae > Sinotaia > Sinotaia quadrata. Next base: position 68,901,030 of record CM054181.1, read on the forward strand.
GCTGTAGCTGCCTTGGAGAGGCTGAGCGAATGTCAGATTCCGTTACGGGAGCGACGGCAACACAACCTCCACTTTGACCTCACTGCATACGGCGCCGACAATATCGAGGTTGATGGCCATCAAGGTTTCGCGCTCAAAATTTTCGGCACCTCACGACACCGGTACATGACGTTGGTCATCCCAAAATGTGAGTCGCCCCTGGTGAAGGCGCTGCGCGTCGTCCTCGATCGCTCAGTAAGCCGATGACTGTTGGGAGTCGATTTTAATCTTTGTTTTATTTGCCTTCATTGTCTCCCTTCTGATCTGTCGAGTATACTGTGTGTTGTCTTCATTATCTCCCTTTCTATCTGTCGAGTATATTTTTATGTTGTCTTCATTATCTCCCTTTCTATCTGTCGAGTATATTTTGTATGTTGTCTTCATTATCTCTCTTTCGATCTGTCGAGTATATTTTGTATGTTGTCTTCATTATCTCACTTTCGATCTGTCGAGTATACTGCTTATGTTGTCTTATCTTCCTTTCGATCTGTCGAGTATACTGTTTATGTTGTCTTCATTATCTCTCTTTCGATTTTAATCTTGTGTTTTCTTGTCTTAATTATCCCTTTTCCGAACTGTCGAGTTTATTCTTTGTGTTTGCTTGTCTTCATTATCTGTCTTTCAATCTGCCGATTTTGCTTTTTGTTTTCTTGTCAACATTATCTCCCTTTGGAGCTGTCGAGTTTATTCCTCACCGCTTTCGCTCTGCCTCTCTCTCCTTATGTTTCTCTATTTCTGTGTCTCTCTCCATCTCCTCTCTAGCTACATTTGTCTCTTTTATTCTTACCTTCCATCTTTCTCCTTTCTCTCCTCCCGCATTTAACTGCCTGTCTTTTTTATCTCCCTTTCTTTCTCTCTCCATATATATATCTCGGTCGACATCTGTCATTCTCTCACTGTCTCTCTCTTCTTCTCTCTCTTACTGTAAGAGTCTGTCTCCTCCCTATCTTTCTGTGTGTCTATCTTTTTCTCTTTCTTTCTCTCCTCCTTCACTGTCTCCAATTTTTCCACCACCGTCTTTACCTCACTCTTTCTGTATCCCTATATGTCACTTTGTCTTCATCTGTTCCTTTCTTTCTCCCCTCCGTCTCCATTCTCCCCCTTCTCTTTCTTCCTTCTCTCTCCATTTCCCTCTCCTCCACCCTCTCTCCATTTCCCCCTCTCTCTCTCCATCTCCCTCCTCCTCTCTCTCTCCATCTCCCTCCTCCTCTCTCTCTCCCCTCTCCCTTTTTCTCTCTCCCTACCCCTCTCTTCCTACCCCTCTCCATCTACCTCTCGCTCTCTCTCTCTAATCTGGATAGTTGCATGCTATAGTTCATGCTTAATCAGCTTGTCGGTTTAATTAGTTTTCTTTTACGTTGCTGTGATTCTTTTAATTCTGTTTTCTGTCTTTCATTTCAAATTTATATTTTTCCCATTTCTTTCTTCTTCACGAGGAAGTACGTGTTATTGACAACAGCAAAACAGTTGCTTGTCAGAGCGGAGCAGCAATGGGAATGCGAGAGGGACATTTCAAAAGAGGGGGGGGGTACTGGGGTACTGGGAGAGTTGAGGAAGTTCTTCGTGTCAAAATGACGTGGTTTTCTTCACACATTAGAGGAATTTACTTTCGGTCCACTATGACATTTCCATTCAACTGTAAAATAGTGGTGTAAAGGCAACAGTTTTATGGTTTACTTTATTCGCCATTTAATTTTTAACGACTTGGAAAAAATGTTGTCTAGTCTGTGTGCAAATTAACAGGCGCACTCTACAGTACAGTCAGAGGTCGTTCAACGTGCAGGTTCAATCAGTGCAACAAGTAAAAAATTAATGTCAGTCACATTCGATGTTTGAACTTTCTGCACTCACCGGGGAAAAGAAAACAAAAGAGGAAAATGAAGTTAAGAAAATTAATGTACTTAAACACAGAGCCTTTTGATCAGGCAGTCGTTTATAAAGCCGATCTGTGTCTCTATGTGTGTGTGTGTGTGTGTGTGTGTGTGTGTGTGTGTGTGTGTGTTTCTTAAAATACTTCGCATGTAAATATGTAGACTCACGGTGCACTCTTAAAACGACAATTAAAGCAGACGACTTTAAGTATCTATACATCGGTATATATAATTTTTATACAGAGTCAAGAGACGTTCGTATGTGTCTCTATACACTCGGCAGACACACACACACACACACACACACACACACGTAATTATAAAGTGTCTTTGAATAAAATAGTCAATTAGAATGGACGTGTTTACACTCGGCAGACACACACACAGACACACACACACACAGATACACACACACACACACACACACACACACACACACACACACACACACACAATGTCTTGGGACAAGGCTGTTACTTTAATTAGGCATCTATATATGTCTTAATATACTCGTCTATAGTGTTCTTTGATTAAGGTAATCACGTCGATTTATAAACTCTATAGATATAGTTACACACAGTGCTGTTTGATCTAGGCAATCAGATTTAAACACTCAACATGATAAACTCTATAGATATAGTTACACTCAGTGCTGTTTGATCTAGGCAATCAGATTTAAACACTCAACATGATAAACTCTATAGATATAGTTACACTCAGTGCTGTTTGATCTAGGCAATCAGATTTAAACACTCAACATGATAAACTCTATAGATATATTTACACACAGTGCTGTTTGATCTAGGCAATCAGATTTAAACACTCAACATGATAAACTCTATAGATATAGTTACACTCAGTGCTGTTTGATCTAGGCAATCAGATTTAAACACTCAACATGATAAACTCTATAGATATAGTTACACACAGTGCTGTTTGATCTAGGCAATCAGATTTAAACACTCAACATGATAAACTCTATAGATATAGTTACACTCAGTGCTGTTTGATCTAGGCAATCAGATTTAAACACTCAACATGATAAACTCTATAGATATAGTTACACTCAGTGCTGTTTGATCTAGGCAATCAGATTTAAACACTCAACATGATAAACTCTATAGATATAGTTACACACAGTGCTGTTTGATCTAGGCAATCAGATTTAAACACTCAACATGATAAACTCTATAGATATAGTTACACTCAGTGCTGTTTGATCTAGGCAATCAGATTTAAACACTCAACATGATAAACTCTATAGATATAGTTACACACAGTGCTGTTTGATCTAGGCAATCAGATTTAAACACTCAACATGATAAACTCTATAGATATAGTTACACTCAGTGCTGTTTGATCTAGGCAATCAGATTTAAACACTCAGAACATGATAAACTCTATAGATATAGTTACACACAGTGCTGTTTGATCTAGGCAATCAGATTTAAACACAGAACATGATACAAATATAAAAGTGCACTGGAGCAAGGCAGTCATTTTAAAGTAGATTTAACTTGTCTCCTTACAGTCGGCTCGGTATCGTGTTCGAACACACATTTTGATTTACTCACTATTCGGACCTTGTGATCATTTCACTTCCTTTACAATTTGACATATCTCATTCTTGCCATTTTTGCCCCAGTATAATGCCACCATATCAAAATATGAATCTGACATTCTTGTCAATTTCATAAAGAGCATCCAATCATTCAGTAACTGTTTCTAAACGTTATCTACTTATTAGTGTACGCTTTAGAACTCAAACTGTTTACACTACTTTATATCAAAATAAACTACTTAATCTCTAAGTATTCTTGTACGCTATATAACATATAAGATTTACACTACTTTATATCAAAGGAAACACGTTATTTAAGAATTATTGCTCGCTGTATAACATACGATTTACACTGCTTTATATCAAAGGAAACACGTTATTTAAGAATTATTGCTCGCTGTATAACATACGATTTACACTGCTAAGCAACATTGGTGAAACAGTGGCAGCTGAATCGAAATTAATGTTTTCCGATTCATCAGGCAGTGGCCCTAAAAGGTTCTTAATTTAGATAGATAGATAGATAGATAGATAGATAGATAGATAGATAGATAGATAGATAGATAGATAGATAGATAGATAGATAGATAGATAGATAGATAGATAGATAGATAGATAGATAGATAGATAGATAGATAGATAGATAGATAGATAGATAGATAGATGACGAACAGATGGATGGGTGGATGTCATAGCGACATTTACAAAATGTAGAAAGAAAAGCCTTTTTAATATAGCTAAACAGTGAGGCAGATAATGCAGTGTTAAACTAGGTCAACGTACACTTCTCAGCATGACACAGACTGATATAAGTTTGATATTTGGGGTGACTCATTTGTCTTCAGTTCGAGATTCCTCAACAAAGAAAGATGTTAAGATATTCCCCACGTTAGGCTGTCTGTGTAATAACATCAATATTTTCAGTTTCACATAAAAATATAAATACGTTTTAAATGAGACAGTGTGCGTGTATGTATTTATGTGTGTGCGTGTATGTATTTATGTGTGTGCGTGTATGTATTTATGTGTGTGCGTGTGTGTATTTATGTGTGTGCGTGTATGTATTTATGTGTGTGCGTGTATGTATTTATGTGTGTGCGTGTATGTATTTATGTGTGTGCGTGTATGTATGTGTATGTATGTATAAGAATGTGTGTATGTGTATTTGTGTTTGTGTGTGTGTATGTGTGTGTGCGCGCGCATGAGTGAGTGAATGTCCTAACAGATTGATTCCATCTGAACTGATCACAATTAGGCCGATGGTATAAAACAACAACAATACGAAAACTCAAGTCTACAGGTCTTGCATCAGTGCAGAATGTCAGGTTTGTGCACTCAGGTCTTGAGTCATGGCATAACAAGTACAGAATGTCGGGTATGTGCACTCAGTGCAGATCTTGGAAGTTTCGTAATATGACAACATTTTGCGTCATTGCGAATACTTTCGTAATAATAGATATGATTCTGTTCAGAATCAAATACATTCCATTAGAGATTTATGACACCACTCTATGTGCACAACCTGATCATATACCGCTCAAAGCAATCACATTAACTGCCAGACCGATCACATTCCATAAACGATCGATTCCATTCCACCTCACATGGATAACATATCATTACAAATTGATGACATTCCACTTGAGATCGACCTTACACCACCAAAAATTTGTGGCATTCATCTACAAATCGATGGTATATTACATTAAGTACTGCAAACGATCTTTCACAACGTTGGTTTTATCGAATCTTTGGAGTAGTCCAGCTAGAGACTCCAGGCTAATGTTAACTATAAGGTATAGGCAATGTCAGCCCTATGATCGCAGACTGGCTAGAGACTCCAGGCTAATGTTAACTATAAGGTATAGGCAATGTCAGCCCTATGATCGCAGACTGGCTAGAGACTCCAGGCTAATGTTAACTATAAGGTATAGGCAATGTCAGCCCTATGATCGTAGACAGAGGAATTGTTAGCCTTATGATTATAGTCATAGGCAGTGTTAGCCTTACGGTCATACAACATATGAATACAATCAAAAGAGCGTTGACATTTGCATCACTTCACAACATTTGATTAACCCTATACAATCGTTCCGTTTATCCTAGCATGGACATCAGCAGTCAATATAACCAAGTTCATAGACATAATTCGTCAATAATGTCTTTATTGACTGCTACCTAAACAGATAATGTCTGCATTGAGTGCTGCCTAAACAGATAATGTTTATATTGACTGTTTCATAAAAAGCAATTTTAGAAAAAGTGACTAACGATTAAAGTTATTTAGACCTTCGTGTCGTAGATCTATCAGTAGACTCATCTAATCCATTCTTCGCTGATCTGGCATAGCGTATTGTATATACAGCAGTGTTCTTATGGGATTAAAACGCCTCTAGCCAACCCCGTCTCTGCCCCCACCACTCTCTCTCTCTCTCTCTCTCTCTCTCTCTCTCTCTCTCTCTCTCTCTTTTCCGATATCTTGTACATACAAGAACTGCATTTCTTTGAGTGTTTATTAACAATTCCTGTGAATAACTTTGCATGTCACAATTCTTTAGCGTACCCAGCATGCTTCAGGTGTACAGACTTAAAGACGTATACAGTAGAAAGACATCAAGGTGAAAAATATTAAATATATCCAGCTGTGCAAAGTATAAGTGTAAAACTTCATTGTACAAACAGAAGAAGAGGTAAAATGTACAAATGCATTGACAGGCATCCAATATTCAAACAGTGTAACATTAAATAATGTACACACAATCATTAACAGTCTTTGTACAGACAGTAGAACGGCATAAAAATATTTGATAATGACAGATCGGTTCTACGACTAACAGTTGGCAGCCTCAGAGAAGCATTCATTGTGTAAGTAAAACGACTTTAGATTAAACAGATTAACAAACAACAATCTGAATGTCTTATAACTTAATGCAAATTCAGGAGAGAGATGTACAAATACACAAACACATTAAAAGTATACAAAGTCTGAGGTATTCATACACTCCGATGTACCACCTCAATGATATGCAATCAGACGCTCAAACGGTATACATACTCAGTGATATACAAACACCCAAAGATATGCATATTCAGTGATGTGAAAACATCCAAATGAAATAAAGAGGTACATACTCAGTGATGTGCAAATAAACACTCAAATGATTTAAAGGTGTACATACTCAGGGATAACTCTGTACACTTTCCACACAGACAATCTAATGGCGCCAAACTCAGAAGCAAACTTACAAAGCAGTTGAAAGTCTTCACCTAAAGTTGCACTTTCCCTACAAACTGATAAAACTGTAAATAAATATACATGTGATTATAGAGAGTTCTCTCCCTGCCTATGAATAGGCGTGTATACTAAAGCATGACGGTTACTTGCTCTAACAAAGAACAGAATCCAAAAATAAGAAAATAACAGATTTGAAAATGAGAAATGGGGTAAGAGTTCAAGGTACGATTTTATCTTGACTCTGTCACAATTTCTTTCACACATGGTGTTCCCTATTATCTGTAAGAAAGTAAAATGAAACGAAAATATTTTCCAATGTGCACCTGGTTTTCAACATTCCTCAGACGTGACCAGACATTTATTTAGGGATTTACAAATTTTATATATTTCAGTGAAAACATGAACATATTTTAATATTTATTTATGTTGGTTTATATGCTATGCTTTGTACAAAATCAATTTCCGTCAAGAGATTAATCTTGAAAATGCAAATACTAGAAACGTATTTTTATATTGCGTTGATATGCATGCTGACTTGTTATTTTTATATATTTTGAGTAATTTTCTTTGTCTCACTTGCAGATGATGCGCAATATATTTCTCAAGTGTTTCAATACGTACAAGAGCGAGAGTGAGTCATTCCTCGGTGATTCAATGGCTCTCAAGCACATGAAATTCAGTCCGAGGCTTTTCGAGGTCAAGCTGTCCCAGCGAGTGGAAACAGCAGCCTATTTCCAGGATACAGATACCTTTGTTGTAGCCGAAGGAGAGGCTGCGCGATGCTACAACATACATACAGGTTAGCTTTGGTGAACCAGGTGTGAAAGCTCGTGTAACTACAGCGTAGCGTCAACACGTGATAAATTTACCACTCACGAAACCATGGACTCCTTATATTTATAGTGTGGAACCTTTTGTGTTTCTCTATTTTTTTTGTAGAAAGTTTTTGCTGGTTATGTCTTGTGAAAATCTCAAGGGCTGTTAATAACTCACCGTCTGCAGTATGAATAGTTTGTTGATAGTCACTATTTCCGCTAAAGAGGAAACACTTGTCTCCAAACTAAGAAGCAATATTTAGCAAGACTGGGTAGTCTCTAATTTTAATAAAGGAAACCCCACTCCCACCCCCAATAAAAAAAACATTAATTAAAACGATTGTATAATTTTTTTACTTCCTGCAACAAAGAAAACATGTCTCTCCATAATTTTGTAATAATAAACCAGTTTCAGATTGCCTTTGTCCAAATAAACAACGTACACAAAAACAAACAAGAGTAAGACAGCGCGAACCTAACCGGAAATATTTGCAGCTATCTTGTTCCGATTTGTATTTGAATCTTTCCACACAACTTCAGAAACAGTTATGAAGCGCGCCTAATTATTTAATCGTAATGACTGAACGCTGTTTTCAACAACTGATTATTATTCCTCTCACGTGATTTGACCCATACTGCGTGTTTCCTAAAAGTCATTCTTATAAATATCTCATTATACTATACAACCTAGTATTAGTGGTTCTTATTTCCTCATCATGCTTGACCTATACAACGAGTTATCGTTCTTATAACCTAGCCCGTTTTACGTTTTACGTTCACATATTCTAAGTGGCTACTCTTTCCTCCACTGGTCTGACCTATGCAACCTAGTTTCACTGATTCTTGTTTCTTCCGTTGTTTGACCCATAAAAATCGGTCATTTGTATCTCCTCAGCTGACCAAGAACAAAATGTGAACAATGACTGCTGCTTTTTCGCACAACCCATTCTAGTGATTGAATCATCTCTCAGTATTATATCGGCTGCAATTCATTCCTCATTTACATTTCAAAGTTTTAAATATTATTATATATATAAGCATAGTTAAGTCACAATATCACCGATTCATTCCTCATTTATATCAGTATATATATATAAGCATAGTTAAGTCACAATATCACCGATTCATTCCTCATTTATATCAGTATATATATAAAAGCATAGTTAAGTCACAATATCACCGATTCATTCCTCATTTACATCAATAAATCAAAGTTTTGTATATGTATAGAGGCATAGTTAAGTCAAGTATCAATTATTTATTTCTCATTTAGCACAATATGCTGCCAGCACTTGCTCACCCCCCCCCCCCATCTAAACGACATATTATTCTCATTATCAGTCAACACTGTATAATACAATGCTAACAACATATACTCTTATTCTCATTATCAGTCAACACTGTATAATACAATGCTAACAACTTATACTGTCATTCTCATTATCAGTCAAACAATATATATCGTCATCTCATCCTATCAGCATCATTATGAATCAACACTATATTATAAAACTCTGACATAGACTGTCATTCTCATTATCGGTAAAATCTATTACTGGAAGGGAATTATTACTCCACAGTCATATTAAAGTCTTAATGGACAATGTCGGACACAATCACAGCAGCATATTAAATCCAAAGCCTTTGCCTTTTGCGCCGTTAATTGACACGCAAGTACCGTATTTTCCAAGAAGATAAATACCTTTTAACGTGCACGCAACGAAACCTGGAACCGGTAATAGCTTCCTTTGGGGAGGAAAACCTTCAGACCTGAAAACCGTTCTCGATCGCCTTAAACTAAGTGAAATTTAACTCTAAGCTGCCAGTTGTTCCCTTTACATTGACAGGCTGCAATTTGAGCGTTTAGTTTATGTTCGAGCTGGTTTGAATTTTTCATATTTTATTTGTAGTGTTCTCTTTCCATTTTTTTAACGGAAATGAAAACGCTTTTGCATCTCTTTTGTTTAATAATACGCTTGATTTGTCTCTCTAAAACTAAACTTAATATTCAAGATTAATTTTAGTATTTACATCAACAACTGGTTTCATTTCCATTAAGGCAGCTTGAGTATACACGTTTGAAAGTCGATATTTATTGAAGACCTTTTTAGTTTACATGTTTTAAGGTCAATATACATGCAAGGCCCTATTATGCATGTTTAGAAGTCGATAATGTATATGCACGGCAGCTTTAGTATTCATGCTTTAAATATCATATCTTTACTATGATTAGAACACGTTTTAAGGTCCTATTTAAGTCATATCTTTACTATGATTAGAACACGTTTTAAGGTCCCATTTAAGTCATATCTTTACTATGATTAGAACACGTTTTAAGGTCCCATTTGAGTCATATCTTTACTATGATTAGAACACGTTTTAAGGTCCCATTTAAGTCATATCTTTACTATGATTAGAACACGTCTTAAGGTCCCATTTAAGTCATATCTTTACTATGATTAGAACACGTCTTAAGGTCCCATTTAAGTCATATCTTTACTATGATTAGAACACGTCTTAAGGTCCCATCTAAGTCATATCTTTACTATGATTAGAACACGTCTTAAGGTCCCATTTGAGTCATATCTTTACTATGATTAGAACACGTCTTAAGGTCCCATTTAAGTCATTGGCTACACTTTATTGACTTGTGCTTCAACATTTGTTTACTTGATTGTTTATTGTTTTGCTCCTACAAATGTACACCTGTACATTATGCTTTAAAATACTTTTTAGTTCTTTATCCTGTAAGTATGAACAGGACTGCGTTATTGTTTAAATACGTTTTAGTTCTTTATCCTGTAAGTATGAACAGGACTGCGTTATGCTTTAAAATACTTTTTAGTTCTTTATCCTGTAAGTATGAACAGGACTGCGTTATGGTTTAAAATACGTTTTAGTTCTTTATCCTGTATGAACATGACTGCGTTATGGTTTATAATGCGCCAAAGTGTTGTTTTTACTCGGGGATGGAAGTCTGAACATAAATTTGTTAAGGTTTAGCAAATGTTCGTATGCTGTTACCTTGGTCTATGCGAACATAAATTTTGACCAATTTGTCAGAAATCTTAAATGTCCCAAACCCCACCCCTCAAGAGGCCTGTACTCCCAGCTACAACTGTAACACACATGCATGCTAACGTGTTTATGTTTCTGTTGATGTAGCATATGCTGCACTGTGTCTTACACTTACAGTCCGACACAAATGTGTTAATGTTGTAACATAAACTAACGGGTCATTGTTATGTTCTGCAGGTATATATATATGTTATGCTTTAAAATATGCTGCTAAGGTCTGAAGTACATATATCATGCTTTAGCTTTAAAATGTGCTGATAGGTGTGTCACTGTCATAGAGGTATGTGTGTGTGTCTGCGTGTGTGTGCGCGCGTGTGTATGTGTGTGTGTATGTTTTGCTTAAAATATGCTGATAGGTATGGGTATGTTCTTATCCCAAAGGTTTGGATATATATATGTGTGCGTGTGTGTGTATCTTTAATATGTGCTGATAGATATGTTTATGTCATATAATTGTATGTCTTGCAGGTTTTAGTTATACACACATATGTTATGTTTTAAAATATGCTGATAGATAATCCTACAAGTTGGTTGTACAATAGTTATGTTTCAAAATATCTAATGGATATTTTATGTCATGCAGGTATGGATGTTAATGTGGGCTTACAAGGCCTTCAGTCGCTGTCGGAGTTTATCGACATGGCGGCTATTTGTGACTCGGAACATTCCATTCTGGAAGCACTGTCCTTCAAATCAGACAGCGCAGAACACGTGTGTAAAGACTTCATTAGAAATGGACTGTATGAGCACATGATGGTTTAGCAGTGTGTGAAGACTTCTTTTGAAATGGACTGTATGAACACATGATGGTTTAGCAGTGTGTGAAGACTCCGCTAGAAATGGACTATATGAACACATGATGGTTTAGCAGTGTGTGAAGACTCCATTAGAAATGGACTGTATGAACACATGATGGTTTAGCAGTGTGTGAAGACTCCATTAGAAATGGACTGTATTACTGAACATATGAGGATGTAGTCGAGTGTAAAGACGCGATTATAAATGGTCTGTGTGAATATAAAATGGTGTAGCCTTTTGTCAAGAAATTACTAAAATGGACTATGAGAACAAATGATGGTGTATCCATGTGTAAAGGATTCATTAGAAATGATTGTATGTATAGCCTATATCATATAGATGATGGTTTGGCTGTATTAGCAGTCCACTGAATGGAAAATGTGATTAGCAGTGTGGGTAAAGATTCCATTTAGAAATTAACTCTTTGATCAGATATTTAGCCGTGTGAGTATGGACAGCATAACGTACGATGAATTTAACTGCGTGGGTAAAACTTTCATTAGAAATGGACTATATGAACTTGATATTTAACCGTGTGAAATGGACTATACGAACTTGATATTTAGTCGTGTGAAATGGACTATATGGACTTGATATTTAACCGTGTAAAATGAACTATAGGGACTTGATATTTAACCGTGTGAAATGGACTATATGGACTTGATATTTAACCGTGTGAAATGAACTATATGGACTTGATATTTAACCGTGTAAAATGAACTATAGGGACTTGATATTTAGCCATATGAAATGGATCACATGGACATGTGATGGCTTTAAAGCCGTATCTAAAAGCATTAAAATATGCATTCAATGACCTAAAACCATGTGTAAAATCTTCATCCTAATGGATTATAAGATCCTATTATGATGTAGCCAAGAGTAAAAGTTTCATCCTAAATGGCTGTATGAAGATAAGAAGGTTTAGCCATTGTGAAAAGAATTCATTAGAAAAAAATTTCAGTGTGATGGATTAATCATGTTTAAGATTGCTTTGGATTAGGTTTCAGAAGCTGAAAATATTTTGGTGTAGAGTAGACTATACGAACGTATGATAGTCAGTGCGTCAAAAAGTCATTTACAACAAACTATAAAAGCTGAACATATGGTTTACCTGTGTGTAAAGAGTTCAACTGACGTGAGCTTTGCCAGCTGAACGTCTAATGGTTTAGTGGTTTATAAAGACTGCAATTGAAATGTGATATGCAATCTATACAGTAGCTGTGCGTACAGCTAAACATGCTGAACACTTTAACTGTTTGTGAAGACTGCATCTGCACGTGTTGTACAGCCTGACCATGAGATAATTTAAATGTTTGTAATGACTGCATTTGATATGATTTATACAAGCTGATCGCGCGAGGATCAAGCAAGGACCGGAGAAAGAAAGAGTGAGTATACGCCAGAAAGTGAAGACGACAACAATACGTCATAAGGTTACAGCCAGAAATTGAAGACGACAACAATACGTCAAGGTTACAGCCAGAAAGTGAAGACGACAGCAATACGTCATAAGGTTATGACAGAACTAATGTCAGAGGAATCCCTTCTGTGTCGTAAAGTTATGTCGAAGATGTAACGTGACGTTTCACTAGTACAATCATTCACTTTTGTAACATTGCACTAAATCCTAATCACGCTGCTTTAAGATTGCAACTGTTTATATGCGCACGTGTGTTTGTATGTATGTGCGTGTTTAGAGCGACGGCAAAGTATGTCGATATGTATGTTGGGTAGTGTAAAATCGAAATGTGAATATGTATGTACTCTACAAACAGAAAGACAAAAACTACAAGAAATGGATTTTGCGACTGTCATTTCCTGTGCGTTCCCGGTTTGACACTATTTGTCACTGCAAAATACTTGTGGCAGTAATATCCTAATAACTGCGAGTGAAATTTGTGATTACAGTGACCTCAGAGTTTTAAAACTTACATTTTTATATAACGTGACCTTCACATTTAATGCACTCTCTAGTGTCTCTTTTGCATGGAGTGAAAATGAAGATGGTTTTGCACAAAAGAAATGGATGGAAGAAGGAAGGTGTATTTTTTGTTTTGTTTCTTTTTTTTTTACCAGAACAGAAGTGTTTTAAATGTGACGTTTTATTTGATGACGTGAATGAACTTTGACATCAGCAAGAACCTCACCACTAATTTTGCTTTAGGTGCATACCCTTATACCTACACCCACTACAGTTTCACATTTTTCTTCTTTATGATGTTTGTAAAGATATTCATCTTCATTCCTTTTGAAAAAATAAAAAAATAAACGTACACGTGCATACACACACTACAATAGCGGGGATAAGTACGTACGCGCGCACACAGTCAATAGAACTATAATTTAAAATAATAAAAAGTTCAACTGAACTTCATTACGTGTTTTGATTTTTTTTTTTGTTATTTATGTTTTCAGTTTGTATCCAAATGTAACTTGGTCGTTGTTTTCAGGCTTTATGATATCCATATATTTTTCATTCTTATAATATCATCATAATTCATGTATATCCCGCTCTTGTCATACCTACATAATCCATGTATATCCCGCTCTTGTCATACCTACATAATTCATGTATATCCCGCTCTTGTCATACCTACATAATCCATGTGTGTCCTATTCTTGTAATATCTGCATAAGCCATGTATCTTCTGTACTTGTAGTACCTACTTTATTCGTGTATGTATGCCCCGTTTGTACCTACTTTATTCGTGTATGTATGCCCCGTTTGTACCTACAATGTTAGCATTGCTAGCGTCCCCAGCCTCTCTTTCTTCCCTTATGACACTTATGACACTTAGCGATAAGAAGTGTATTATCTGTTTGTGCCTCTACCTGCATGGCTGTTTGATCTTTTACAAGCATGTCCCTCATGAAAGGTTTTCTTTTTCCCATACATAATAAAAATTTGACTACTGCGAATTTTCTATTACGTCATTGTTGCCAAAGCTTTGGTTTCAGTTTGGATAAGAGTTGGGTTACATTACATTCCGAAATTTTGACAGACAATGGAAGTCAGTTTGTAAATAACGCGATAGCCGAAGTAAATCGATCGCTGTCAATTAAATATCTGAAAACAGTGCAACTGGATTCTTGAATGTTATAATGCTACACTGAAGACTAGCTTGCGTAAACTGCGTGACAAAAGACCGCATTTTTTCGTCAAGTCTCTCTCAGATCTACAACAAATGTCATACGGACCTCTTCATCAACAGCCTCGTTGGTTCACATATGTCTGACAATGGACAATGGCCCATGTACTTTTCTCCTGTACAGGAGTTCAAAGAGACTAAAACCTGCACTTGTGTGTGTTAACTGCTTCTGCAGTGGCGAAGTCTACAGTAGCCCAAATTTACATGTTGCCATTTGCGGACGCTGGTTTTATTGGATCAGATCTGTTGCCACTCTCTGAAATGGAATCTCAATGATTGGAGGGTCACTTAATGGGTCAGTTTTTGTGCATGCTTCGGGGTCATCTTTTGGCATGCCACTTGATTTACAATATCGTCTTATTTCTGCAAACATTCCAGCCAAAAGAAATGTTTTGGAAGTATTCGAAATACCCCCGATGTCCTCCAGTTAAGCTCTCATGTACTATCCCCAGTACCTCTGTACATTTACATTCTGACACCATAGGTTGCTCATGTACTATCCCCAGTACCTCTGTACATTTACATTCTGACACTATACGTTGCTCATGCCATCCTTTCTTCTCTCTAGTTTCCCGGTACAGAATTCCTTTCCCGTAATGGTAAATAACTGAAACATCAGCTAACTATTACTCTTGAAAGCACGCCCATCTCAACCCATACTCCCTCCTTATACTCCCATCCTCATACTCACTCCTGATCCAACCAAATTCATATCCATGACTCCCTCACACCTTCCAACCTACATTTTGTCAGCATACATGTGACCTACCCAAAGTTCACGATTACGTCAGCTTAAGAATTGCATAACACCTAACCAAGGCCAAACCCAAGATTCCAGATCTAATGTTTAAGCCAACGCGCTATTACTTAGAGGTCAGGGTTCCAGTGTTCTACCGGACAATAAAAACATCCCAACCCAGCGTCTACTACTTACTCCACAGATTAATTTCTCCCTGCACTCTTGTCCATTGCGGACTTCACGACTTCACTTCCAAAAATAAACTTGATGTAACAGTTTACAATCCTACAAATCACACATTGCATCTCATTAAAAAATTATGGATCAAAATATGAAAATTGTTATTAAAAATATGTGGGAGGAAATTATCATATGACACAGTACAATTATGTGTCCAGGTGATATGTGACTATCGTACAGTCATGTTTCCAGGTGATTTGAGAATGTCAGTACAGTCGTGTGATATGTGACTCATCACAGTCATGAGTAAAGGTGATAATTCACAATGCGTTATATGACTGTTCAGTACAAGCTAGGGGGGATAAGCCTATGCATAATATAACGGTCTACAATCCGTGCAAAAGGCCAGTACAGGATTTATCAAACTTCACTTCTTATGTCGAGGTGTAAATTACTAACAATTCATACATGGTTCTCTTGTCTTCACAACTAAAGGTTATGTGACAAATCGCAGAGATTCTAACAAGTGAACGTCCAGAGAATGATCATTCACAATAGTATTCACGTTAAATGCTACAATATTTTTATCACAATGTTAAAGGGCCAAAGTAAATAGTTCACAAGAGGTACTCATGTTAAAGGCCACAGTATATTTTTTTCACAATGTTAAAGGGCCAAAGTAAATAATTCACAATAGGTACTCATGTTAAAGGCCACAGTATATTTTTCACAATGCTAAAGGGCCAAAGTAAATAATTCACAATAGGTACTCATGTTAAAGGCCACAGTATATTTTTTCACAATGTTAAAGGGCCAAAGTAAATAATTCACAAGGAATTCTCACGTGGTAAGGGTAAGCACACAGGTGATAATTAATTCACAACAGGTTCACACTTGTTTAGGGTCAGAGCGCAGGCGATAATTCACTACTGGTTTTCACCTTTTTTTTAAGGATCAGAGAACCTGTAAATAGGTCGTTTCGTGCAGTTATTATATATAATGCATTATTTACAATAGCGTACTTTTATTATTAGCACTATTTTAACATCAAGGACTTTATACGCTTGCATATAGTAACAGCGTAGAGAGAGCAGAAATAATCTAGACAGATGGGGTGTCCGTTGAAATATACTTCACTGACCAGAGTGGATCAATGATTACTCGCTTAGACATTCTTGGCCACATATTTGTTTACGGGTTTAATGTCGGTTTATTAAGAGACAATGAAAGCTATGCTTGACTTTCTACTATGAAAGGTCCATTGATTTATAATTAATAGAAAAACACCTCGAAAAGAAAGCGCCTCTTTGGTCCAGAGAGAAATGTAACAGAGGCTGAAAAAAATACATATAAAATATCAACAAAGACATTTTTGACAATACAAGACGTTGACGTTATAAGGGGCCTAGCACAGCTGTTGTTAGGTCGTCCTGCCATGGAAGCTCTCTATGTGTTTGAAAGAATAAAATTAACGCGCTAGTTACAAAATATTCAAGAAACTGTAATAGATATCCCAAACTATTCCATGAATCAGAGTAGATGAAGGAAAATTACATGATTAGACTTGCAAAGGGGGGTGAGGGTAGCAAGCGAAGCAAAACCATTTCAGTTTTAGAAATTCATCGTATCCATCTTCCTTTCAAGTGTAAGAAGAGTTCAAGTACATTGAAAACAGTGACGTCATTCATGCTGGGTTAGAATGGGTTTAATAGATTTTTTTTAAATTATGGATTTATTTATTTTAATTTTAGATTAGATGAAAACTTGTATTATTACTTTGTTTTCTTTGATATTTATAATTTTTATTATCATAAGTATTAATATTATTAGCATGGCATCGCTATTACTACCATCATTATTACTTTTGACAATTTGTGGTGTAATACTTGTATTTTTTCTTTAACTCTGTTTATGCGCTGTTGGTTTAGTTTCATTTTATCTTGACTTTCTATTGGTTTCAATAATCATTAATTAATTAAATTGTATTAAGTGTAATCGGTAAAATTCACACAAAGTTCACAATAGAATGATACTCAGAAAAACTGTCAAGAATCTGAATTGAATTACGTTCCCTTCCTTTGTCTAAGAATGATTTTTGATTATATTCATTTACGAGTGGAGAGACAACTAGCAATATATCTAGCCCACTCAGACACTCGCTCCAGTGTTGCCTAAGTGGATTAAATGTCCCTGATATAGCTGCCGGAAATCCATATTTAATTATAAAGTCAGTTAACTTTTGTCTTTCTTATCCTAATGACAACGTTTCTCACTTGCTGTCTGGACTGCACGAATGATGCAATAGCTTATCGTTTGGTTGGTTGGATGGTTGGTTGGTTGGCTGGTTGGTTGGTTGGTTGGTCGGTCGGTCGGTCGGTTGGTTGGTTGGGTGGGTGGGTTTGATTTATGAAAATGGTGTTTTGTAAATCAAAAGGAAGGGTCTTTGTGGGTGATTTGATGAATTCTTCATTTCATAATAAGTTTCATTCCTGTGAGATACATTATAGTGGCTGAAGGAATAACAGTTTGTCGTGAAACGGTTATAGTCATTGCACACACGACACCTCCCTCTGACGCGTCTGGGCCGAAAAGAGTTAGAAGAATTGTCAGTCACACTGACAAATTTGCACCACGGCTCTCCAAACCACACAGTCCTTTGAGATCTAAGGATAGAGACTGAATGAAACTGGAATGAACATTCATGAAGCTTCATTTCAAAACCATTTAACAGAAGCTCAACTTCGGTGTTAGCTCACTGCGATCCAAAGCGACAAAAGCGTCCTCTGACACATCTTCATTAATATTTTGGTCATGGTGCAAGTCCTTTCATTAAAAGGAATTAAGAGTGATAACCATTTCTTTGTTTCTATTCGTGTCAAGAGCATTGACAAGTGTTGAACAGGGATATGATCAAGATGAATGGGCAGACACATAGGCAAGTGAGGAATTTTCTTATTTTCTGGATGATCTACAAATATTCAGTAGTGAGATTGATTTAAACTTTTATTTGCTTTTTGCAAAAACTATAGTCTGCATGAGTTATCTCTTCGCATTCGGAGATTCCTCACATTCAGAAATTCAGGAGGAGTCAACTCCTCACTTTCAGAAGTTTAGGATGAGTTGTCTCCTCACATTCCGAAATTCGTGATGAATGATCTCCTCATATTCAAAGAGTCACTATGAGGCTCATGTGGTACTCTCGCGGTACGCAATGTATTTTCAGAGAAAACATTGTCACCATCTGATACGCTATCTCGCAGTAACACAAGATTCTAAGCAGGAATTAATCACTGATTCTGTTGTTCACTTTTTCACAGGATGTCTCTCAGCTTCACAGGGGAGATTAGAATAAATTAATGAGAAGTCTTTTAGGTGGCTAGCCAAATACACCAAGTGACTGGCGAATAACATCAAAGTTCAATTTAAAATCATGATTCAGGAAGGTTCGTTGCTTTTTCTCGTAATCCTAGAAAATAAGAAAACACACCATTAGCAATTGCATGATAGGCATGCAAGTGATTGTGGAATGTTGTGCCTCTCGCAAAGAGCCTGGAATTTCTAAAAATTTACAACATTTATGAAAATTGATCAGTGTGTGACAAAAAGAGAACACTACATCGAGGACCTTTACAACCAACTAAAATTCCGATGACGATGAGTGGTCTATTTGAATGAGTCAGAGAAAAGCATCTTTTGGTAGTAGTTGATAAAAACAACCAAAACCCCTATAACGAGAGTCACTGTTTGAATTAGACTAAAACCCCTATAACGAGAGTCACTATTTGAATTAGACTAAAACCCCTATAATGAGAGTCACTATTTGAATTAGACCAAAACCCCTATAATGAGAGTCACTATTTGAATTAGACCAAAACCCCTATAATGAGAGTCACTATTTGAATTAGAGAAAAGTATCTTTTGATAGTAGTTGATAAAAACAACTAAAACTCCTATAATGAGAGTCACTGTTTGAATCAAACAGAGAAAAGTATCTATTGGTAATAGATTATTTTCAAGATGAATAAAACTAGCATTTTTTGGTCCACTATTTGATTTTTTAATTTAGTGGCTGAGCATGTGAAAAAGAATTTTCTGGTATGGGATCCCGTACTATATCATATTCACTTCTCATCTAGTATAAATCATAACTTACCTAACGCCCTTAATTAGACCTATCACATTCACTTTTCATCTAGTATAAATCATAACTTACCTAACGCCCTTAATTAGACCTATCACATCCACTTCTCATTTTTAGTATAAATCATAACTTACCTAACGCCCTTAATTAGACCTATCATAATGAGGGTTTTGCGGCCATGATTCTAACGGTAAAAGCCAGAGGACGGAAGCGCAACATTCAAGACCATGGTTAAGTCTCTCATAAGTAAACAATGCTCCAATCCCTGACAGTCGCAATCATATAAGTAAACAATGCTCCAATCCCTGACAGTCGCAATCATATAAGTAAACAATGCTCCAATCCCTGACAGTCGCAATCATATAAGTAAACAATGCTTCAATCCCTGACAATCGTAATGCTGCCAGAATCCGGTGGAATGAAGTAAACAGCTGTGTTATGAATTACCATGACAACGAGCGGAAAGAAAGGGCGTAAGTTGCATTTACTTCCTACTTAACCCAGCTTACTACATCCGCAAGGTTTGAAAGTGATGTGGTTTATAGTTTTATACGTCCGCAAGAAGTAAATAAAACGTTACATTGATGTTTATTAATTTGTTGTTTGATTTTATTTGCAATTTGTCAGAGAGAGCTCTTTCAGTGCAGACTGGTCTAGCTACAACTCTTGCAGTGCAGTCTGAACCAGCAATAGATCTTTAAGTGGACGATTACAGATCTTGAAGTGTAACCTGGACCGATTACAGATCTTGAAGTGTAACCTGGGCCAGCTACAGATCTTGAAGTGTAACCTGGACCGATTAATCATTACACATCTTGAAAGTTAACCTGGAGCAACTATAGATCTTGAAGTGTAACCTGGACCAGCTACAGATCTTGGAGTGTAACCTGGACAAGCTACAAAGTACCTGAAAAATCTAAACAACAAACATCGATGCACAAACACACAAAAAACGTTACTTGCCATTAGATGCCAAAAAGTCTAGATCAAATTCACAATGTATTATCGGACAATGCATCAGTATTCTCATCTTTAGAACAAATAAAACTCAAGGAAAAGTATTTTCATACCGAAGAGATTAAGGTAAAATAGAGGAGAAAAATTATATCAGATATACATATAAATGGGGGGGGGGGGAACATGTCCTCTAAAACGGTATATTAAAGTATATTTAGCAATAAGCAAGTCATCGAGCAGGTTCTTACATAATTAAACAAAGTGATGAGAATTCATAAAATTATCGAACATTCCAGATGCGAAATTGTGTTCGGAAAAAGATGAAAGACAATTTCTCTACTGACAATTATTAAACAAGACAATGAAAATTTCAAATTCGCCAGATTTCAGCAAATCGCATCTTTTGATGTGTACAGTTTAGTAAGCGCTGTGGCAAAGAAATGAGTAATTTCCTTCACAGCTGGTCTTCGGGTTTGGGGGGGGGGGAGGGGCATGTTTTACCAAATTGTTGAGCAGTAATCTTTCTTTTCTTAAAGTTGCCATTGAGACAAAATAACAAAACACTTAAATTTGCAAGGAACGACGAGCTATACAAGATCTGGACAAGAAAAGTATTTTAAATGGAGGTAACTCTCAAGAATGAAAGGTATCTAAGTAAGATGGAACTTGAACCAACGGAAGGTGTTATCTGTACAATATGCCTTGTGAAAAAACTATACCACTCCCAAAGTTCTGCTTTGTAGTCTGGTTGCCCTTTCGAGAGCACTAATAAACAGGTGAATGACATTACGAGCCTATGTAATTTTGCTCGTAGACTTTTTAAACCTTGCAGCATTTTAACAAAAGAGCGCCGTTCCGAACTTTAACTCTAACTATACTGTCTCCAACATTGTATGTATATTCCTTGTTCATTTCTAGTGAAATTAATGGAACCAAACATCGACTTTTGTACAGGGTAATTAGTTTCCATACTTGCGGGTTCAACATTGGTGGGAATTATCAAAAGGCAAATCCAAAGAATGCAGGTTTTACCTGTGCTTGTTTGTGTATATACATAAACTGCCCCCAAAACAGACCCTACATTCTAAAGAGACTAGAAACTGCCCCCAAAACAGACCCTACATTCTAAAGACTAGAAACTGCCCCCAAAACAGACCCTACATTCTAAAGAGACTAGAAAATGCCCCCAAAACAGACCCTACACTCTAAAGAGACTAGAAAATGCCCCCAAACTGACCCTGCATTCTAAAGAGACTAGAAAATGCACTACAGACCCTGCATTCTAAAGAGACTAGAAAATGCACTACAAACCCTGCATTCTAAAGAAACTAGAAAATGCATTACTGACCAATGCACATAAGCAGAATTACAAACAGTTTTTTAAATTCATTTTGATGGGATATACAGAGAATCTCAAGTTTGATATTTCCATCTCTGTATAATTTGTGTTACTATGTTTGCTGCTTTTGAAAGCAACAAGATAACTGTTCAATAACGTTTAAACAACTCAAGCATTTAGCAAAAACAAAACTGGTAATAATCAGAAACTTACAGTTAATTTATAAACGAGCTCTAAGATCTAAATAATTAATTCAAAATGAATGTTCACCTCCAATGTCACATAATGGCCTATGTAGCCCACACCCATCCCTCCATTAAAAATAGGCCAAACGAAACCTATCCTTAAGGCTGACCCTTATCCACAGGCTGGAAACATACCTAAATATTCAACAAAAAAACTCACTAAACTTAACCAGTCAAATCACAGCCCAGCCACATGAATGAATGTGCCAGAAACTCACGTGAGAATCATTAATCAAATGCAAGCAGACAATTGAGATAACACGTATTTTGACTTGTGGCTAACAAAGTATAATTATAATCATACTACTAACCTTATCACCAGTTATCAGCAGGAAATCCTCCTCTGTATATATTACTGCCAAATATATGTTATTTTGCTTGTCTAACTAATATATTCATGTTTACCTCTTGACATTAACTTTATTTGACAAGCGCTGAGCCACAAGCATCACTTGAACAGAAAGATCCTCGATCAAATGTTGTTTCATGGAATATTGATGTCAAATAACCTTCTCATTGTATATATGTATATTTGATTTAATAAATTTATTAACCTTACACATATTAATAAATAAACATATTAGAATGACAGTGGGTGGATGAATGGCTCATTAAATATAATTAAAAACAGATTTGTTACAACTTAGTAAGAAGTTTCCACCTGCGAAAATATTGTGTGACAGTAAAACATCTGTCTTATTGTGGTGAAAGAGAGAAGACTTTTACTACACCCATTTAATCCGCCAAATGAGGGGTGAGTGGTGTGTCCTGGGAGAATTATTAATAAACATAATTAAGATTTGTCCATCACTTGTAATTAATTTTGGATGATTAATAATAATAATAATCATAACCAGTAACAAAGGGGTGCATATCACAATATATATATACACATGAAACGAAAGTGTTAAAACTTTGTAAAGTCTTTGAAAAGAATAACATTCTGATGAATGTAAATCAAAATACTCTAAGTAATCAAAATTTATTGTCAAAACTATGTGCATCAACAGGCAGTTTTGTCTTTGTAATCATTCAAATATCATGCATTTTTCAATCACTACCATGTGTTCAAGTTAAAGCAGTCATGATTCAATACATCCAATCTCAGAACTTTTAAGCCAGACTACTTTTGAATTGACTCGGTATATAAAAGTCTAAATGGAAACTGTGCTATAATTTTTATGCTTAAATAAACAGGCTCTTTGCTGATGTTTTAAAAATACATGCAAAATTCAGTAAAAACCTCTGCCAGTGGTTATATATTTGCATTAGTCAACTGATAAAACATATTTGATATCTTTATAATTTAATTATATTTATTGTTAAGAAAATGTTATTTTTATTTTCATGAAAACAGTTACCTTTGGATTTTTTGAATGGTCAGATATAACTAAAGTTTACTATTTGAATAGCAATAATTCTCTTTATGAAAATCATGTGAATCTTTAGTAAATTTTTATATACTGATAAAGGGAAAACAGTTTGTAGGTATCTTACACAATTTATCAGATATGAATAATAATAACTGTATACAACTATATTCATGATGCCAGTTTGGATGTAAATATTAATTTTATCAATCCTTTGTAAACTGCTCAACAAACTGTTTCTGTCCAATTGCAATTATAGATTACTTTTGTAATCCTAGTATAAAGGTCTGAACTGCCTCCCTTAAGAGAACAGGTTTTTGTTAATGCCCATTTATAGAGTTATGTGGAAACTAAGCCTTCATCTGGCATTGAGAGTTAAATTGACATTTTCTTTAACATCAGGATTGAGTATGTCACACACACAGCAGTCTTATGTTTGTAAACCATTAAATTTGTAACATTTTTTATAAATGTTACGAAAATACATTAAAATCTTTGTTTTTGCAGCACTTGTACAATTTCTCTGCAGCCCATTTGTGTGTGGCATCAGGAGAGAGCTTTTTAACAAGCTGTGGGGTGAAGTTAATCATGTACGCATTGATTTTATCAAGCAAGCAAGATTGTTGACAGAGGCCTGACATTAGCTAAAGTACACTTGAAAACCTGCAAGTAAGTGTGATTACAAGTCAAGGATGAGTGCATAAGGTTTTAATAACTACAGAAGCATTTTATCTTTCATTTTCTAAAAAAAAAAGTTCAAAGTGCTTTACAATACTAAAAACATATAGGTATATACATAGCACACAACATACAATGTGTATATTTACAGAAGTGATACAAAGATCACAAAAAAACTGACACGAAAAGGTTAAAAAGATACTATTCAGTTTCAAGATATATAAATTTAAAGCCAGATGCACCAATGAAATTTCAAACATTTTCGAATAAATTTGTTTTCTTACAAATATGCATTCATTAAATATCTTCTTCTTTCACAATGTGATTCATTTACAAAAGTTTTATGGCTCATGAAAACTCTTCATGCATTTCCCGAATACAACACTGAAATCAGAAGCATTTAGATCACAACTGCTTAATTTTTTTAAAGATTAGGTCTTCTATGTATTTTATTTTTAGCTTCTATATAGACTGGAGGTAACAAAATTATTTATCTATTTACATTCTTCGAATTTGAACGTAAACAGACTTTATCATTTGATAGTTTTAGAGTATTTTGTTCAGTTTTTATATTTTTTAAATTTGTAATACAACAAAATTATGTTTTGTTTAAAATGGTTAAATCTGTAGTATGCAAAACAAACTCCTTAAAACACCTTATTCATCTACTAATGCTTACAAATTTTAAATACAAATAAAGCTATTTTGAAAAATGCATTATATTAATGGCATCATCACTAGAGGAAGTTAAGAAAAATAAAATTTTATTGTAAAAAAAAATTAATGTTATCACTAACAAAACATTATTCTTCATTAAAAATCACATAGTTTAATGGTTATTGCACATACACAAATCCATGATTAATTTTTTTTCAACTCACAATAAATACTTTTCTGACAAGATTTTTTCAAAACTCATATATTTGAAAATTTAATTATTATGGATTGCAGGAAATAGCAAATACCTTTACCAATAGTTTTATTTTAAAGATGGGGTGTTTTTCATTCCATAATTTAGGCAGTATATTGAACATATGGACTTACATTCAAGAAGAATATATGATTTATTAAAATAAATATCTTGTAATTGTCAATCTGATTTCTATTTACTGTGTACTAATTGCAAGTGGAGGCAATTTGAAAATGAAAACTTAGTCAGCCAAAAGCTTTATAAAGATGTTCTGCAACAAATTTTGCTTATCCCATTAAGCTTTTGGCTCCTAACCATAAATGAAATGAGAAAACGTTTAATTTATAAGTAAATTTGTGTTATGTGAAAAAAATTCTGGAAGTGATCAAAAGACCTGTAATTTGAAGCATACTAATCAACTGACTGTTTCAACCAATTAAATCAAAAGCCTTTTACAAGGTTTGAATATGATTAAATTAAGCTGTCTACTGAAGGTTTCTCAACAAATGGGATTAATGAAAGTAATATTACAGTATTTTAATGGTTATAAAGTAGGGGAGATAAATGCTTTGCTGCCATGTGCCATGTCCACACTGTGTATTAACCTTTAGCACACTGCATTCTTGGTTCTAGTGCTAGGTTATACAATGCATATACCAAATTTATATGAACTTTTTTTTTAAAGTTCATATAATTCAAAAATGTCCAGATTTTAGGTGCATGGATATAAATATGAACACGAAATTTTATTTCATGAAAAATAGGACACCCAATGACAGAGGGTAGTTGGTGTACAAACTGGTGTCTTTTTTCATCTCCTTCTACCCTCCACATTGAACACAAGTGTGAGGCTGTGGGATCCCACTGGGGCACTCCAGATCAGAGAATTGATGATGAAATGATCAACGCAAGCTCCAGTGGTGACATAAAACTGCTATCAACACCACTCCTCGTGAAAAATACTTTTAATGGTTATATAAATAAGTGGCTGTTGGAAATAAACACAAACAATATTTCAGGTCAATTATAAGTGATTATACATGCCTTAACACATATAATATGCCTATAGTTTAGAATTTTACACATTTGCAGGTTTTGTAAGAGTACATAAATGTACAGAAAACAAGTTCTTCAATGAATCATGTACAAGTTTGAATCTTAAATACAACGTAGTAAAATGATGTTAAGAGACAACTATCATACAGTCAGCCTATATCAAACTTTTCAAGCCACTGAAGAACAAATTTAGTGAAACACAACATAAATCAGATAAATACTGTCCATAAAAGATTGTGAAAATTTAAAATTTATTAAGACGAATATAGCGATTGTCTATGTCAAATAATGGCCTATGTAACCCATACCCACCTCTCTAAAATAGACTACAAATAAACCTACCTTCTAGAAAAGCTGACCCTTATCCCAAGGCTGGAAACAAACATGAATTTTCCAGGTAACTCACTAAGCCAACCAACCAAAGTGCAGCTCAGCTATTAGAACGAAAGTACCAGAAACTCACCTGTAAATCATTAGTTGAATGCAGCTGACAATTGAGGCAACATGTATGTTGGCTCCCTGTGATAACAAAGTATAATCATACTACTCACCTTATTGCCAGTTATCAACACAGCTGGATATAATCCTCTGTATACATTACTGCCAAAGGTATGCAGTTTTGCTTGCCGACATTTTATTCATGTTTCTCTCTTTATTTTATATTGCTATATTTCACTTATTTAAATGTATGATGAACATATAAGAGTGTTCTGTCAGAGAACACATGAAGACAATTTCTTAGCCCACATGTATTTTACTGGCAGATCAGCACTTTATCTTGGAAGTTGGTTTAGAGAGTACCAAGCCGCAAGTAACACCAGAGCAGAATGACCCACGGGCCAAAGACCAGTTCAATAGACCACATGAATGTCTGCTAATGACATCAAAAAGACCCTAGGCTACACATCAGGCAATCTAAAGTTATGCATTTATTAAGTCATAACTACACAACTTCAGTCAAGTTGTAGACAAACTCTACCAAAGTACTTTTAGAGTTCAATTAGAAACATTCAGTGTTCTCTTATAATCTCAATTAGAGTTCACTCATACTGAACTAAATTACTACTACTGTGCCCAAAAGGACATTTTCTTACGATACAACATGGTTGTGACTATGAACTTAGAATAATATATATACAAACACTAATTGTAACTGTTGAACTATTTGCTAAATGTAACCATGCTCTCATGCTACTTCTTGTTGAATACAATTATTGTTGATACAAAGACCACTTGTGTGAGCATGACTCACATGTTGTGTTGCAGACCTGGCTGTATGCATCATAAGGCTCAAGCTATCTTCTAGAACTATCATTCTTCTATTCTACATATTCATCATTCATCTTTCTAATATGTATGGCCAGCCACAGCTGTTTTGGGGATTATTCTAAAGCAGGGGTCGGGAACCTTTTTGTCTGAGAGAGCCATGGCCACCACATATTTTGAAAAGTAATTCTGTGAGAGCCATACATTATTTAAAAATAAAAATTCAAGTAAATGTGTGTATTTTGCGTAATTTCAACACTAAAAGTACAATAATTATGTCTCTGAATTCTTTTTAATAACATTGTTATTCTGTTGCTAATCAATAATGAGTATTTCTTACCATTAATGCGACTTCTGGTGCTGCATGGCTTTGTAGTCTGGTTGATACATGGTGAGGTTAAGCTTCATGCAGGCGTTGAGACTTTAGCTCATTTGTAGAATGAAATATTGATATGCAATTAATATGTAGAGCGAAGGAGTCTAAAGAAACATTTTTTTTTATAATCGAACATTTGTCTGCGAGCCAGATGCAGCCATCAATAGAGCCACATCTGGCTCGCGAGCCATAGGTTCCCAATCCCTGGCCTAAATTTACAGATGGCCCAGGGTTGTGGAGAATTAACATCTTGCCCATCTCCCAGCAAATGTCAATGTGTGCAACTCAGTAGGAAGAAAGGTGGATCAATATAATCACAAACAATTCTTTATTTTGCATTTGTTTATAATTTTTTTAAAAGTTCAATGAACATTCAATAATACAACAAAACAAACTGTTCAAAAGCAAAGCATTTATCTCGAAGGGCTAATTTTCAAATCTGAAAACACTAAAACATGTCAGCAGGAGTTCCATTTTCAACTTTATTTTTCAATGTTTTGGTTCAAAAAATGCTTCAAATATTCACCATCATCAGAAATAACACCATACAACACTATCCTACCTTATATTAAAGGATATCCAATCTGAAGGCTACAATTGTTTAATAACCTGAAATTCACAGCTGTTGTTATATGATCTTCAGAGTCCATCAACTGCCTTATATTTTCTGATAAATTCAGATACAAAGCTGCCATTATCTTGACCATGTGCTGATTCCGCCCATATGACCATCCATTTTTCCACTTTCTTGCCATTATAAATTCCCCTAAGTCTGTATTTGGTTCAGAAATATGTGAATAATTTCTTTATAAGTTGATAGGCAGCCAATTATTTTGTTCACAATAAAATCAAACTGTACAAAGGAAAAAGTCTTTATTACAAAATTCAACATGGCTACTATTTTTAATAAGTCCTAATCTGGAATTTTAAAAAAATATGTTTTAAATTTGTATACAGTTTCCAAACATTCTTATTGCTTCAAGTTAGAAATCTCTATGTCCCCCTATCTTGTGAACAATGTACTAGAAACAATCAAAGTAAATACCAAAATATCCAAAACTCAGCTAAAACTTGCAAATGTTTTCAAAGCATATTATTTAAAAAATAAGCATGCTTATGCAAACTGATAGAGAAAAAAATGGGGCATTTCTTTAAAAAAAAAAATCAAGGACTTCTCAACTAAGAGTTTATAGGCAAATTCATGTACTTTGCAAAGATAAAATAAAATTCAAATACTTTTCGGGAAAGGTTTTTCAGGTCTTTTTAAGTTACTATGAACCCTAAAAAAATTTATAAACCTTGAAAGAGAAGACACTGAACATTGCAAATTATTAAAGTTAAACAAAAAAATAATTCCATCAAACTGGCCATTCATGGTCTTAAAGTGTTATAATTTTCATATTACCAGAAATTACATCAACAAGAACAAAGAATGCTTTCAAAATATACCTGAAAATCAACAGTTTGCCTTTCTTATCAGTTAACCACTGGAATTTATTAATTATTAAAAAATCAACAAACACATAAAATGTTAATTTTTAAAAAACTGTATTTACGAGACCAAAAATTTAAAACGCATAACATGATAATGAACAAAACTTCCATCTCAGCCAGAAAATAATAGACATTAAAAATTAACATATACAAATAATTTTTTCACACATCCACACACCCACCTCAGTCTACAAATATGCCATGAATGAAAAGTAGCACACAGTGATAAGGAACCAACATGCTCTGCACATATCCATGCAATTAATTAATTCATCAATGCAAAGTAAAACATGCCGGTGAGCCATTTGCCCACTACAAAATATTCAATGGGGTGGGGATTGTTTAAGATACACATTTTATACAAAAATCTTGAGAATTTTAAATCCTGATATTAAACAAACTTTCCACTAAGGTACAAATTTTAAATGACATGTCACATGACTTGTTATGCAAACAAATTTGTACAAATTCCATATATATATTTAAATCGCACAGGGTAAAAGTCATCTCAGTATTTGAGAGATCTAATTTTCTTGGCAAAGATGTGAAAGATCATAATACCCCAACAAATATGGTATACCAGCAGATGCAGATCTTGGATGATCTAAAGCAATGTGGATTATATTTTCCAAGCATCACTGGATAGAAAATAAGTCAAAACTTTCATGGTATATCAGCAGTCATTCTATGTCAAGCACACAATGAATAGATATCCTGGATGAATGAAGCAGATGAAGATGTTAACGCCGTCCACGTGGACCCCCTCGACCTCTGGGTCCTCCACGACCGCCTCCTCTACCTCCTCTACCTCTTCCACGTCCTCGACCCATGGGAGCTGAGATTAAGTAAAACAAATCATAGAGTTTTAAAACAGATTAAAAAAGATCATTAAATAAAATCAAAATTGAGTTTGATGATGGACAATATCCAAATATATAAAGTGCTTTAAACTGATAGCACTTTTAAGAATTCAAACAACAAAAAAAAGTTAAAATGTTTTAGTATTTTAGTCCAATCTGTCTACTAATATGATGCTTCTTGATCTTATTGTCCCTTCAGTTTTGAAAATTGTTATCTTTACTTGCAGTCATATTAAGTCAGCTTTAAAATTAAATTATCAGTGCTCTTTTTTTTAAAAAAAAAAAAGAGTTTTTATATTAATTTTTAGCACAATGGATTCATGCCTGCATGCTAGAATAAAAAACAAATGTCAGCTCTGAAACAATATTTTTAAACATTCAAAATACTGAAACTGCCACAATTTTAAAGATATGCAAATAAAAAGTACATGCATATTATTATGGTAAATATTAAATTTAAAGGTTATACAAATAAAATAATACAGAAATTTGAAAACGTTTTTGGTGAATATTATGAGCATATCGAAGGTTTGTATTTCACATGTACCAAAAGTATATTTTTTGGTAATTGACTTCAAAATCATACAAGTAAGAATTTTGAAAGAACAGAGCAGCATGCTAACAATGTAAGACAACTGTAACTGTCAGCTAGTACCAAATTCTGCAAACAAAATACCATTTTCTTAAATACAAACAGAATCATGTGTCCAATACTGAAATTGTTCTTATTATTAGGTGATGAAAATTTTACAAATTTATTATGACAAATATTGCAATTGTGCAAGATAGAAAAGACAGATGAATCAAATATTGACATGATTAAACAGCCAAAAATGCCCCCCCCCCCCCCCCCCCAATAACATTGTAATATTTTTGAATAACCCATAATTCAATAAAATAACCACCAGTTATGATTATATTTTCAAACCCCAAAATGCTATGGCACAAGTGTAGGATTTTCCATTATTACAAGCAGGTCCTCAAAGGGCTATAAATTTTCATTTTGAATAGAAATAATATAATGCATTATCCTACCGGATAGTGAAATAAACCAAATTAGAAGGCTCCATGTCTATAGTTAAATTTATTGCATTATACAATCTTTGAAAGTTGTAAACAGTTAATTATTTTCTCATAAATACTGAAAACATATATTTAATATAAAAAAAAAAAATTATTTTAAAAATTGTCAACTGATTTCTTATATAAATTTACCAAACAATTAAAATTACATGACCAAAATGGACTTTCATGTTTAAGACAGCATACCCTATTCCAGAATAGATTTCTTGTCATGGGTTACAACTAATTTGAACTCTGTCCTCAGTCAGCTCAGAAATAATTCTTTTGTTCTACATAATTATTTGCACACAAAAAAACGGTTGCCAATAAACTGTTAAAAAATATTATTCTGGACAATGAAATCTTTTCAAAATAATTTTCGTGCTAGAACACCCACTTTTAAAATGTCCTTCAGTGATGTAATCTTTTACAAACCTATAAACACTGTGTGACATAGCATACACCATAAAAAATATGTTACCAATACAGGCAGTAACATTTTTCATAATCTATTTTAAATAACATCTTAAAATTACCTTTGCCACCTTCTCGTTTTCTTGCTTTAGCTCGTGGTGTGTCGTCAATGAGCAATGTGTCTAAAGGCAGTGAGTCTGGTAAAATGAAATAGCGAATGTTGTTCCCTCGGATACTCAAGGAGTCCAACTGCTGTGGTTCTCGGTTTTTTGCAGTCATTTTCACAGCTTTTAAGTGTGTGTTCATGCTAACGTCAACACCTAGGATCATCAATATACTTTCAAAATCAGGACAGTATTATTTTTATTATGAAAATAAACATGAAAACAAAACCTGCTGTCTTTCAATGACAATGAAATTTCAAGTCCATTTCCTGAATCAAATAATAACAGAGATCAAACTGATATTTAAATTTAATTTAAGAATCATGTTTACTATTTTTACAAGCACTATCTTTCCTTGATAAAACTATGAATGTTTTAATTTTTTTAATTAAAAAATCTCCAAATGTAAGTAAAATTAAATTTCTAAATAAAATATAACCAATTTACTTATACATGTTGCCTTTTTTAACCCTTTATAGAGCAGACGTTTTTCCGTTTTTAAGGGAATAAGCTCTATACGGGCAAGATTTTTCACAATTTCAGTGAGATTTAGGGTTATGCTAAGACAGATTAGTGTTCCTGGCATCAACAAAGTGTGTACATAGTGTTTGTAGTGGACAATATTTTTTTGTATGTAAATATATATTTTCATGCATGGATTCAAATTTAACACCTGAAAGTATACTTCAATTAAGGATTTTAAATAAAGGTGCTTTCATTTTGCATTTTATTTCATTGAAATATATGCACTATACCTAAGATATGATATTTTTACTAATGAAACCCTAAATCTCACCCTGAAAATTCTTGCCTGCACAGAGATAAAAAAAAGGAAAACGCCCGCCCGGTAAAGAGTTAAAACTAATTTTTAAAACGTATACAGGAAAAAAAAACACAGGATATAGCGCAATCGATGCAGCATTTAATTATCTTCATTTTGATACCAAATATATGTGTGTAGTGTGTTTATGGAATTTAAGCAAAGGTAAGAAACAAGGTATATCAAAACGCGCATTCTGTTAAGTCACGTAAATCGGCAGGACAAAACTTGACACGGGTGAAAAATTAGTCAACTTTATTCAATCAGCGTAGTTTCCACATACTAACAAGACACACAAATTTACATCATAAGAAAATAGAAACACTAAGCTTGATTTTGAATGTTTGAATAAAACAATGCTTGGTTGTTGAGAAATCAGTGAATGAAAAGTAATGAAAATGTGCACTTTTACAAAAGTATAGCGCTGGCGGGTGACTGTGCCGCTACCTATTTTAATAGATGAACCATAACTGTGCTCTATATATAGTTTCCAAGATAAAAATTCTACAATAAATGAAAAATGTAAATTAATAAAAGATTAAACACAAATTATCTTTATATATTTAGATATAATTTGCCGGTCATTTTGATATGTGAACCAACTCTGTATGATGTTTAGTTTAAGAGATATGATAATTTCTTTAGGAAGGTTTTCTGTATTAAACATTGTTAATGGATTTATTGGTTAAAATTTGCTGAAATTGTCATTTTCAGCCTCCAATAATTTCCACATTTTCTTTGCAATGATGGGGGAAAATAGGCATTAACTACATGGTAAATGATTTAATAATATGTATTCTGGATGTACTTTGTTCATCATTTGCATGTGCTATGATGCCATGAACGTTCCTGGTTTGTCACATTATGTGAGCAATTTTATGAAACAAAAGCCTACTTTCTGTTGCAATTTATAATAAACTGAGAAGTCAATTTTGTATTATGTCTGTTTTTTCTTGTTGTATGTGACTATGTTTATTAGAATTGTTGGACTGTTTTTTCGAGTTTATACTTTACTTGTAATGAACTTGAAAAATCACATTCATTATGTCTAATAAATGTTAACTGTAAGTGGCAACACTAACTTAATTATATCTCACAAAGTATTATAGCTATCATCATAATATTTTGTAAAGAAACTTATTTCATAAGAACACACATTTTGAGCATAAAAGATTTGTACAATATGAACTAGGAAAATAAATGAGTGGGACTACTTATTTTAAGTCATTAGATGGTAACTAACCTGTTACTGTACCATGTACTTGTGTGCCATTTTTCAATTCAATAGTCACTGTTTCGTGGCTTAGCTTCATAAGAAATCTGTTAAAACAAGTTCACATTAATGCATTTCTTATTTTAAAACAAAATCAAACTGCTGCAAATCTTTTCATACAAATACATATTCAACACTTGCTTTCAGTGCAATACACTTTATATCTGAATGTTACTTTCTTATTCCAAAGATTGCTAATGTCACTCAAAACCTGGTGAACAACTTCCGGTAGTAAAAATGTACATTTATGGAGTGCAGAAGCATGATTACAAAAACAGTCATTGACAAAGTTACATTATATTAATATTTGCACAAAAAGTCTAAAACCTTCGGATAAACGAAATGCAAAATATAATAACGTACAAAGCTTAACAAAAATATTTGCACTTTCAATATAAATGCAAAAATGACGCTATGATATGGTATAAGCAGAACAAAGCAGAACTCAACTTGTACGTTGAAGCAGCCCATACATAAATAATAGAAATTAATCATGCAAGCTCTGTGTTAATTATGATACAATGGTGACAAGAGAACATTAATTATTAACAAGAAGATAATATTTACCGCACAAGCTTCATGATGAAGCTGATTTAAAACCTTAACCGGCAATATTATAACGAGCGGCAAACGCTAAGCGGATGTGGCACTATGTTGACCTTTTTTCGCAAAAGAAATAATGTAAGGGATGTAACTCTTCGAAATTGTGGTCTCCACCCAAGTCATCCGAATGATATGAGTTAGGGATTTTTTTGTTGGTTTTTTTTTTTTTTTTGTGGGGGGTAGTCAAGGAGCAGAGAAAGATGTGTCAATCGGGTGGCAGGCCCTGAGTTGTTAAACTTGATAAGAATTTTTTTTTTAAATCATAAAATTGTTTATTCAATAGTTAACGCTACAAATGTAATAAATTTAATATCAGTGATATTTGAACTAGAAATTTTTTTTTTAAGTACTCTATTGAATGATATCAGCAATCAATTGGCATTTTAAGATTTAAAATTTAAGACGGAGATTTAAGACAATAATTATTTAAAGAGTCATCATCAATCAGTGTGATTCCTTATGCTGTTTCTCTCGGGGAAAGTGTGTGTGTTTGTTTTTTTAATCAGGCTTTAGGCTAAGGAGACGACTTGCAGTACGTCATCTACTTAGGCCTACAAACTACAAAGTTAAAGGTGCATGACTAGTTCTTTAAGAATTTGATTTTTAAAAGTGTTATTCATTCGCGTGATATTTCCAAAAATCCATTTTCTTTCTACATGGTCCACTATGTATTGATAAATCCCAGCTTCGGAAACATATTTCTGGTAAAAATCCAACAAGGAAACACTTGAATGATATTTTTAGTCTATAATCACTGCTTTGACAGTTGCAATTTGAATTTTTCGGGAACTTTATCAACTTCACATCTAAAGAGTAGCAAATAGCTTTAAATCTTGTCTAATCGGTTGCCGGCAAAACGTAAAGAGAAGTAAGTTCTATAACGGCAAAATATTTTGAAATACATTGGGTTTATTTTCTTTCAGTGTAGGAAAGTGTGCGAAGTTTGAATGCTCAAGCTGACATTTCCAAAGCTGAAGCTTCATCACAAAAACGACAGTATGTTCATAAAGTACATTCATAAATGACCGTGTTCTGGTTGTTGCAGATTCAGTCTACTTAATAGGATATTACATTCACATGCAAGATCCAGCAGCCATTGAGGATCGTGGAATTCTGAGGCAAACATTACTTTTTTTCGAATACAACGATCTCTGTCCGAAGCTCATAAACTCTATTTCTAATATGGTAGCTTGGCTGAGCAATGGAACATCACGGAAATACATTAAATTGGAGTAACGTCCCTTTACTTCCAATAAGAGTGGAAACTGTTGATGATTCAGTGCTTGAGACAGTACGTAATTTACTGATTGCACTTAATCTTGCATTACTTTTTGCAGTCCTGAAGTCTTAGCATACAATACTTCGGGTGAATGCAGTTTGACAAATTTGTTTTGAGAAAAAACTTTTCCCAAGTTCTCACGAAGTGCCTCAACACTTTTCTCTTTACCAGTCATTGCTGGTGCCACCAACAGTAGTCACTGAAATCGACTCTCATAGATCCAAATTCTCATTTAGTGTGCCACCAACTTTAGTCACTGAAATCAACTTTGAGAAATCCAAATCCATGTCTTTCATACAGTGTAGCATTGCTTCGAAAAGGTCTGCTTCGGAAGTAGTGCTATTAATAGGTACTAGTGGTACGAATTCTTCAACAGTATCAAAATTTTAGCTCCAGCAGTAGTGGCCTTAATAGATACTAGTGGAATTCTTCAACAGTATCAATATTTGTTCTCCAGAAGTAATTGCCTTAATAGGTAATAGTGGAACGATTTTTTCAACAGTATCAATATTTGCGCTCCAGCAGTAGTTGCCTTAATAGATAATAGTGGAGCGAATTTTTCAACATTATAAAAAAGTGTACTTGAAAAGCACGTGAACCTGTTAATGTCGACACATAGAATTTGTGTCACGTCAACAGATATTTCTTCAACCAATCGTGTAACTGTTCTTTCAAAAAACACAAATTAGAAAATAAATTCTACTTATCTGTGTACTGTATACTCTACCACAACCAACAAACACTTTTTAACAAATTCACCCCCCTCACTGAAAGGCTTCATATTTTTAGCTGTTAAAGAACTTTTTGCATAAATGACGTGTGTATTTCTCTGCACTTTGTTTTGTAAATACTAAAGTCTGTGATTCGAAACTTCTCTTCAGTTTATCAAATTCATTCTTACTTCTTTGTCCAATCGAGTGACTGTATTTCTCATGTTTTTGTTTGTCTCTTAGTGACTCTTAAATTCTTTATTAACCCTAACCTAATCCTACATTTCCAAAATCAGTTAAATATAATAGCTTGTATGTAAAAATTTCCTGAAATACTTGATATTAGATGCTGCTGTCGTACGGTTTTTGTCCTTTGGGGGTTTACTGGATGGGGAGGGGAGGAATATATAAATTAAATCTGAGATAATGAAAATAATTCTTATTCTGCGTTCACTTTAATTAAGGACTTAATGCTTCACGTGAGTTTTTGTTGTTATTTTTTGGTGGGATGTTGTTGTTTGTTTGGGGGGAGGGGGTTGTTTCAATTTTTCACTTTAGTGTTTGTTAACATTCAAAACGCAGCGTTCCCGCTTTAAAGTTCCGTATTGAATCCACCGATCCACAAACTCAGTGAGTATAAATAAATAATAGTATTTTCACATACTAACACAGCTGGCTCTCACAGAATAGAGAAACTGTACTTCCTTTAAAATCGAGCAACGTACAGATAAGCTTATTGAAAGTGCATGCAAATACCTTATCTACAGTAGACCCTCCTAGAATGGTCTTTCCTCTACCTGACAGGAAGGTTTGTAAGATTTCGTGCCAACCATGGACGGAAGATATAGTTTCCTAATAACCATAACTGTGTTGAGTATTGCTCAAGGTATGTCAGTAATGTGATGAATAATTATATTTACTATACACATGAATGTGTATGTATTGTATGCTGTTTAACAATTGTTTAATGAGTTCTGTGAAATGGTGGTACAGTGGAGCAATCTGGTAAACCCTCGCTCTTTCACGATCTAACTTGTTGGTAGGTCTTTCTCTCTGTTCATTTAATTGTCTCTGTCTCTCTCTCTCTGTCTCTGTCTCTCTCTCTCTCTCTCTCTCTCTCTCTCTCTCTCTCTCTCTCTCTCTCTCTCATATATATACTTATTAATATGTCTGTAAATCAATCTAGTTAATTATTCACCTGTCTATCATATACTATATTTGTCCGGTTGGCTGTCTTTCTGTCAATAATTATAATTTATTCGTCTGCTTGTCTGTCTTTCTTTCAACCATCAGTCTATAATAACCATCCTTACAACCATCCGACCTCCCACCTTTCTATGTGTCCGTAAATAATCTTTGTCTGTCTTGCAATCCGCTTTCTATCTGTCTATTTAATCATCCATCCACACAGGCATTCATCTATTTACCTCTCTACCCCTGTTTATCAGTCTTTCAGTAAATTAATCTGTCTGCTTGCTTTCTGTCCGTCCGTCAATAATCTCCTTCCATCCATGCATCTATCTATCTATCTATCTATCTATCTATCTATCTATCTATCTATCTATCTATCTATCTATCTATCTATCTATCTATCCATCCATCCATCCATTCATCCAACCCTCTTGATCACTTGTCCATGTTTTAAATTGAATTTTTTAAGAAACACACAGCTGTTCATATCTTTTATCTACAGAAATTCTCAAGACGTACATGACAAAAAATCTAAAAATATCTTAAATGAACACTTTATTTAACATTTTATGCAGGTAAGTATTCGTTTATTTGCACCAAGGAAACAAAGGAAATTACTTAGGCAATAAGGATAATATCCATTCATTCTTTTGGTTTCCACATAATATAAATACCGCATTTTGATATTTTAGAAAAGGTGCTCTATCATCATCATTCTCGTCATGAAAAGTAGTAGGCCTTTTATTATCATAAGTCGTATCATTATCATCATGATAAGCAGTGCCATGACCATCATGAGAAGTAGTATCATTATCATCGTCATGGGAAGTACTTAATTTTTTGTTTGCAGCTGTTCCACGTTATGACTACAACAATGCATTATCCAAGTCGTTGCTTTTTTATCTGGCACAACGGTCTGGGCACCTGCCGGACAACATCATTCCATGGCGGGGAGACAGTGCTCTTCGTGATGGCAATGACGTAGGCAAAGATTTGACAGGAGGGTGGTACGATGGTCAGTAAATTAATCACGTGACAGGATATTGTACGATGTCACTAAATTTATCTTGTGGCAGTATATGTTAAGATGATCAGTAAATTAACCAAGTGACATGATGTATAATGATGTCAATAAATTAATTAGCCTACTTGGCAAGATGTCATCATAAGATAGACAGTAAATTCATTAGAAGGATGTATGATAGTCAGTCACTTAATTACATGACAGGAAGGTGGTAATGTAAATTAATTTGCACTGTCCGTGTTACACTACTATTTTATCTCCTTGCTCTTTTCCGTTCACCTATTCAGATTCGTGGTTAATAAATTGTTAATGAAATTAACAATGGTTGAAAGTTATGTCAGAGAACTAACCAACCATCCCATCTCTATGGTTGAAAGTCATGTCAGAGAACTAACCAACCATCCGATCTCTGTGGTTGAAAGTCATGTCAGAGAACTATGGCGTCTAGTAGTGTTAGACAGATAACATAGCAGGACAGAAAGATTTAATAATAATTGCACCAAAGTTGTGTCTGTCTTTCTGTCCCTCTCTCTCTCTTTTATCTCGATCATATCCCTTCTCTCTTGTCTCTCACTCACTCACACACACGTATAATCAAGTTCATAGATATAGTTTCATCATAGTAATATGTGAGTGGAGTTTTAGAGAGATAATTATAGTCAATGTACATAACCTTTTTAATGATGGAAGCTATCAGTGTTCACAATCATGCAGTTTGTAACAAGTCACTTTCTATCTATCTATCTATCTATCTATCTATCTATCTATCTATCTATCTATCTATCTATCTATCTATCTATCTATCTATCTATCTATCTATCTATCTATCTATCTGTCTGTCTGTCTGTCTGTCTATCTATCTATCTGTCTGTCTGTCTACGTTTTCTTCCTCTGGACGCGCATGTGTAAAAATGCGATATCGCGTGAGCGTATGTATGATTTGGTTGTGTGTATGTGTATGTGTGTGTGTGTGTGTGTGTGTGTGTGTGTGCGCGCGCGCGTGCGCATGCACTGTCGTATTTGAAATAAAAACACCTATTTCATAAAGCTTTGCCAAGGAATTATTGTCCATTGACAAAAATCCAGAAAAGTAAGTGTAAGTCAAGATGCTAAAACAACCTATAGAATTTATAAGATTACATTAAATTCACGATATTGTGTGTAAGCCAATAAATTATATACATCGCTATACATATTTAATTGACTTGTATAACTTAAAAGTACCACTATATAATCATGGTTTTTTTAAACTTTATAAAATCTATTATCCCATTAAAGATACATGATATAAATTTAATCAACTCTTTGATCCTTTGGGAACTGCAAGCGGGCGACCATCTCAAGTTGAATTTTCCAATGGCTGGTTCGGCAACAAATCTTCTCTGGGGTCTGATCCAGTTCCATGATGGATATGTCTCTTCCGGTCAACTTTCGCGCATGCAGGCAGTCGTAAAATGGCCACTAGACTACTTCCTGAAATGCTGGGACCCCTCCCAGAACACGTATTACGGCCAGGTCAGTCGCTGTACCTCTCGAGTGCGACTGGATTCGAATAATTAGTTTTGAACATCTATACGTATTCTAGAGATAAGCTTGCTGCCCTTGCTCTCTTCTATATACTTAAGTTCTGCCTCAGTAGCTCATAGCCATCCATTACGTGTATGACTACTATGACCCGTTTATTTAAAGAAACAATAATTCACGAGCTCGCGTGTGTATGTGTGTGTGGTGTGGTGTCCTTGTGTGTATGTGTATGGTGTGTGTGTGTGTGTGTGTGTGTGTGTGTGTTTGTGTGTGGTGTCCTTGTGTGTATACGTGCATGCGAATATATGTGTCCTTGTGTGTTTGCGTGCATGTTTATATGTGCATGTGTTTGTGATGTACTGACTGATTCGGGGAGTTTGTGTGAGTATTTAAGAACTGTAAGGACTAAATATGAGTACTTTAGAAATGTCAGAGTCTATGCAGTACTAGTTCAATATTCCCAGGCACAAAACATGAGATTTAAGAACTATTGGGGACTATGAGTATTTTTAGAACTCCTCTTTCAGGTACTAAGTATAAATAAGAACTGTGAGACACTAAGTATGAGTATTAAAGTACTAACTAGACTAAGAATGAGTATTTCAGATTTCTCAGGGACTAATACTGTTGAACTTTATTTCTTTGTTTGTTGCATGACCTGTGTCCTTGAGCACGTTACATTTGTGACGTAGGACTTCATCCAGCTTCTAAAGAATTTCACTTATATAGAAATGCTCTGTTCTTCTTCTTTACTAACCCAATTCATTTGTAATATAGAAATGTTGTCTGTTCTCCTTCTTTATTAACCATTTTCTCATAACTGGTCATGAGAAAAGAGTCTAGTGTTAATTTTCTCTGATTGGCAATAAAGCAGCGCTATTTTCACCCTCACACTAGATGAATAATATGTGATGTTCATTTGCCTTGTGTCTACCAAATCTACACATGTATGTATGCTCGACTTTTCCTTAAATGCAAACGTCCCACTGACTTTTATTTTGTTGTTGTTTGTTAATATATGCAGAAGGTTCATTAATATAATGTAATTTTTAAAGATTATTTCAAATTTATTTTAAGGTGATAAAATTAACTCAACTTGCAAAACCAATAAGGGCATTTATTGTTTAAATGACACTATAGAGTGAGCAGAATTTATGAAGATGTCCAGTTCACGTGTATGAATTGACTTAGATAGTAAAATAATGTGGACAGAATTGACCGTTTCAAAATAAAGTGGACAGAATTGACTGTTTCAAAATATGGTGGACAGAATTGACTGTATCAAAATATGGTGGACAGAATTAACTTAGTTGCGATAATATGGTGAAAAGACTTTGTGACAATATGAAGAAAGAAGATGAATAGAATTGATAGTGTGAAAGTAGGAGAATAAAATTGACATGTGAAAATAAGGCGAACAGAATTGACTTAGTTGTGAATGTAAGGTGAATAGAATTGACTTAAATATGAAAATGAGAAGAACCGAATTGATTTTTAAAAAACAAGGTGAACAAATTGATTTAATGTGATTATAATATGAAAGAATTGATTTAGATGTTAAAATAAAGTGAACAGGAATGATAATTTTGAATTGAGCTAGATGTGAAAATAAATTGGACAGAAATTATTTATTTTTATTTGAGCCATATGATCATTTTTTAAGGTGGGCAAAATGGACTTGGACCATTCCTACTGGGGACGGCCTGAAGACATGACCATGTCACGCCCAACATATAAACTGACCACTACCCACCCTGGAAGCGACCTGGCTGCCGAAACTGCAGCTGCATTAGCAGCCGGATATATAGCTTTCAAGGACACCGGTTAGTAGTAAGAACAGTCATTTGGCAGAACAATGTAAAGCCCACTAATTGACAGAACAGTGTAAAGACTGAAAGAACAGTGTAAAGACCCAAAATTTAACAGAACAAAGCTAAAGCTCACTAATTTGACAGAACAATGTAAAGCCCACTAATTGACAGAACAGTGTAAAGACTGAAAGAACAGTGTAAAGACCCAAAATTTAACAGAACAATGTAAAGCTCACTAATTTGACAGAACAATGTAAAGATAACTAGTATCACAGAACAGTGTAAAGGCCACTAATTTCAATGAACAATGGTAAGGCCAGTAATTTGACAAACAAAGTAAAGTCCATTAATTCGAAAGAACAGTGTAATACCCAGTAATTTGAAAGAACA
The DNA here is from genome assembly GCA_028829895.1 of Sinotaia quadrata. NCBI lineage: Eukaryota > Metazoa > Mollusca > Gastropoda > Architaenioglossa > Viviparidae > Sinotaia > Sinotaia quadrata. Next base: position 68,943,455 of record CM054181.1, read on the forward strand.
GTCAAAAGACCAGTAATACGAACAGGGTAAAGTCCAGTAATTAAAACAAAAGTGTAAAGACCATTAATTTGAAAGAACAGTGTAACAAACCACTAATCTGAAACAACACTGTAGAAACCAATAATCTGACAGTGTATTTGACAGACCAATGTAAAACCACTAATTTGACAGGACAATGTAAAAACCAGTAATTTGACAGAGCATAATAAAAAATCACTAACTTAATTAAAATAGTACGAGAACATTGCCAAGTTCAAATTTTTACATTTGTATTTTATAAATCATTCAAATTACCTTTTCTGCTACCTTGCGGTCTTCATTGTATAACAAAGCAGAAGTGTAATATATCTAACGAATATCTTGCGGTCTTCACTGTATAACAATGCAGAATTGTAGCAAATCAAATGAATACTTTACGTAAGGACTACATTTCTTAAATCACTGCTGCGTAAGTATTTATAGTGAAATTTCGCATGCAACTGAGCTCACGTCACCCCTTGTTGGCACGTAATTTTGCTGTAAGTTACTAAGTAGCCTAATCAGGCAATGAAATCTATTGAGTTAAAGAGTACTGATGGGTCTGTTGTTTGTGAATGGGTTTCTTTGCAGATGCAGCATACGCCGGAAATCTGCTGGCCGCGTCACGATCCTTGTACAACTTCGCCAGCGCTCACCACGGCTTGTACCACCACGCCATCACAGACGCCACTGACGCATATCCGTGAGATTGACGTTATTATTGCGTTTGAGATTAACGTAATTATTGCGTTATAGTGGAAACTGCATTTTTATAATAGGGCCGGTGTACATATAGGTAACTGACTCAAATTGCCAGCCATGTCTTCTTCTAACTTATTTTATCCTTTGTACCATCATAATCACTGTCAACAGAGTGACAGAGTCTGCATGTAAAGTACTATAATCATGTGAACAGCGGTTGTTCACTCGTCCTCCGTTCCTTCCACACTTTCCTTGCGCTTCGCAAAAATAGATTTGCAATCGAAATTGATTCCAGAGGTAGGGACTACCTTTTTCTGTTTTGAACCCCTTCTTTATTGAAACTGAAGAAGGCCAAACTTGACTTCATCAGTGACTGACACGACCAGATGATTTTAAACAATGTTACTTTCCAAACTAGAGAGTGTTCAAGAGTGACGTAATAATTGCTACATAGTCAGCTATGTCAACAGTCACTGTTCTGACTATACTCTAGCACTCCTGGCAAATAAAGAAATTTCTTGAAGAGAAAAGAAAAAGTAAGGATGTGATTGTGCACGAGAACTTTAATGTTTCAACAACAACAAATAAGAGACGGGTGTTTTAAGTGAAGTGTGCCTAACCATATTGAAATCATTCCTGCCGAGCGCCATCTCTGGACTGGCGCAATTGGCTGGTCATTCACTCTAGCCAGGTTAAGTAGCAGTCGGAGTGTCTGCAATTTACAATAATTATTATCATCTCGTTCAGTTGCAAATATACATATTATATTATTATTAAAATTGTTTTCATAGATCCTATGCATTTGAAGATGAGCTGTGCTGGGGCGCCGCTTGGTTGTACAAGGCTACAGGGGAGACAACTTTCAAGCAGAAAGCGGAGCAAGCTTTGGTGTCAGCAGGTGCAGATTCCAATGAGTTTTCTTGGGATGACAAAATCATTGGATGTGTGGTATGCAATTTTGTTTATCGTTGACCTTAACAAAGATTAAATGATGTTGAACATAATAACATGTATTTTTATGCACGAGAACATTAACTGATAAGTGATATACTCACTAAATGTTCTCATAAACCAAGAGAACATTAATTGACAAGTGGTATACTCAATAAATGCTCTCATAAACCAAGAGAACATTAACTTACAAGTACATGTAGTATACTCAGTAAGTGCTCTCATAAACCAAGAAAAAGTCAAGCAGTTGAAAGACGCATATAGAAAGATAAGATGATAAGTGGGTAGACAGACAAAAAGGCAGAAATATTGATAGAAATACAGGCAGATAGATACAAATAATTACAGTTAGAAGATTAATTAACGCGTCGTAATAATATGCTTTTTAAAAAAGTCCTACTGATTTTACATTAATTGATAATTTATTGTTTAATTGTGGGCTTACCAGTTTTCTTTCATTATTGGTTATTTATACAATTTGTTGTTTTAAATGTTGAAGTTACGTCCTGTCAACAATCCCAAAATAATCTAAATTATTGCTGATTTGTGTCATGACTAGAGGCCGTATAAATGTCATGTGTCCTGACAAGCTGTAAGTGTCATTTGTGTCAAGACAGGCTGTGCTGTTTGTGTCCTGACAAGCTGTAAGTGTCGTTTGTGTCCTGACAGGTTGTCATTTGTGTCACGACGGACTGTGAGTTTCATTTGTGTCATGACAGGCTGAAATTGTCATTTGTCTCGACAGGCTATCCTGCACGAGAAAGAACCTGCAGGATCCTCCAAGAAAGCGGAGTACGCGGGTATGCTGACGTCATTTTTGCACAAATGGAGGAACGGAAATGGCGGCATACACAAAACTCATTGCGGCCTCTCTTTCCTTTCAAAATGGGGGTCACTCCGCTATGCCAGTGAGTGATTTAGCATATTATATGCTGTTGTTTTCACTAAATATCGATTAAATATATATATATATATCTTATGTTGATATTGTTTGTTCACTAATGCGTGTGAACACTGAGAAATATCACGTGAACGTCTTGACGTGGAATAATACATGTATGCAAATGCATACGATTAGAGAAAGATGCCTGTCAAAGGGGCCTAACCCTGCTAATCTATGTTTTTATCACGATTTACATATTTATTCTCAGACAATTCAGTATTTTTTCTGAATTCTGCCCGACAAGCCAGTCAAGCGTAAAGCCTAATCCCAGCAATTTTTCACAGCGTGAAATTACAAATTGCTATCAGCAGTTCGAAATTGATGTAAATGATTTTAACATTTAAATTGATTCTGAATCAATTATTTATTTTATATTTCTACAACTTATCATTTAATATTTTATTCTCTAATTTAAAAAAAAAACACTAGTCATTTTCTGAATCCTTACCACTGCCTGAGTTATTATCATTTTCTGAATCCTTACCACTGTCTGAATCCTTACCAATGCCCGATTCATTGCAATTCTGTCACTGATTTCTATTACGCTTGTAGAGATGCATTTATATTGCTCTACGCTTGTCGCTGATTTCTATTACGCTTGTAGAGATAAATTTATATTGCTCTACGCTTGTCGCTGATTTCTATTACGCTTGTAGAGATAAATTTATATTGCTCTACGCTTGTCGCTGATTTCTATTACGCTTGTAGAGATAAATTTATATTGCTCTACGCTTGTCGCTGATTTCTATTACGCTTGTAGAGATAAATTTATATTGCTCTACGCTTGTCGCTTATTTCTATTACGATTGTAGAGATAAATTTATATTGCTCTACGCTTTTGTCGCTGATTACGCTTGTAGAGATAGATTTATATTGCTCTACGCTTGTCGCTGATTTCTATTACGCTTGTGCACACATAAATTTATGTTACTCTGCGCTCGACCTATGTCAACAGTCACAGTTGGTGTGGCAGACTAGATCTGTAGCTGGTCACTCATCTGGTTTAAAGTTTAGTCACATTTAAGTTATTCTGTCTTCAGCGGTCCGGAATAATTTATACTTCATATGCAGATTTACAACGTAGACACATATTCTCTGTTCTCCGCACGAAAAGAAATTTGATATTGAAGAGAAATACATCAGGCCTATTGTCATCAATTTGCTAGGAAACACTTTGCATTTGTGGATGCGTCCGCCGAAGACAACGCACAAGAAATACATCTAATTTACAGACGTTCAATTTGGGCGCCGGGTGTGACACACGAGACGTCCCAGTGAAATTCAATTTCCTTCCACTCTTTACCAGGAGAGACTCAAGCGATAGCAATAACGATTCCGTCGTTTAGGTTGATGATGGATGGGATAGTTGTCAATAGCGTGGAATAAACTGTGGTCCACATGAAACCCGACATAATGCAAAAAGAAAAATAAGAGTATATCCACTTCTAGTAATGGAGGAAGCTATAATATTTTTCCTGACTGCAGCGCTTCTGAAGGCTGTAAAATGCATTTAGATTAAGGAACTATTGATGCGTATATATATGGCTCTCTGGTTTTCTCCCTGACTCTCTCTCTCTCTCTCTAACTTTCCGGCCCTCTGAATCTCTCTCTGGCTCTCTCTGACTGTCTGTCTGGCTCTGTTCCTATCTTTCTCTCTGGCTCTCTCTCTCTCTCTCTGGCTTTCTTTCTGGCTCTCTCACTTTCTCTCTGGCTCTCTCTGACTTTCTCTCTGGCTTTCTCTCTCTGACTTTTTCTCTGGCTCTCTCTCTCTCTGACTTTCTCTCTGGCTTTCTCTCTCTGACTTTCTCTCTGGCTTTCTCTCTCTGACTTTCTCTCTAGCTTTCTCTCTGGTTCTCTCTTCGGTTCTCTCTCTAACTCTTTGGTTTTCTCTCTGGCTCTCTCTCTCTCTGGCCATCTCTATGGTTCTCACTTTTGTGAACAATAAGTGTGTGGACTTTGTTATGAAAGCATTCAAAAGATTATAGTGGCATTGCCTAGACAAGGTTATGTACAAACTATTATTGCTAATCTCCATATAACCCCATTTCTGCTCTCTGATAAGAATTACTATGTGGTTTATATTGACTCTTATCTGTTGAATGTGTTAGTATATATAAAACTGTATAAGCATTGAAACTATTTGAACGTGTTTCATGGAAATATTGATGTCAAATAATTTGCTCTAAGTATATTTGACTGTTAATTTAACAAATTTATTGTTTAATTTATTGACCCTCTTACGCATATTGATAACCATATGTTGGAGAGTTTGTGGGTGGATGGACTCTCGCTAAATGATTAAAGACAGATTTATCTTCTTCTTTGGTAAGACGTTTTCCATCTATGGAAATATTGTGTGACAGTGAATGTTTGTCTTTAATGTTGTGGAAGAGAGAATACATTTACAGCACCCACATATCCCAAAAGTGAGAGAGACGAGTGGTGTATCTGGAGAATTATTAATAACATAAATTATGATTTTCATCACTTGTAATTAGCTATGGATGATTATATTAATAATAATCATACCCAATAACTAGTGTGACATTGTGTCAGATGCTTGAAGAGAAATATCTTGTTTTTAAATGTATAAACCACTCAAGGCAAATAAATACTTTCTTATTTGCCGAGTCCCGTTCATAGCAGTGACCTTTAATTTCGGTGGCTGCAGTGAACGCTGCTCTCATTGCTTTGATTGCTGCTGAACATGGAATCGAATCCAGTGCGAACAGGAAATGGGCCGCGGAGCAAGTCAACTACGCCTTGGGTGACAACAAATATGGCCGTAGCTACGTCGTAGGGTTTGGAGTTAATCCTCCTCTGAGGCCGCATCATTCCTCAAGGTGAGTAACTCGTGATTATAGAAATAATTTTATTGACCTCCCTTTGTTGACATTTACTTCTACATTTTCTCAAGATGATGGCTGATAAGGATGTGGCAGTGTGTTCGTTATGATGATAACGATATCGTGTACTGTTACTGAAAGCTGTCTAAAACAAATTAAAATTAAAAATCACACTTACCTTTATAATTCTGAGGTTCTGCTTGTTGCTTTTCAATTGAATGGAAAGGTAGTATGTTTCTCAAAAATACATTGTTTGATGATTCACATATTAACCCCTTACCTGTTCGGAGTGAGAATACCTTCATTAGAAAATGATAAACATTAGTGTCAAAACACGGCGATGATATATTTAAGTTATGATGACGTGGTCAACAGTGATCAGATCTATCTATCTATCTATCTATCTACATATCTCTCTCTCTATCTGTCTGTCTGTCTGTCCATCCATCCATCCATCTATCCGTCCATTTATCTATCATTCACTCATTCATCTATTTGTTTATCTATCTGCCCCTGTCGACTCATGTTTTGGTTAAACGTTGCTAATTATTTGAAAAAGTAACAACAAAAACAGTAACGTAACATAGTGAGAAAATGTTAAAGAGAGGGAGTTACAAACATTTAACGGTCTGGAAAATCAGACGTTGCCATGAGTTACAAAAAGGCGTCTACTGTAGCTGCTGAACTTCTGTAGAAATATTCACATTGATGCATGAAGAGCTCTGAGATGTCTCATCTTTTTTTAAATGATATTTTAGAAAAAAATGTCAAACAATTAAATTTATAACTGATCATAAGCGAAAACGTTTACTGCTTAACAAATCAGAAGTAAGCAAGCTTGCTAATCAGCCAATGAAAAGTAAGTGTGTTTACTTGCTAACTAATCACAAGTAAGGAAATTTACTTTTAAACAAATCAAAATCACTTAAGTCTTCACATACCCCCCAAAAATTTCAGTTTACTTCACAAGTATAAGATTATGAAACATCTTGTACAACTACCCACAACGTCTACCGTGAGCAGGGAAAATGTCACCAAAAAAATATCAAACTGAAAACCGTACTTGCTTTTCAGCATTTTCCATTTTCCTGTTTGGTACCGGAATTTGAAAACAAAAACGCTAAAACTCACAAAGCTTTATTTCCCAGTTCATGTCCTTCGCCTCCCGCTACCTGTGACTGGGATAACTTCGACAGCCTAAATCCCAACCCACATGTGTTGAATGGCGCGCTGGTCGGTGGCCCGGATGACCAAGATGTGTATGATGACGTCAGAACGGACTACATCAAAAACGAAGTCACGTGTGATTACAATGCTGGATTCCAGTCCGCGTTGGCTGGTGAGGAGGGGGGGGGGGATATTTCTATTTAACAATTACCGTAAAATGCATATAAAGTACACGTACATATTATTTAAACCTTATCGATTTTGCAATACTTATTTTGCCTTCCATCTTGGACTGTCTGTTCGGTGTCTGAGTCTGTTTGTAATCTTCCTTTACTTTGGTGACCTTTCTGTACTGGAAACATTCAAAAATAACTTTGTAATTTTTATTATTTACTTTTTGAAGGGGGAGGGGGTGCTGCTTTACTAAGGAATTTTATTTCACATGTGACTTGATTATTGATGCTTAAAAGATGTTTTTTTAAGTCAACGGAACATGTAGTCTGTGTATTTCATTTCCTTTTATTCTTTCCCTTTACGTGCTTCCGAATTCGAAGTACCTTTAAGGATCGAAAATATTTCAATAATTTTCCCAGAATGATTTCATAATAAAATACGTTTGATGTTCATTTACCAGTAGTGAGGTTTACAGTATACATTTTCTTAACTATCTGTCCTGAACAGTTAATACATTTTGTGGACATTAATTTGAAAAATGTTTACTAAGAAGGAGCGTATTTAATGTTTATACTTTTTTTAAGAAGTTGCTGCCGTTAATTGTAGTAATTGCTTACATTAGAACATACTTTTGATGAACGGATGCTAGTGAATACATTAAAGAGTTGTTTCGAGTTCAACTGACATCCAGTCACAAAAGGGCTGTGGCTTTCAAGGTCAAAAGTTTTTAAAGCATTCCAGGCTTCTGCTGGACAAAACTGCTGTATCAACAGTTTGACGCTCTGCAGTTGCCAGAAATTGTTACTTTCTACGAATTTTTCATTAATATACCTCAGTTTTGTAGTCATTTACCTGTACTTCAGTCATTTCCCTGTACTTCAGTCATTTACCTGTATCTAATCCATTTACCGTACTTCAGTCATTTACCTGTATCTAATCCATTTATCGTACTTCAGTCATTTACCTGTATCTAATCCATTTACCGTACTTCAGTCATTTACCTGTATCAAATCAATTTACCGTACTTCAGTCATTTCCCTGTATCTAATCCATTTACCGTACTTCAGTCATTTACCTGTATCTAATCCATTTACCGTACTTCAATCATTTACCTGTATCTCTTCTATTTATTTGTATCACTTTCATTCGCATGTATCTCGTTACCTGCTTCTTATCCACTTACCTGAATATTATTCATTTTTCTGTATATCATTCGTTCATCTGTACCTCATTCAAACTGGTATTTTACTAATTTATTATCTCATTCACTGCTCTGAATATCATCAGTTTATTTGATTCAGGAATATATTTCCACAATTTACCTGAATTTCATTCATTTACCCGTACCTCCTCTCTATCTACTTATATTTTATCCATTACTAGTATCTTATCCATTAATCAGTATCTCGTTTGTTTACATGTATCACGACTATTTACCTATCTCAGTCCTTTAAATGTTTCTCATCAATTTACCGAAATCTGACTCATTTACTTTGATTTAATCCATTTACTGATAAAACATTACCCCTCATTCATGTACCAGTATCTGGTCCATTTCACTTTAATCTCATTAAAAAATAATTACAACAGGACTCATTAGTCTCAGTGTCCGTGGCAGCCTGCCTGATGCCAATCCTGCTTGTCCCCAACCCCGTAGTGATGTAGCTGTCACAACCCATGCTGTTACGACCCACGCTGTAACCCAGGCACACACACCAGGTCCAACAGCAGCTGGTAAGTTTGTGTTTTGTTCAAACGGATGTTGCTCGCCTGTTGTACAGATTGTGTTGTGTTCAGATGTTTCCTGCCTGACTGTTGTCAAGTTTGTGTCTGAAACTCCAGATGTCTGTTGCCCGATTATTGTCAAGTTTTTGTCAAGTTTCTATCCACAAACAAGATTGTCTGTTGCCCGACTATTATACAACTTGTGTCAGGTCCAAAAGTTTGCTGCCCGACTATTATACAGATTGTGTTATGTTCAATATTTTTGTTGCCTGACTATTGTACTGATTGTGTTATGTTCAATATTTTTGTTGCCTGACTATTGTACTGATTGTGTTATGTTCAATATTTTTGTTGCCTGAGTATATAATTATATAGTCTGTGTTGAGTCCATATATTTATGACCCAGCTCACGTAAAGTTTGTTGTTATGTTTAAATGATGTTTGATAATTAAGTTTAATCTTCACAAGTTTCTACTTGTGCGCAATACACAGACTTTCTTTATTTATTTTTAATATTTTTATTTAGCTTGACGTTTTTCGATTTACAAAAAAAAATTCTCTGGCATTACAGCAATTTTAATTTTTGCATACTAATAATTTCTGAGCGAAGAGAAATAAAAATGTCAGCAACGCTAACGATCATGGCGTAAATAGTGAGATGTTGCTGGTTACATTACATATGTGTACAATATATGCGTGTAGTGTTTATTGCTTGTCTCAGTTAATATGTATTGTTTTTGCATTTATATCAGTCACGTTCGCAATTTTTGTCTGAGGTATATGTGACTGTATAGAGTTCATGATTTGTCAGAGACGTGACTTGAAAAGTTTATGATTTAGTCTGAGCCCTGAGTGTAATGTCTTTTTTATGTCTGAGCCGTGAGCGTAATGTCTGTAATTTGTCTGAGCCGTGAGTGGACTGTTTGTTGTTGATATCTAGTGTTCGTAAATAGTTTGATATATGAGTATAATGCTAGTGTAGTGGTTTATTTTCAATGTTAGTATAAAGTTTATGATTTGTTTGAGTTATGAATATAGTGATTTTTTATTTGTCTGAGATGTGAGTATAGTGTGTGTTTTTTATTTGTCTGAGATATGAGTTTAGTGTTTTGTGATTTGTCTGAGATATAAGTATAGTGTTTTGTGATTTGTCTGAGATGTGAGTATAGTGTTTTTTGTATTTGTCTGAGATGTGAGTATAGTGTTTTGTGATTTGTCTGAGATATGAGTACAGTGTTTAGTGATCTGTTTGAAACATGACAATAGTGTTTTGTGATCTGTTTGAGATGTGAGTATAGTGTAGACAGTGCTGGCCTTAGCCTCCTTGGCACCCTCGAGTGAGAAAATGGAAATATTTTATTGATTGTTAATACAAAAACTGTCAGAAACACATCGATTATGACGCTTCGATGAGTGCAAGACTGCGAGTATAAATATTTTACTTGATTTTAGAAAACATTGGTCTGTAACACCATTTGATTTTTTTTATGTGATTCATGTACTTTAAACCTAATCTCATTTATTAATCACGTTTAAAGTCCGGTGACTTTAACTCTGAAATGGATAGTAGTCATGATTAAGGCGCACTTTTATTTTAATCGCTAAAAGAGTAAAACATAAAATGGTGCCCCGACCTCGCCACTTCCAAAGGCCGGCACTGAGTGTATGTAAGTATAGTGTTCTGTCTTGAACGTAAGAGAAGAGTTTATGATTTCTGAATAAAGAAATAATGGAAAGACTGAAGGAAGAAAGTTAATGGGAATAACAGCAATTCTACTAATTACCTAGGCCTGGTTCTCGACTGTACTGACTTCGGATCTCATCGGCATAGTGCGCAAGGTACAGCGTACTACCCTGACGTCAGCCAGGGCGGAGTCATGGACATGAATGACCACAACCTTATGACGCTCCAGGTCAGTGTTGCATTTCCTAGATTGAGTGTAGGAGGCGCTTCCGGCTTCCGCCGCTCGCGTAAAATTTCCTAGGGATACGAAAGTTTTAGATATCATATGTACGCAAGTTTTAGATATCAGGTGAACGCAAGTTTTAGATACCAGGTGTACGCAAGTTTTAGATATCAGCCGAATGCAAGTTCCGTTATATACTTCGTTAAACAAATTATAAAGAAATTTCCCATAGGGAACTAAGAATGTTGTTAAATCCAGACTGCACACGAATTTTAACCAGCCCTTGTAGTGACAGGATTTATTAGATACACTTGTGGAACTCTTTATTTCCAAAGGAAGCGTGGCGTAATGACAGCCCTAACTGTTATGTCCTAATACGTGCGAAGTCAGGTACTTTTTGTTACTTTCTTACTATTGTTTTAATTTAATATGAATTAGACTGATAGTCTACCACGTATATTTACAATGTTCTTATTAATTTTATGTAAGTGTTTCAAAATGTCAATACCCCTCGGAATGACGTTGTAAATTTTGGCGTTTCTGATTCTTCGCTACGGAAATTGTATATCATACTTTCTTATACAATCTACGTAGTTCATTCTTTAACAGTCTGTGTTGTTGTTTTTAATTATATTGGATCCTTTCTTTTTCTTGAGCTAAAATTAGGATTTTTCAATAGGACCAAGAGCATTCTGCTCTAAGAGCTGATGAAATCTTATTCCTTATCTCACTAGCTTTAAATCTTATTTAATTTATATGGTTAATTGTGACGTTTGACATCTTCAGATTCTTAGTTTACCGATCTTGAAAACCGAAACATAATTATGGTCAACATACTTTCTCACAACAGAGTCCTGTCACTCGCGACGTACTGTCCTTAGAACACCTTGTCCAATCATAACATCTTCCTTTTTTTTTACAAAAAAGAAATAATAGCTCTCTTCACGTCTCTTCACACAACATTTTAACTTTCAAGACTAATCTGTACTGCCCCGACATTCTCACCTTAGTTCTCTTTAATTTATATCTGTTCATCGTCTAAGATTTTCCATGTTACACCTGAATTTTATTCTTGTTTCCTATGTATCTGTTATTCATTATTATATGTGGCCTGCAGGTTTGTTATGTTATTGACTGTATTTATTTTTGTGCGCTACTGTCCTTATTGTGATATATTTTATGAGATATATATATTATATCGTGTTTTAAGCAAATACAGTTTTTCTTAATTAATTATTAAATGCCCTTAGGAGTCATTATCATTAAACGAAAACTGAACGCGAAATTATGTTTGTTTGTAATTGTTTAAATGTGTTTAGGAAATACACTGTGATTTTTTTGTATGTAGACTTATATACTTCTTTAAAGAAATTATATATCTGGCAACGTGAGACATAAATCTGAAATGTAAAGGGTGTCAAGTTGTCGAAATTAGAGGAAATCAATTAAAGTTGGACTTAATAAGTTTAAAAGGGTTCCAATTCAAGGATTCCTTCAGTTGTCATATTTAAAGAACTAACACTCAATCCTGTGAGTGTTAAATAACTGCATTATTTTAGTATTGGACTCAGATCCTTTTTTATGCTCTTATTAAGATTGATTTTAATGCAGCCCTTAAAATTGATCTTTAATGCGACCTTTAACTCTGAAATTTTAATGCGTCCATTAAGATTGATTTTTATAAAGGGCTATTAAGACTTATCTTTAATGAGGCTATTAAGACTGATCTTTAATGCTGCCATTAAGACTGATCTTTAATACGGACCTTAACACAGATTGTTAATGGGGCCATTAAGACTGATCTTTAATGCGACCTTAGGACTAATTTTTAATGATGCCATTAAGATTGATTTTAATATGGCCCTTAAGACTAATTTTTAATGATGCCATTAATTTTTAATGCGGCCATTATTGCTGAACCTGCCTACAGTCCTTAGCTCTCAAGTAGAGCAATGCGAGAAATGTCAGCCATAGAAAATCTGGCGTGCAACAAAATAACAGAAATTGTATTAGCAAATTGTAAAACGAGAAATTACAGATGTTTTGTCCTAGTTAAGAAAACCTATAACTAACGTTAGGAGTGACAACAAAATGACAGTAATTGTATTAGCAAATTGTAAAACGAGAAATTACAGATGTTTTGTCTTAGTTAAGAAAACCTTTAACTAAGTTAGGAGTGACACAGATTACTTAATGACAAAAATGAACTCGTGAGAGAAAATAGTTTTATAACTTTTTGTAATCATAATTGCTGTATTTTTCTATTTCTTTTAGCAAAAATAAAAACTATAATTTTTTTATACATTTAATACAGTGTAGTAGTCGTCATTTTCTTTCGAAGTTTTCTAATAAATTTTATTAACATTTCACTTATTTTAATTTAAGTATTCTTCATGCAAATCTAGAATAAAATAGAGAAGAGAGCGAGCATTTAGTCTGATATGTCTGTTGCAGGATTTTCTGGAAGGAACAGTATCTTACGTCAGCGTTGCTATGGATGAGACTTTAGGTTTGCGGTATGGGACGCCACTCTGCATTCCGGAACTCAATCAAAAATACCACCAAGTCATACTGTTTAAGGTTACATCCATTTGGAGATCTCTTTCTTTATTATTTTTACTCTTGACAGCATTTTCCGCGGCATCAGACTATGCATTGACTCATTGTTTATTTTAATCCCTAAATAAATAGTAAATAGAATTAACGAAAAAAAAATACTTCAGTAAAAATTAATTAGTTGCTATTGCTAATATGAACTTGCTTTGAACCTATCATCTTATTTTCTCTTTAATATATATTATATATATATTTTTACAAATATTATTAAATATTATTGATTTCTTTCTAACTGGGGTTGGATCTCTGTAACAGTGCCAGATTTCTAGTATTCTTTTATACGTCTTGTCTTTGCAGGTTGTTGATTCAGCCCCGGAGTTTGTGGGCAGCAGTTACTCCCGTATCAATATATGTGTGCGTGACAGACCCGCTTCACTGGACAACACAATCAATGGTCATCTCACCCTTGTCTTCCAGTGAGACTTGCGGTGTTCGCACACGTGACAGTGACTAGACGAGTGTTTCATTCTTATGGCAAACGGCAAGTTTTCGTCTAGAATCGCCCTACCCACCCCTCCCAACGAAACAGCTCTAAAACACATGTATTTATTTGCCACTTACCAATGACCTGTGAACTGTATATCGACCGAATGAACTGGAAAACGCTAACTACGAATGATCTTCTTAATGCATGCAATACTTTTTTCTGTTGCCAGGCTAATTTATCTCTAACGTTCACTGTGCAGATGTGTTATGTACAGACATACAAACATGCTTACATAGAGACGTACACATTCACACTTGAGGGGTGTTGATAAAAGTAAGAATATACGCCTATCATAGACAAGCTAAAACTAGGTCTAAAAGAATATCTTTTGGAATTTATTTGATAGAAGTCTTAACTATTTTTCTCATTTCTGATTAATCACACAATCGATCGACGCTCTGTCACCAAAGCGGCAATACCTTGTAATGTCTTCTTCTTAGAATATTCTGTCCAAAATAGGAAAATAATTCTTCACCGTATCTTTCACCCTATGCTAAATGTTCTTCCGGTTTCTTACTTTTTGAACACCACTCGTTTATGAATATGTACACATGCGCGCGAACACACACACTCACACGTACACTTGACTTATAGGCAGACACATATAGACTGACACATAGCATGCACATATAAATTGACTTAGAGCATACACACAAACATGCATAATGTTTTTCACTGGACATCGAACACACTGTTTTTAAAACCTACATTTGCGATTTAATTTAGAAATGTGCCAGCCTAACGGTATTTATAGGAGAAAGAGAAAAGGGGAGTGAATTAATTAATAGTAGATTTCTATCCTTTCCAGCATGATGTTTCCCTTTCCTCGACTGAAAATTTAATAAAGTAAAAACACGCAAACTGACTTTCTGTTACTGTTTTGTTAAAATATAATTATTTTTATAAGAATTGCTACGAAAACATGCAAACTTTTCCTCAGGAAATCTGAATTTTGGTATGAGTATGCAGACAAATCAGCACAAAATGTTTCTTGATGAAAATGACTTTCCAACAGATCTTCATGGCAACTGAACTGCGGTGAAATCTGTTAGTCAAACACAAAACCTTTCGATCATATGCAAACACATATACATCACGTGTACAATTACATATGAAATAAGTGTATATTTTTGTGGGAATCTCTAGAGTCTAGAGCATGCAAAACTTCAAACTAAACAGCAAGCGGGTAGGCAGAGTAATTGCTCATCAACACTAAACTTAATGACATCGCTCTTTCTCCTTTTATACTTCTGTCAGGTCTCTGCACAATCCTCTTCATTTCATGTTCATCTGTCTTGTCTGTCTGTTCATAAATACATCGTGGTGAAGTGGAAAGTTCAACGCTTCAGGACAGCTTATATATGGAACATCATTTGCACATATAGTTAATAACAGACGAGTCATTCAGTCTCTCTGTCTGAGCTTTGTCCTGCAGGTTCTATTCTGCGGTGGATGAGTGGGCAATTTTGGGATTCTACAAACCCAGAAGGTGCCACATCCATAGTTGGGGGACACGTTCACTTGATGAAAGTGCGTGGTAATGATAAACGTCCTGAGGTCCGCCGTCATACACAGAGACCAGAGAAATCAGTGATAGTTACCATTGTTGGCATCAGCCAAAACTGACAGATCCAACCCATTCATGGGAGATCTGAACACAACTATGATTTGCATCATCCTTCTTCAAATCAACGTTGTGAGCAATGCTATAACCTACGTCACTCTTCTTCAAACATTCACAGTATAAGTGAGTAGTTACGAAGGCAAAAGCACACATAGAACATTGTAGAAGATTTAAGAATAAAAACATTTAATCATATTCTTACTGAGACAGCTATCTATATTATTATTATATATGTAATATGAACTAGAATACAGTGGTAAATCCACGTTTTTGTGTATGAATTGTTTCATGTTAGTGGTGCAATTTACTACATAAGAATTTTGTATTTACTTTTATTTTCACTTTTTTTGAATTTCATCATTTCATCCCCCCCTTTCCCTAAAGTGTATGACATTGGAAAGGATGATGTCTAAGAGAAAATATGAGTGCCGTCTAAGTGCAATAGGAGCATTCGTTAATTATGTCTAAAAGAAAGTGTGAACGCCGTCTAAGATTAGGAAGGGTGACAGAATGCATTTTTTTCTAAGAGAACGAAACTGTTCTGTGTTTAATATTGACTTCTTTAAAACACAGCACAACCCATCAGAATCTCTCTGAAGCACGATTATAGTAATGTAAGGACTTGTTTTAATGCGTCTGGTGTTTTGGTTTGTGCTTGTCTCTGATTAGATATGATTGTAAGTGCACACGTTAGTGGATCCGTTCTTTTATACTAGTTTGCTTTCTTATCTCATTTCCAGGCCATAGTTTCTGCGCTAAGATTCTTTTTAACATACTACAGCAACAACAACTTTCGACAACTTCTAGTCCATAACCAAAAGAGGAAATCAGGATCATCTTCAGTGCCAGGACTAGTGCATAAAATCACGTCTTTGTTTAGTCCCAAACTAGTACAGAAAATCACCACTTTGTTAGTTCCAAACTAGTACAGAAAATCACCACTTTGTTACTCCCAAACTAGTACAGAAAATCACCACTGTTAGTTCCAAACTAGTACAGAAAATTACCACTTTGTTAGTCCCAAACTAGTACAGAAAATTACCACTTTGTTAGTCCCAAACTAATACAGAAAATTACCACTTTGTTAGTCCCAAACAAGTAAAGAAAATTACCACTTTGTTAGTTCCAAACTAGTACAGAAAATCACGACTTTGTTAGTCCCAAACTAGTACAGAAAATTACCACTTTGTTAGTCCCAAACTAGTACAGAAAATTACCACTTTGTTAGTCCCAAACTAGTACAGAAAATTACCACTTTGTTAGTCCCAAACTAATACAGAAAATTACAACTTTGTTAGTCCCAAACAAGTACAGAAAATCACGACTTTGTTAGCCCAAAATTAGTACAGAAAATTACGACTTTGTTAGCCCAAAATTAGTACAGAAAATTACGACTTTGTTAGCCCCAAATTAGCACAGAAAATTACGACTTTGTTAGCCCCAAACTAGTACAGAAAATTATGACTTTGTTAGTACCAAACTAGTACAGAAAATTACGACTTTGTTAGTACCAAACTAGGACAAAACAATTCAGTCTTAGACTGTATAGAACATTTATAATCCCTTTGAGTCCCATATTAGTGTGGGAAAATCAGGACTACACTTAACTCCAGACTAATGTAGACAGTAACTATATTTACTAGGTTATCTTATCTCTCACCAGATTGTCAAACTTTAATTTCCTCGAGTTTATTTCATTTTTTAAAATAGGACACAAACTACTGAAATGTAATCAGTCACATAAAACAAAAATAGGACACAAACTACTTAAATGTAATCAGTCACATAAAACAAAAATAGGACACAAACTACTGAATTGTAATCAGTCACATAAAACAAAAATAGCAAACAGTTGCATAAACCACATAATAAATCGGATAGTTGCACTACACAACAATTGCTCGTACAACCAACCAATAATAATTAATCAGGGGTTTAACTAATTGTAATTAATCATGGGCTTAACTAATTGTAGTTAATCATGGGTTTAACTAGTTGTAATTAATCATGGGTTTAACTAATTGTAGTTAATCGTGGATTTAACTAATAGTAGTTAATCATGGATTTCACTAATAGTAATTATTCTTGGGTTTCACTAATCGTAATTACTTATGGGTTTTTCCAATAGTATTTAATCATGGGTTTGACTAATAAGAATTAATCATGGGTTTTTCAACTGTAATTATCATGGGTTTGTGAATAGTAGTTATTCATGTGTTTCATTAAATAATAATTTCAAATACCAAAAACATAGCCCCATAGGAATAATTACGTTAAAACAAAACAAAAATAAAATAATGTTTTTTCCCCACATGAAATGTTTTCTTTCAACTTTGTAGCATATTACGAAAAGTACGTACACCCTCAAATTGTTTCTTATTGCCATGAACACACCGCTATGCATTCATCTTGTG
Organism: Sinotaia quadrata; assembly: GCA_028829895.1. Taxonomy (NCBI): domain Eukaryota; kingdom Metazoa; phylum Mollusca; class Gastropoda; order Architaenioglossa; family Viviparidae; genus Sinotaia; species Sinotaia quadrata. Next base: position 68,961,029 of record CM054181.1, read on the forward strand.
TGTTATGAGTGTTATGAGTGTTATGAGTGTTATGAGTGTTATGTACCAAAAACAATGGATGACTGTCGTGAACTTTAACTTCGTGAGTACCGACAAGAGCAAGTCCTTTTCCGGACTCTGAGTTGAAGGGTACGTGGTACTGACTTATCTACCGACCCCCCTCCCTTTACCCCAGGTATTTGCTGACGGTCAAACTGGCTATCTGAATTTGACTTCCACCAACCCACCCACCAACCAACAGCACCATTCCTTCAGCATGGAATAAGAAACAAAGCCCTGGAATTGATCATGGTAAGTGGAAAGTGTGTCCCTCAGGATCTGGTTGTTGGAGGAAGGTGTACGATACAACATCTGGGCACTGCTGTCTGTTACCTGGCCAGAGAATTTTGTCAGCGGCATTGCATGCTGGGTAACTGAATGGTCTAGTTAAAGTGCATACAAACTCCTCTATAACGTTTTTCGAGGTTCTTGCTCTTGTGTGAAAACACAACACTCGTAATATTTATCAATCAGAACTGATAAGACGCCATTTTTGTTCTTATTCACGATATACCTATTTTATAGGGTCAAGGAACAATGCATGCGGTCACACTGAAACAAATGCACCAACTGACGTTTTAAGGTGACATTTCGGTGTAACAACAAATATTAAATAAGTATCATATGGAGAGAACTCCATAATAAAAAGTCAGTATGGTTTGCTAATTATGTAGTATTTGTGCTTTCATTACGATAAGTGGAACAATACTAATACCACTATAATTGGGTCCATTACATTATTAACAACAACACGTTCATTAGACCATGAACAAGCTATTTAAAACATCTTTCATTTGCAATGCACAGTTTTTGTTCTTATATTTGTGCTAAGCACAGCATAAGTATGACGTCACTTTAAAATGACACAGCACAGGAGCACAACAATATTAATGTCACTTGTTGTGTCATGTGCAAGGATAATAATAATGTTTTGTAGTAAGATTAACATTATTAAAATCACTTATTCTAGTTACTTACTAATAATGCTAATTTTTGTCCCATTTCAGCAATTTTAATTTCATCCTGAATGTGTAAAATGTAATGTAATTATTGACACTTTAATTGCTCCAGGAACACAATGAATAAAACTATTTTGAATGTGTCATGTAATACATTAATATTCAAAATTAAAATGGATCGGGTACAAAACCTTAAATGGCAGTTAATCTATGCCGGGTTTATCGGTCTTAATAACACTTTAACTAAATCGAGATAAAATATGTTTAAAACCACTTTAATTCTGCAGTGTGCATATAGATGATTAATGATTCTTTATTCAGGTTTAGATAATCCTTATTATAGCTGTTCAAACTGCATCAAAACAACAATAAAGCTGTTATACTTAAATCCGGTAAAGAATACTGTGTATAAATAAATATTAAGTCTGTCAGAGTGGTGTGGCTGCTGGTCTTAATGCAAGAGTTATGGGTTCACTTCGTCATTATCAGGTCTTGGTACTTTGCAATGAACTATAATTATAATGTGCGGGTGTGTGTCTGTAACTATAGATGGTAGATTTGTGAACCACACACACGTCACTCGTATCCACATTTTAGGCATGTATACAAGAATAAAACAACAATGAATAGTCACAAATCAGATAGCTGATAGACATACATGTGGTTTGCCTTCAGTCACAAATCAAATAGCTGATAGACATACATGTGGTTTGCCTTCAGTCACAAATCAGATAGCTGATAGACATACATGTGGTTTGCCTTCAGTCACAAATCAGATAGCTGATAGACATACATGTGGTTTGCCCTCAGTCACAAATCAGATAGCTGATAGACATACATGTGGTTTGCCCTCAGTCACAAATCAGATAGCTGATAGACATACATGTGGTTTGCCCTCAGTCACAAATCAGATAGCTGATAGACATACATGTGGTTTGCCTTCAGTCACACTTAACCACGCATTCGCAGATGAGAATCGTCAAGAACTTCACATGCACTATTACAGAACATCACGCGGAGTGTTCTAGAATCTTCATGTGCGTTTCTCAAGAATGTTCAAAACGTCTTTGTGAATTCTTGAGACCAAACTCAAACTTCAATTTCCGTCGTATTGGCTCTCAAATGGAATTCCCAAGAATCAACTTATAGCAACACGTTTACTGATACGTTTGACATGAACGTTGGATACACACACCAATGTGATCTGGTAGAGTACAATAGTTACCGCAGTCTGTAGCAGATACAAGGTTATGAAACAAAAAGGTGCACTCCTTTCATAGCTAATGATCATCTTTATGACCGGACTTGAGTTAGGTCAAAATCAAAACGATTAGAATATAGAACTTCAACAAAGTAACACTCAGTCCATCCCCATTGGATGAAGTTGTTATCAACAAGTGTGAGACTATTAGTACACACACTCATATAACTTACTTTAACGAGATGTAAACTTTCACATAATGTGGTTTTGTTAGTGTGTGTGGGGTGGTGGTGGGGTGGGTGTGTGTTTTCCTTTATTGCCTTTTGTGGAACTATAATGCTGGATTACATGTACCTTTGAGCTGTATATGTTGCAGGCTTTGTGTCTAGCTGGGTGACCTAGCGTGCATAGTGCTTAACAGTGCAGTGTGATTAAGAGATCAAGAGCAATGAAGAAACATTTCAATGCTTGCAACACTCGCTGCCACATTTATGTCTTACATATAACGCAGTCATGTTAACAACATTCACACCGTGTTTACATAGTCTCCGTACGTCATTCTTGTTCATACGGTCACTGTATGTTATTCTTTTTAACACAGTCTCTGATGTCATTCTTGTTCGCACAGTCATTGTATCTCGTTCTTGTTCACACAATATCTAAGTACGTCATTCATATTTATATCACACAAGTTGCATTCATATACTCGGGTATTTATATCATACAAGTCGTATGAATACAATCGCATTTGTGTCACAAAAATCGCATTCAACTCCCAATTTTGATTGGTTAGATGAATTGTTATAGTCAAATATACTACTTCGCTTGAACACATTCCTACATAAAGCATTTTACGAACACACTATCAGACACTCAAATAAATATATATATACTGTGAACATTTTAAAAATGTATCCAGTGCTAACAACAACAAAAAAAAAAAAAAAAGAACAGCACGAGTATCAGCGTTGAGAAAATAATTAAATTTGATCGACATATTGTACTCGTGGAATTAGTACTAACCAATCAACTTTCGAAAAGCGCCGAGATAGGAGTGATAAAAACTGCATGCATTCCTTATCGACTGAATGTAGTCGACATCGTAAAAGGAAAGTCACTAGGGCTAGAAATTCAACATGGAATGGATTTTCAGGGTCTTAGTCACCACATCCGTATTGCATTGTGTAGCAGGTTTGATTCTCAATTGTTGTCATTAGAGCATTTTCATATGGCTGTAAAACAAGTGTTATTTCTTTATCTATCTATCTATCAATCTATCATCTATCTATCTATCTATCTATCTATCTATCTATCTATCTATCTATCTATCTATCCGTCCGTCTTTCTGTTTATCTCTCCATTCGTCTATCTATCTATCTAATATATATATACAGACATGCACAGACAGACATGTACATCTAAATAAGTAACGACTAAGGCCGGTAACTGTGTTATCTGTAACATAGCAATGATGTGTTCTTTTTCTTTTTTGTAATCGTCATTAGCTGCAGCCCTATCATCAGCATTATCATTAATTTTATTATGTGTTTTTCCAGCGGCTCCGCGATATGAATACAATGAAGTTTTATCCAGGTCGTTGCTGTTTTACCTGGCGCAACGATCCGGGCACCTGCCCGACAACATCATTCCATGGCGGGGCGACAGTGCCCTCCATGACGGCAGAGATGTTAACAAAAACCTGACCGGAGGGTGGTACGATGGTCAGTATATTTATTATTTGACATTAATATACTATAAATGAGGATATATTTATTATCGGAAGGAATTATATAATGATCAGTCTAGTTATTATCTGACATTAATGTACTATGGTGATCAGTATAATTATTATCTGACAGTGTTGTATAATGGTCAGTATATTTATTTTCTGAAATTAGTAATTTTGGTGGTCTGCATATTATTCAGTTTTTAATGTTGTATGATGCTTAGAAATGTTTGATGAGCTAGCTTAAATGTACAGTGTGTAGTTTGAGAGTATATTACTCATTAGCTAGCTTTTAATGTGCATTATATATGATAGTATATTACTTAACAGCTAGCTTTTAATGTAGTATGATAGTAAATTTATTATATGAACTTGCATTATAGAGCGGCTAGTATGTTAATTATCTGATTGTGTGATGATATCAAGTTTAATATAATTAATTATTTGACATCGGGAGGTAGGATAGTCAGTATGCATTATTTGTCGAAGGGTGCGATGAGAGCAATTATTACAGTTATTATCTATCATTTAAAATGGTAATCTGACCAGTATTATACCTTTGAAAAGAGTTGTATGGTAGTCATTAATTCTGTTTACTTCAAGGAGGAAGATATGATGTCGAACAATTTGCTATTTTTTCTTTTATCTCAACACTATTGCCCACAAACACATTTTGAAAAAAAAACAACAACTTTTTCTTCATAGCGGGTGATTTCCTAAAGTTGAATTTTCCAATGGCTTCTGCGACCACCAATCTTCTGTGGGGCTTAATCCAGTTCCACGACGGGTACATGGCCTCCGGTCACATTGCTCGCATGCATGACGTCCTGAGATGGCCACTCGATTACTTCCTGAAGTGCTGGGACCCCGCCCACAACACGTACTACGGACAGGTCAGCGTCAAAGCTCATCAGTATAATGGGATTAACTTAATGGATGTAATTTAATGACGGGAGGTTCCACTTAACGAACAGCAGAGAGAAAATTAACTTTTGAGAAAAACAATATTACATACATTATATTGGAAATAAAATGGTATATAAGTATGCATTGTGCTTTTAAAAATGGAAAATTGGATCTTGAGAAACATTATTGAGTCTGCCCTAATTATGGAACAAATTGATTACAAGTAAGCATTATGCCCACTTTTAATTAAATCTGGCTACTATTCTATTGCTTTGTTCATCTTCTAAAGTAGGCAAATTGAGCCTTGTCCACTTTTAATGAAATCTGACTATTGCTTCGTTTATCTTTTAAGGTGGGCAAATTGAGTCTTGACCACGATTACTGGGGTCGGCCTGAGGACATGACAATGGATCGCCCTACTTACAAGCTGACCACTTCTCACCCTGGGAGTGATCTGGCTGCCGAAACTGCAGCTGCCTTGGCTGCAGGGTACATGGCTTTCAAGAGCTCTGGTCAGTAGAGTGAAATGAGAATAGTAAAGGTGAACTCTATAAAAGTAGTAAGATAGAAATATTTGTAAACTTATTATAGAAGAAAAGCAACGACTGTATAAGAAATGATAAGTAGCTATGCAATATTAAAATAGTTGTACAGTGACTACTGAGTAACTGTAAGACAAACTTGACAATGAAATTAAAATAGTCAGTTGTATAGTGACTACTGAGTAACTGCAAGAGAAACTTGACAATTAAATTAAAATAGTCAGTTGTATAGTGACTACTGAGTAACTGTAAGACAAACTTGACAATGAAATTAAAATAGTCAGTTGTATAGTGACTACTGAGTAACTGTAAGACAAACTTGACAATGAAATTAAAATAGTCAGTTGTATAGTGACTATTGAGTAACTGGAAGACAAACTTGACAATGAAATTAAAATAGTCAGTTGTATAGTGACTATTGAGTAACTAGAAGGCAAATTTGACAATGAAATTAAAATAGTATGATTATCAGAAACAAGCATTTTGTATAAATTATTTCATTGCAAGCTTCCTTGTACGCACATATTTCCACGTTTGTGACAAACAGCAAATATACCCAGGGGTACCTTCTTTGTGTATGTAGAATAAATATCCACAAACTACTCTCTTTCCTCCACACAGAAAGAATATCTGCTAATTTACCTTGATTTTTGTTTAAGTTTTCTTTGGTTTTTCTTGTTTTGTCTGTTTTTCAGTAGCACATAAGCCAAATATCTGCTAACCTGCCTTTTTTTGTTTGTTTTTAAATAGCAAATAAACCAAATATCTACTAATTTATCTTGGTCTTTGTTTTTAGTAGCACATAAACCGAACATCTGTTAATGTACCTTGGTTTTTGTTTGTTTTTGAGAGCACATTAATCAAAAATATGCTAACTTACCTCGGTGTTTGTTGGGGGCTTTTGTTTGTTTGTTTTCGGGGCTTTTTTTTTTCTTCTTTTTGTTTTAAATTTTGTTTATTGGGGGGTAAATAAATAAAATTTCGGCTAATTTCCTTCTTCATATGCACGTAGACCAATTTACACAATATCTTTTCGTTTTTCTGCACGTAGATCAAATATTTAATAATTTCCTTTTGTTATTTCTACAAATAGACTAACTATTCACTAATATCCTTTTGTTTTTCTGCAAATAGAACAAATATTTAATAATTTCCTTCTGTTATTCCTACAAATAGACAAAATATTTAATAATTTTCTTCTGTTATAATATTTAATAATTTCCTTGATTTTTCCGCGCGCAGTTCAAATATCAGACAATTTCTTTCGGTTCCTTTTCGACAAATAGACCAAATATTAATTGTTAATTTCTTTCATTTTTTTTTCTGTACACGAACCAAATATCTGCAGGCTGCCCTCCATCTCTGCATAAATTTTACGTAAATATTAGCTGCAAGACAGAATAAATAACGGCAAGTTATTTGATCCATGTATATTAGTTTTCAACACCAAATTCCAATACTGACCGGCTTGTATTATTTTCCTGCGAACTTAAATTTAAAAAGCAAACTTTAAACGGATAGTTAGTGAATAAGCTTTATGGATGTATGTACTGTATTCAGTAAGCTTCTCGGATATAGGCTGTAGTGGAATAGTTTTATGGACATAATGACAGCACTCAGGTAACAAGAAAAAAATGCGCGTAATTCAGACAGGAGCAGATATTCATTGAATTCCTTTCTGACGTCTTGGTTTGAAAGATCATGTGACTCTTTCTGTTCAGATCCCACTTACGCTGAAAAGCTTCTAACAGCGGCACGTTCTTTGTACGACTTTGCCAGCGCTCACCATGGCCTGTACCACCACGCCATCACGGACGCCGAAGAATCATACCCGTAAGTGACAGAGACGGACGGACGGATAGATGGATGTTATGATATACTTATTGTGTATTGTAACATTTTAATAAAATGTAATCCTTATAGTATACACGACTTGTAGATTATAAATTTCAATCCTTGTAGATCCTATGCATTCCAAGACGAACTTTGTTGGGGCGCCGCCTGGTTGTACAAGGCGACAGGGGAGGCTACTTACAAACAAAAAGCAGAACAAGCCCTGACATCTTCGGGTGCAGATTCTAACGAATTTTCATGGGATGACAAAGCCATTGGATGTGTGGTACGTATATGAATGTAAATCTTTTCCGACTTTAACATTGAGTCTAAGTGTTCAAACGCAAATATGTAAATAAAATTCAGAGTTTTATTACGACATAGACACATAATTTAAATCAAAATTTTAAAAATGCATATACAAGTGAGGCATTGTTTTGCCATTAATCCTGAGTCATGGCAGGCTGTAAATACCATCTGTGTCATTTGTGCCACGACAGGCTGAAAGTTTCATTTGTGTCATAACAGGCTGAAAGTTTCATTTGTGTCATGACAGGCTGAAAGTTTCATTTGTGTCACGACAGACTGAAAGTTTCATTTGTGTCATGATATGCGGAAAGTTTCATTTGTGTCATGACAGGCTGAAAGTTTCATTTGTCATGACAGGCTATCCTGCACGAGAAAGAACCTGCAGGATCCTCCAAGAAAGCGGAGTACGCGAGTATGCTGACGTCATTTTTGCACAAATGGAGGAACGGAAATGGCGGCATACACAAAACTCACTGCGGCCTCTCTTTCCTTTCAAAGTGGGGGTCGCTCCGCTATGCCAGTGAGGCTTTATTAAAGTTATTTTAATCCAAACGATGGCCCTGATGAATATAGTGCGATATGGACAAATAGACACAAGCAAACATAAAATATAATCTTAGAGAAAACGACCCAAACACTGAAATTTGAAGGTATTATTGAGCACAATACAGGCTTTAAAACAATTATTTAAACTACAATCAGAAAATAAGATGGCTTCATGAATAATTGGCCCTATCAAATCTATATAAACTTATTGGTAGCCAAATGAATAATTCTCTACAAAATGTCTTCACACATTAAGTCATTGTAGCAAGCCAAGGACTTTAGTAGACGCAGATGAAGCATAAAGTCACTATAGCAAGGCAGGTTTTTATTAGAGGCAGGTGAAGCATAAAGTCACTATAGCAAGGCAGGTTTTTATTAGAGGCAGGTGAAGCATAAAGTCACTATAGCAAGGCAGGTTTTTATTAGAGGCAGATGAAGCATAAAGTCACTATAGCAAGGCAGGTTTTTATTAGAGGCAGGTGAAGCATACAGTCATTATCTTGAGGTGAAATATTTATAAAAACACTGGTTTAATATTAGAATGTTCATCATTAATTTTAAACATAAATCTTCATTGCTCTAACCGGAATATTTTTTTTTTACATAGTTCTGATATTTTTTTAATTACAAGGACAATCTTTCTTAACATCTGTCTCTTATAATCGTGAGTCGTGTTCACACTGACCTCTGACCTTGTACAGTGAACGCTGCTCTCATTGCACTCGTTGCTGCTGAACACGGAGTCGAATCCAGTGCGAACAGGAAATGGGCCACGGAACAAGTCAACTACGTCTTGGGTGACAACAAATACGGTCGTAGCTACGTCGTAGGGTTTGGGGTTAATCCTCCTTTGAGGCCGCATCACGCTGCAAGGTAGATAACCTACATTTTTTAAGGTCTGGCCACAAGGTATTTCCTCTCTCTCTTTTTTCTCTCTCTGATACACACACACACACACACATACACACACACACACACACACACACACACACACACACACACACACACACACACACACTCGGGAACAACTTGAAAAAAAAGAAGAAATCAATAACAATAGTAGCAATAGGACAATGACGATGATTATGATAAGTTATTACGATCATCCGAATCCCAAGTTCGTGATTATGATGGTGGTGTCAAAACGTACCTCCTCACCCCTTTAAGCTAGATAAATCCCAGTACGTCAATTAAAAGAGAATTTAATAAGCATAGAGGATCACATTTCATCTTACAGATCGTATGGACTCTGAATATATTGACCCTTTTCCTCTAACTGCGTCAAAACCCCCGTTTCGATCGCCATCATAGAGTAAGTTTGAATTAGCTGCTCCGAAATTTTGAGTTTATTTCTATTTCTATTGAACATCATTTGTTAATCGTTTATTCATCGTTCTCTTAGAGTTATTATTTTGTTTTATTGTTTCCACCTTGATGTTATAATTTATAAAATAAAATAAATTATTTCGCACTTTGTTTACAAGCTGCTATTTGAATTTAAAATCCCCTTCATTGCTTGTCTCTGTATGAAATTACTTATGTGTTCTGCACACTTAAAATCCATCCATAACTTGCCTCTGTATGAAATTACTTATGTGTTTTGCACACTTAAAATCCACCCATAACTTGCCTCTGTATGAAATTACTTATGTGTTTTGCACACTTAAAATCCACCCATAACTTGCCTCTGTATGAAATTACTTATGTGTTTTGCACACTTAAAATCCACCCATAACTTGTTTATGTATGAAATTACTTATGCGTTTTGCACACTTAAAATCCACCCATAACTTGTCTCTTTATGAAATTACTTATGTGTTTTGCACACTTAAAATCCACCCATAACTTGTCTCTTTATGAAATTACTTATGTGTTTTGCACAATTGCTTTTCTTCACACCACATGTTGCCAACCATTTAGGAATCCGGGTGTCATACTGTTCAGTACTTGCTTAATTATATTACTATGCAATAATTTAAAGGGCATCATACCTTAAGTTCAAAACCCAATATTGTAATTCAGCTTAATAGGCAAATTCCAATGTTGATTTTCATCTTTGTCGTCAAGTTAGAAAGAAATCGCAGTGAAATCGCAATGACGTCAGAATCCAGTTTTGCTGCTGCTTGTATTTTGTTTATATTTAGTTCCTGCTCTTGCTCGGTTGTGGGGGTGGGAGAGAGCACACAATTTGCATAAAACACGCGCGACTTGTTGTGTCCTCAGCTCCTGTCCTTCCCCCCCAGCCTCGTGTGACTTTGACCAGTTGAACACCCACAACCCCAACCCACACGTGCTGAAAGGCGCGCTGGTCGGTGGCCCGGATGATCAGGATGTATACGAGGACGTCAGAACAGACTACATCAAAAATGAGGTCACGTGTGACTACAATGCTGGTTTCCAGTCTGCTATAGTCGGTAAGTGGCCCTGCCCAATCCAGCTTCTTTTTAGAAGTATAATGCTGACTGTGATTATTTCAGAGTTTGCATTTGATTTCAAAAATGCCTGTTACTGACAGAAGGTTAGATTTGGAATTTTATTAATGCACCTTAAACTGCATTTAAATCCTTTGAAATGTGTGTATTTTAATGACTTTGTATCCAACATTTGAATACGGATATCAGTTAGAAAGTTTTTTTTAATTTGTTGCGTGGGAGAGAATGCGATGTGTATACGTGTGCTGTTATTGCGAAGATATTAAAACATCGGCGATTTTTGTTCCACGTTTTAGCCAGACATTTTGTTCTTCCCCATCAGCTCACTTATCTCCCCAATGTTTTTTTCTCGCCTGCTTCAATATTCTATTATGAATTTATCCTTCTTCAGTCCTTCCTACTTATCTGTTTTTTACATTTTCCTGTCTATTTCTGTTGCTTCCGGTATTTACTTCCGCTACTTCTGTCTCTTCCGGTATTTACTTCCTCTACTTCTGTCTCTTCCGGTATTTACTTCCTCTACTTCTGTCTCTACTGGTATTTATTTCTTCTACTTCTTTCTTTTATCTCTTCTTCTTGTTTTTATCCCTTTTCTTAATTTTTTCTCTCTTTATGTTTGCCTCTATTATCCGTCACCTTAATGTATTTCTCATTTGTCCTACCTCTTTCAACTTCCTCTTCATTCAAAACTGTGGCAGGTCTTTTCCCCCGATCGAACTAAAACCAAATGAACTACTTAACGAAGCCAAACGAATTCCCAAACGAACCATACAAACTACCAAAACGAACTACAAAGGAACTCTCCAAACGAAGTACCAAAAGAAACCAAACGAACCAAAGCTACTCCCAAAGCAAGCGAAACGAACTAATGACTAGTTGAAGCACTGATCAAATAAGCAAATCAATGAAGCGAACGAATGGCCAAACAAATTAATATACTCCCGGCAACTAAACGAAGCATTTAAACTAACCAATGAGAAAACACTGAAATTGATCAACTCTTTTGTGTATTGATGAAAACAACAATTCTGCAAATCTGAACTCATAAACCATATAAAACACAAAGTTTGTTTCAAAGGCGTTCTTCGCTTGGTTTCATTTGGGTGAAAGGATGCTCCCTGCGTGCCAATATCTCCTCTAATTGCTTTCAACTTTTGCTTCCATCTCATCTGTTTCACACGTTGCATATCTCTTGGATGGTACTTAAATGTTTTTCTTCATAAATTTAACTTCTTTGATTTCAGGTCTTATCAGCTTGAATCATCGCGGAATTCTCCCAACTCCCGACCCTGCTTGTCCACAGGACCGCCCATGAGCCGAACCAGCCTGCTATTACCGTTCTAGAAGAGAGTGTGCCGTTCAGATTATAGAGTAAATCTGGCCTACTGATCTATCACAGACCAACAGTACTAAATCAGTACGCACCTTTACAATGGCCTATTGAGACACAAACAACACTAAATGATTATGCACATTTACACTGGCCTATTGAAATACAAAAAGCACTAATTTATTATATACGTCAATATTGGCATATTGAGACACAAACAACACTAAATTATTATACAGATTTACACTGGCAAAACAACACTAATTCACTATGCACATCAACTTTGGCATATTGAGATACAATACAAATTCATTATGCACATTTACACTAGCATATTCGGACACAAATCGACACTTGACCTTGCAGTGTACGCGTTAGGTCATCTCATCCAGAAAAGTTTATGTGAATGAATAAACAGATCCTACTTTAACTATAGTGTTTGTCGTACTGTACAGCTGTATAAATGTACGTACTGAGTGTCATATTGGAACACCGTATTGTCGACTAAGTCGTTAAAGAGAGCTCCCCTGGCTGACTATTCTTTATGACCTGATGATTTACCAGTAAAGCAAAATTAAAACATTTAAAGTACACGCAGAGAGAATGCAGATTTTAGGTGAGAAGACATAACCTGCCAGGGCTCAGTTGACCTGCTTTCGATCGCTCCTCAGCCGCTTGAAAATAATTCAGCTAGTTCACATTGTGTGGGTACAAGTTAAATGCAGGGCTAAAAAAGAATTTCGAGTTAGTAACAAATGAGTATGTCATTAATTGATTGTGTACGTTTTTGAGTCATTGATTGTTTACGTTTGAGTCATTAATTGATTGTGTACGTTTTTGAGTCATTAATTGATTGTGTACGTTTGAGTCATTAATTGATTGTGTACGTTTTTGAGTCATTAATTGATTGTGTACGTTTTTGAGTCATTGATTGATTGTGTACGTTTTTGAGTCATTAATTGATTGTGTACGTTTTTGAGTCATTAATTGATTGTGTACGTTTTTGAGTCATTGATTGTGTACGTTTGAGTCATTAATTGATTGTGCACGTTTGAGTCATTAATTGATTGTGTACATTTGAGTCATTAATTGATTTTTTTGTGCGATTTTTTGGGTGGATGTATTGTACTTTTGTATAATTAATTTACTCAAAGTTTTTAATTTAAAAACATGCCAATACACACATTTATAATTTTTATTTATAAACAAACCAGCAAGCAACATTACACTTTTTAATTTATCAACAAACCAACAAACAAGCTTATAAATTTTAATTTATAAACAAGCCAACAAACTAGTTTATATTTTTCATTTAAAAGCATAGAAATCAAATTGATTATTTTAATTTATAAAATGAAGAACAAGCAAGGTTATAATTTTAACTTATAAACAAGCAAATCAATTAAAAATTTTAATTTATAAGCAAACTAACAATTTTTAAAATTTTCATTTATAAATAAACCAAAAAGTTTATAATTTTTCATTTATAAACAAACAAACAAGTTTATAATTTTTCATTTATAAACAAACAAACAAGTTATAATTTTTCATTTATATAAACAAACCAACAAGTTTATAATTTTTCATTTATAAACAAACAAACAAGTTTATAATTTTTCATTATAAACAAACAAACAAGTTATAATTTTTCATTTATAAACAAACAAACAAGTTTATAATTTTTCATTTATAAACAAACAAACAAGTTATAATTTTTCATTTATAAACAAACCATCAAGCAGCATAACCAACAAGCAAGTTTATAATTTGCCTTTTATAAACCAACAAACAAGTTTATAACTTTCAATTTAAATAAACCAATAAAATAGTTTATAATTGTTAATTTAAAAAAAAACAATACAAACAAGTTTATTGATAGAAATGTACGTTGTTTGTGAAATACGCTAACTGTGCAGTGCAGCTGTAAGTTAATGGTCAAGGGGAAACAAGCACGTAATGTTAGAGATGTGTGTCTTGTTACCACAAAGGGCAGCTTTACCAAACGCATGGCCATCTTTAGATACTTAGGACTCCCTAAGCAGAACTGAAAACGTGCAAAAATAGGAAATAGAACTTTTAATTATTTAATTTATTGTTGATCGACTATAATTGCAATAAGGAACTACTACAGGAAAAATTTAAATGTAAATAAACTTTTAAAAGAAATCGTATAATTGCTTTTCGTGGGGTCCTTAAGTTTCGAGGGTCCCCACGACCGCTTACGCTCTAGGATGACCTTAACCATACAACATAAATTAACAAGACTGACTTAGTACCCAAAATTACTCATTTAAAGCAATCATAATTAATTCACACTTGATACAATTTTAGTTCATTTACTTTTCATGCAAGGATTGTCTACTAAGCAATTCTAGTTAATTCATACTACTTGTAGATACAAGAATTGACTGTTTGAAAGCAATTCTGGTTAATTAGGACTAGATACAAAGATTGTCTATTCGAAAGCATTTCTAGTTAATTCAGACTTGATACAAGGATTGTCTGTTTGAAAGCAATTCCAGTTAATTTAGATTACATATAGATACAATGATTTACTGATTGAAAGTAATTCTAGTTAATTAGGACTAGTTACAAGGATTGACTAGTTGAAAACAATCCTAGTTAATTAAGTCTAGGTACAAGGATTGACTAATTTAAAACAATCCTAGTTAATTCCGACTAGAGACAAGGATTGGCTGATTGAAAACAATTGGAGTTAATTCAGACTAGATACAAAGATTAACCGAAAGAATTCTAGTTACTTCAGACTGGATACAAAGATTGACTGTTTGAAAGCAATTCTAAGTTAATTCAGTCTAGTTACAAGGATTGACTAGTTGAAAACAATCCTAGTTAATTAAGTCTAGGTACAAGGATTGACTAATTGAAAACAATCCTAGTTAATTGAGTCTAAGTACAAGGATTGACTAGTTGAAAACAATCCTAGTTAACTCCGACTAGAGACAAGGATTGGCTGATTGAAATCAATTCTAGTTAATTCAGACTAGAGACAAGGATTAACTAACTGCTGTTGCTTGACGTCCACTTCTAGCGTTGGTTAATTTCGCGATTTGGGCATTAGTGGCTTCGTAGGCTTTCTTCCTCTCCATAGCTTGCGTGGGGTGGGGCCGTTAGTCTCAGAATATCCCTTGCCATGGAGGAACTGGGCTCCCCTCACTTTATTCTGGTGTTCCGACCATCATGTGGATCGGTCACGAATTGAGGCCCCTTCTCGGGGAGGGGGTTGCGTATCGGCTGGATTTGTTTGTTATTGTTTTTTTTTGTTGTTGTTTTTTTTGGGGGGTTGCTTCTTTTTTCTCTAGTGTTTGCATGGGTCCTTTTGTCTTAGGACCTTTTCAGCCTTGAATTCCGGAGGGACTTGGTTTCCCTCTCTAAATTTTGGGGTCATGGCCACCATGTGGTTACCTCAGTATATTAGAAAATCACCAGTATTTTCACCAACAAATAATAGTCTACTTCTCACCATTCTTAGGCTAACTATTTACTTTATTTAAAGTAACGAAACGATACAGTATAACTCCTATGTCTTCTCAGAACACTAAAATTACTTTCGTAAACAATACAGCGATTTGGACTTAAAAGAGTGCCCAGTAAGAGTATAATAAATGAATATGTACTCAATCAGAACTTTATTAAAGGTAAAGAGAGATTAGAAAAGACATTCAATAAGTCATCGCGCTAGGTGTAGTCGCCATGACAGTAATCATCATTAGCAATTGACTCTCTTTTGATCATGGGTGTGTGCTTCTGTTTGAATCCTATTGGCGTGTGTGTGTGTGTGTGTGTGTGTGTGTGTGTATGTATGTGTGTGTGTGTGTGTGTGTGTGTGTGTGTGTGTGTGTGTGTGTGTGTGTGTGTGTGTGTTTCGCTCACACTCACCCCAGAAGCTGCAATAGACCAGAGCAAAAGTTTGCTCATAAAAGAAATAAAAAGGAATAAATTTCATGAAAGGGAAATTTGAAGATTCCTAGAATCCTCATCACATTAGGGACATGAGAGTTCTTGCCCTTGTGAGTCCATTCTACTGAAAACACGCAGTCCACTCTCTCACGAGATGTTTGCTCAACCTTTTGAGATAAGTCACTGCGAACTACTGCATTATGACAGAAACAAAGAGTTGTTTCCCTTTGCCTGCAAACGGTATAATCAACTTAATTCTTTCGAATAATTTTGTTTCTCTCTATTTTCATTGTTTGAATAGAACTTTTGTTGGGGGGTGGGGGCGGAGAGATGTGATGTACCGGACATAGCGGCTGGCATTTTAAGATTATTAGTTTTATACAGTCTAGAAAGCCTATACGACTTTCTTATAAGTTGTACATACTAACAATTATTATTAATTATTATGGTACACGTTATTTAAAGAAAACGCCGCATTATATAGTCTTGAAAATCTATATAGCGTTTATAACTTTCACTTAAAATTTATTTCCTCTTTATAAATGGCGGTGATGGTTACGCTATTGTTTTGACGTCACCACAGGAGCTTGCGTTGATCATTTCGTCAAAAGACATCTGATTTGGAGTGCTCCAGTTGGATCTCACAGCCTCACAATACGTCCCAAAGGTGGAGGACGGGTTGGAGCTTGCGGAAGGGGGTGAAAAAGTCGCACCAGTTTGGCGCACATCCTCAACTGCCCTCCGTCGGTGGGGGAACCCTCTTTATAGTTCTTGCAGTCTCACTCTTTATATTGTAATGACGAACAATTGCAATGACAAGTTGTCTGTGAGGGGGAATATTCCGACCCATTAATTATGTTAACTATAGAGCGTGTCTGTAGAAATAGAGTGGATGAGGGGGAAAAAAAGTATTGCAAAGTGCTATCAAAATTCAAATTGCGTTGTAGTCATATTTTCTGCAACTCTAATTTTAATATAAAATCCACTCATAAAAATTAAAACCAGGGGAAGTAACTTGTGAGTCAATTTCACACCACGAATGGCTCTCTTGTTCAAGCACTTTTCTGATACTTTTTGTTTTGCAGGTATTACTACAAGTACTGTCAGAAACCCGGAAGCAAGAAGTTCATTAGCGCATTCAAATAGATTTTCACGCAAGTGGAAACTTTTACCTGAAAAATACAGATACTGGTGCCTTTACACAATGGCACGATATTCATGATTTTTTGGTATTCAACACTGGCCTTAAATCAACAATTCCTTATTAAATCTATTAAACTCGAATCTTAGTTAACTTGTTTATAATGCTTGCTTGCGAACAATACTCAGTACTTGGGGTTTCTTATGTCACATCTATTCATACATACACAACACACACACACACACACACACACACACACACCGAGCGACCCTAGACCTAGCCCGACGATGTGAGACTGCTGGACTGATGGATGCGCTAAGCAGTCTTCCCAGAACTAAGTATGGCTGCTGAGAGCTGACTGACTCTTGTTGCAACCACCACCACCCACCCAGCAACACATGCGGGCACTCACACATGCATATTTTAACGTTTTCCAATGGCGTCATTGTAATATGACACAGCAGGTAGTGGAAAC
The DNA here is from genome assembly GCA_028829895.1 of Sinotaia quadrata. Lineage (NCBI taxonomy): Eukaryota > Metazoa > Mollusca > Gastropoda > Architaenioglossa > Viviparidae > Sinotaia > Sinotaia quadrata. The sequence goes on from CM054181.1 coordinate 68,978,389, forward strand.
AATTCGCTGCTTGGAGATAAATGGTTTTGACAACCTGATGTCGAGTTATATGTTTATCTGGACGGAATCACGCGGTGAGCAGCCCGCCTGTCATGGCGTAGTTTGTCACCCCTGGTGTTGTTCTTTGAAGACCGCCGCTACAACGCGTGCAGCATCGTCTGCACTACTGTAACAATACCACCAACAAAAAAGCGGAAATTTGAAGTGCAATTCGAGAGTCCTGAATGCAAAATAAATGATGAAGATCATGGAGTCTGCACTGTGAACGGTGGAATACATTATGAACTGTCCATGTGTCCATGTTTGTGCTATATCCGTATAGTCTACTTTAAAGTTACGTCCATATTACTTTCACAAAGTCTAAAGTTACGTCCATATTGTCTAGTATCTGTCAGGCCCATATTGCCTGCTTTAGAGTTATGTGTATATTGTAAATTTAATGTTATGTCTATATTGCCTACTTTAAACTTACTTCATATTATCTACTTTCATGTGACGTCTCTATTGTCTATGTCAATGTAGAGTCTACTGAAGTCAAAACAGATTGACTTACAGACCAGGGGAGTAATGGAAAGGGGGAAGGGTACACATGTTGGAGCATTGAAAGGGAGGGAAGCCAAGAAAGGGAGAGGAAACAATGATAAGGTTAAATGCTGGATATGTGGAGACTTGAACGCTATGTTCTAGCGCTGAAGTCGTTGTAGAAAGCTCAAGTCGGTACTCATTTGGACGATTAACAGCAATAAATCAATCATTTTCTTCTAAACTTTCGCCCAACGCCCTTACACAACGACCAGCATTATCAAGATCACTGTTAGAACAGAAGCTACATACACCTGATTAGCAATGCTTGTGACCTGATAGCAGGCTTGTGGAGGCATAGGTACAGTAGTGTTCAAGTGCGATTGTGAGTGTGCTTTATATATGCATAATGGTTTACTTACGTGCATATTTTTATGTGCGTGCGTGTTTGTCAGTGTTCATGTGTACTAAATTGGTATGCATTTCCGTTGTGTTGTACTTGCAAGCAAGCGTTTTCGTGTTTTGAGTATGCATGTATGATATAGTGTATATGAATGTATATACATATGTTATGTGCGAGTTTGCGTGTGTGTGTGTGTGTGTGAATGCGTATACTTGAGAGTACGTGTCGACGAAGGTGTCACGTAAGAGTTTCAGCGTGTAAGCTTGTGTTTACATATGTGTTTGTTTGTGTTTTCGCGTGTCAAATACGTATTTGTTCTTGCACACGTGATTGTATGTAGAAATATATATATGCTTGTAAGTTAGTTGCTGTTTATGTGTAAGTGTGAACATAAGGGGCCGTAACGTATGTTTACGTGTAATGAATGTTTTGTGTTTCCGTACGTGCCCATAATTGTAAAAATGACATACAGCAGCACTTACACGAACTCATACACACTATCATTAACAGGGTTTCGTTGAAATGAATGGTCAAATCACGAGATCTGCTGAGATAATTCCCTTCTTGAACTACTTGGGTTCGAATTATCCTAGTTTTGCCGTCTATAAGTGTGCGTGTGTGTGTGTGTGTGTGTGTGTGTGGTAACTAAAATAAAGACGGTCGAAGTCCACATTGCTAGCTCTTTCGTTTATATAACGAGGGAAGGGAGAACTGTTTCTTGTGAACTCTGAACTTTGCATACATTTACACACTTCGGCCGGTTGGACGACAGACAACCTTGCCAAAAGTAGGACTGGGTCGGGAAAACACCGTATTTACTTCATACTCAAGATAAAAATTACGACGCATTTCAGTCAGCTTTAAGGGATACGGCGCAACCTGAACAAGTTACCTCCCCTGTCACTTTGACCTTAATCTGACTAATGACCCTGAGCGTCAGCTGAGATGAGAAATTTAGAACATTCAGCAAAATGTCTTCTTTTTTTTTCTTCTTTCTTTCCAAAGCCGTTGTCAGAATATTCGTGCATAAACAAGCTAATGCCCAAAAAGGGACATTTCTTTTGTTTTCTTTTTGCGTTGCTTTTCAATTATTTTCTAGTGTCTTTGTGATAATACTTCTTTTTGTTTGACTTATGAGTGTTGTTCCAGTTTGCCTTTAAAATGTAGGTCTACCTCATTTTAGTACCGTTCGATATCTGTTGTCAATGGAAGCAAAGCACACATCTATATATTGTTCACTAGAAACAATGGAAGGTCAAATATGAGTGACAGGATTTATACTGCTGTTAAACAATACCTTTGAGCGAACTTATCATAAATATATGTCAAAAGTGTGCTTAGTTTGTCTCTAATATATACTCTCATTTCTCTTAAATCTTTTACTATTGGTATTGACAATATGTTCATCATAAAGAAATCAAAAGGAAATTAATCATAAAGTCAGATCGACTCTGACGCCATTTTTATGTCTGTGGTTTGAGGTCACAGCTTTATTCACAAGAGTAATTGAGAGTTGAGGTTGAGGACAATGAAATTAGCGCGCGCACACATACATACATACACACGCACACACACACACACACACACACACGCACACACACACACACATACACACGCACGCACACACACACACACACACACACACACACACACACACACACACACACACACACACGCACATGACTGCAAAGAAGCTTACACAAACATTCATACATGCACAGTGCTTATACACATACACGACGTACATACGCAGACAAATTTATATTATACACACGTACACGTGCAGAGAACGATTACAAACACGTACACATGCAGAGAAATACTATACGCATGTACACACGCAAACAGAATGATTATACACACGTACGTACGCAGACAAAGAAATATTATAAACTAGTAGGCCTTCAAGTGCAAATAGAGAGGACTTGTACATATTCCTCACATGCACCAATAGCAATCATTTTACTTTTTCCGATGTGATCTTCAGTTGTGAGTGTGTACTATTTAAACAGCAAACACTGATGAAACATAAGCGGCATTTCTTGTCAAATACTGGCATAGTGATTTCTAATTTAAATTGTTATACAATGGAGCAGAATTAGAACTTCTGCAGTTCTTTTATTATTCTTATAGAACTTTTAGCTTATTATTTTTTTAAGTATAACGCCAGCAACCTAATCAAACATTTGCATTCTCTCCTCTTGAAATTAATCCGTTATCTTTTCGAGAGAGCAGCCGGCGGATTTCGTTATTCTTATAAAGTAATCGCCTTGGAATACATGTTTCCACAAATCCATTTTTTTTTCTTCTCCATATTTACATGTCCGGATGCCGCGATGTCATTTCTACGCTGATTTGGTGCTACAACAGATATGTTGCACCTTTGTTTATGCAGGCAGGAAATTCATTTAGGAAAATAATACGTTCACCGCTCGCTGATCTCATTTAGAACATAATTTCATTGGCCAAGCATCTTATAACTTCAATAACCTTCGAAGATCGGATTTCCTATATATCCATTCTACGTCACTTTCAAGTCACGTGATCTGATGAAATGAAAAGTATAGAAAGAAAATGACATCATCTGAGGGAGGATGGGATTCAGACATGTTAGCTAGGGGAAGAGGTGAAGTAGTCTATAATAGTCGTGTGCAAAACATCCGCTATAAATAATTTTTTTTAAATCTGCGATTTCTGTTGATAAAAGGCTGAATGTGCGAACATTTAAATAGGTTGTAGTCTATGAGTGTCAATACTGGCGGGGGGGGAGGGGGGAGGACAGGCTGGGTATACAGAAATATAATTAGGGCGCTATGTAACAATATCACGGGGATAGGCGGGTGGGGGGGGGGAGAGAGGCGGTTTTACTATCTTAGCTTGGATGTGCGAAAATATAAACAGGGCGATGTGTATCAGCGTGCGTGTGTGTGTGTGTGTGTGTGTGTGTGTGTGTGTGTCCGTCTATCTGTGTGTCTGTGTGTGTTGGGGTGAGGGGTGAATCGGAAATATTTAAATCTTCGATGTGGCTAAAAGTTACCTCATGCTCCCGTCACTGCAGTTTGTTAAGGACATCACAGTTAATAATACTTACCCCTAATGTATACCGCCATTACATTGTATTGTAGTCATCACAGCTAATAATACTTACCCCTAATGTATACCGCCATTACATTGTATTGTAGTCATCACAGCTTCTTGTTTGATTAGGATGATGGCAGCTTCCGGCCTGAGTCGATTTCGCTTCCTGGCACAAATTGCGTCACCGGAGGGAGGGGGGGGGGGTTCATATGTGAATATGCAGAGTGGAGAGGAGCATGGTTGATAGAAGGTTGAAAGAGTGATGATGGTGGATGAGAGTGGAGGCAAATCGACTGTTCTGCTCGTTGTTTTGCTCATGCCACCAAAAATAAGTACTTCTCATTTTCCAGGCTTGGTGGTAGCTACTGGAGCCTGTTTTCTATACCATTCTTTTCTCTCTTATTTTCACTGGACCATTTCATATTACAATACTTTTCTTTCTAACAGTTATAGGTTTTGAGATTTTATTAGGTTCATGACTATATTTCAATTGTCATCACAGCAAATAATATTTACCCTAATATCTACCGCCATTACATTTTATTGCCGTCATCACAGCTAATAATAGTTACATTTATTACAAATATTGCATGGCCACAAATACTTACTCCACAAGCTCAGTATACAACTTCTTAGTGTCAACATGCGGCTACTTTTATTGCAGCCTACCATATTTTACCACTGTCATTAATGCGAGTAAAACTTACCCCGTGGTGTTCGAAAAGACTTTATCAGTCATTATTGCGAGTAAAACTTTCCCCATGATGTTCAACGAGACATTATACCACTTGTTTGGTACAAATGAAAACATGACCATGATATTCGATAAGATATTTATTTTGATGACATTCTTACGTGTTTCACTGACATTTTACTATTTTGCTCATATAGGTCACTGACATTTGTACTTTCTCTCTAACATTTTTATACTTTCCATTTGACTGACGGTTGTGTATTTTACTTACAATTTTCCTATGTCACTGATATTTACTTATTCCTTTTAACCACAAAACACATTACACTGCAACTTAACTACTTCACACAATACACTTCATTTTAGCCACTACATGGAAAACACTTCACTTTAGCCACTACGTTAAACACACTTCACTGTAACCACTATATGATTCAAACTTAATTTTAGTCACTGCATCATTCACACTTTACTTTAGCCTCTACATGTAACACTTCACTTTTTAACCACTACATGATTCACACTTCAGTTTAACCACTACATAATTCACACTTCACTTTAGTTACTACATAATTCACACTTCACTTTAGCCACTACATAAAGACATTTCACTTTAACTACTACATAAAACACACTTCACTTTACCACCATCTAAAACACACTTCACTTTAACCACTACATAATTCACACTTCACTTTAACCACTACATAAAACACACTTCATTTTAACGAGTACATAAAGCACACTTCATTTTAACCACTACATAAAACACACTTCACTTTAACCACTCCACACAGCACACTGCACCTCAACTACTACACATAACATATTGCACATCGTTTAACCAGCTTGGCTTTCTTCTGCCTTGAAAATGTCGATTCCGAATCTCGATCCATACGACTCACTGTGTGAAATATTAATAGGGAAATGGTTGAGGTAACGACTGCTAAATGTATCAAAGTTAGATCTTGTCTGAACTGTGTGGAAATGCAATTCCCAGGACGTCTTTAATTAACCTGAGAAAGTGCTAAGCTTGAGCAGCGAAATATTCTTGTTTACAAGAGACAAAGACAAGACTGACACATTTGTTAAACTGTACACCAAGTGGAGTCAAGTGTGGACAAGAATGATAAGAGTCACCAGCGTTGACGTGACCTTCAGATGTTTGAGACCGTCATTCATGATGACACGGAGCCCACGTGAAGGCAAAGAGAGAAAGTACACGGGACAACAAAGAACCAAAGGAAAATAAATTTTATGGTGAAACACTCAAGTTTACCAAAATAAATGTAATTTTAAAATAAACTGAATACATACTTTTACAATCCTAAAGCTAAACAATCTGGACAAAAAAAAATTGTGCTGAAATACAAACATACTGTACACACATGTGCTGAAATACAAACAATACTGTACACACGTGTGTTGAAATACAAACAATATTGTACACACCTGTGCTGAAATACAAACAATACTGTACACACGTGTGTTGAAATACAAACAATACTGTACACACCTGTGCTGAAATACAAACAATTCTGTACACACGTGTGCTGAAATACAAACAATACTGTACACACCTGTGCTGAAATACAAACAATACTGTACACATATGTGCTGAAATACAAACAATACTGTACACACAGGTGATGAAATACAAACAATACTGTACACATGTGTGCTGAAATACAAACAATACTGTACACATGTGTGCTGAAATACAAACAATACTGTACACATATTAATAAAATTGGTATGTCAAAGCACACAACACAATCATTCTTGTTACCAAAAGTCAGCAGTTCTTACTTGGACCCGACTAATTTCTTTGCAAACACATTTTCTTATGGGTTTCCCAAAAATACATTATAAAGACAACATTTCATTATAGCAAAAATATATGGTATAATATCATAATTAAAATGTGTTGAATCGTAGAGGCTTGTTCATTATGCTCTACAAATTGATCAAATATGCATGGCCTTGCAGCCGACCACCTTTGGTACACTGATAGAAAGAAAGTAAACAATATAAACATTTGAATAAAGAAGATATAGTCCCATTTTTTAACACAAATTGATCGTCATGTTTCCTCTCCATATTATTTGTGTGTGAGAGAGTATATGTGTGTGTGTGTGTGTGTGTGTGTGTGTGTGAGAGAGAGAGAGAGAGAGAGTGTATGTGTGTGTGTGTGTGAGAATGTGTGTGTGTGTGTGTATGTGTGTGTGTGTGTGAGACTGTACAAGGGGTGGCCTCCTAACATTAGACTTCTCAGAGCTGGCCCAAATTTAGATCTTGTGGTTCCGCATCTAACCGTTTTATCTCCTCCCTTGCAGAAAGGCACAGGTAATATTATAAAATCTTGGCCATCTTAGTATATCAAGTTGTAATAATTCGCCAAATATTTAGCCCAACTGACAACTTGACTGGCAGAGTATTTCTTTGTGCATGTTAAAATCAGCCCCAAAATGATCAGAGACAGGATATAATGGGGTGGGGGTGAAATTCTGTGTCAAGGAATATGTTGTGAACCTGAAGATTTTCGCAGGTTATGGACAGGTGCTGCGAATGTGAGAGCACAATCAGAACAATTAGCAGATTCTACCGTACGATATAAAGGCGACGTCTGCAATAGCTGAAAATATTAGGAACAGACCCCTTGAAAGAGAAATCTCAACATCTGAGCAGTGCTCAAACAGCAATTGTAATGATGAAATCTATTACAATTGCACAGAGTGCATTCTGATGATTAACTCTAAAATTTGCCCCTAGTTTAAGCGACTGTTCTAAAGCTTACGCCAACTTTATACAGATGTCTAATAATTGAATAGTGTATAGATGTAAGGATGAGCATGTAACTCTGGGGTAATGTATATACATATTTCGGTTGAAGATATAAAAAGTTAGTAAGATAGAGACATATTTTTAAGGATGAATTCTACAACAACTGAACACTGTATAGATATGTTCTATGTTCTAAGACTGGGAGTGAGCTATAACAACTCTATAAACAACTGAACAGTAAGTAAAAACAAGTTCCCCACGTGAAGTCTATAACAAGTGAGTATGCCCGGGAGATTCAGAACATCCTGCTCAAACGGGCAATTTACTGTCCTTGAGCTGTCAAACACCCAGAGTAACCACTTATCACATCTGGAGACCGGAATGAAACACTAATTAAAGTGATGACGCGATATTTCGATCTAGACAATAATCGGCAGTTTGTTTGTATACACAGAAGCTTACGGCATCGTTGTGTACCTTAAATCTTATGAATACAATTAATTTCTCTTTGGGGAATTCTCGAGGAAAATTTTAACACTTAGCCATTACGCCAGGCATCAAACATTAGGAATGAAAGAGTAATCCCCCCTTTTCTGCGGCATACACAAATAATTCTTTGTGTTAAGGTGTCACCAGTTAGAAACTTTAATTCGTAAGCTGAAAAAAAAAAATTATAGATGAGACATTCAAGCCGATGATCCGAGTACCAAGAGCTCTCATAAACAAACTGTTTACTGGCGGTGGTGGGTGGCAGGTGGCGGGTGGACATCCCAAACTCAGGTGGCGTGCGCCGAAGGTCATCCGCACATGCCGATGTCGGTCAGGGTCATATGCAACCGAGCGTTACAGTATGTAGATTTGCGGGACATATCAGAGTTATTCTTATCCTTCGGAGGCGTGTTTTTCGCGTCTTATTACCAAAATCAAGCATAGCCTATGTCTTATAATAATTCAACATACTCGATTCGTTTAAAACTCGCCTTGCTTCTATATCTCTTCTTTTTTAAAAGAAGAAAAAAACTGACACCGAAAATAATCCCCGCTGACTCGAGTGACTTCGGTTTAACTTTTTCTAGAGCCCTGCCGGCCGAGCGAGAGATAATATCGATATTTATGGCCAGTGACATCTAACGCGTGGGTACCGCAGGGCAGTTACCCGGGGGCCCCCATGCTATGTATGTTGTGACTTGTGAGTAGTTGTGTAGGTAGAGGTCCCAGTGCACTGCTTTATAATGCTGTCAAGACGACCCCGGTTACGGCGACTGTTAGATTTCCGCAAGATCGAAACTGGTAAAGCAATATCATTGACACACTTCTGATGTGGATAGGTTTTATTCCTCCTCCAGCCTCCCTTAATTCCTCCCTCCCTCCGTCCTCTGGAGCTCGTTCGGCGTACGGATGCACTGACGCATCGATTAACGCGTCCCCGCCCAGAGTCGCAACGCACGGAGAGCGTGCCGTGATCCACTGCTGCAGGCAAATAAAAGCCACCGGTGGTCGGTCTCGGTGACACTCGCACGGCTCCGTCCGATTCGTCGACTGCGGTTTTGTTCTAACCGACGATCGAACCCGAGGGTACGATAAGGACACGAAGCCTGCAGTTCAAACCCTTTTGCTAACGTGTTTTGCCAGCGGTGTGGGGAATTTCTCACATCGGACTCAAAATGCCGGAAAGAAAAGACTCCGAGTCACAGATTGCAACGGATGACAACACTACTGACGAGTAAGATAGTCTGATTATTTTATAAATATATTTTAATAGATATTTTCTTTTCTTCCTATTTCATCATGCGATATATTTTGCGTACGTTCTTTGTCCTGTGTTGTAAAAAGTTTTTTTTTAAACTGAAAATTGCGCTTTTGCAAATAGTCTTTGCTTCTTTGACTAATCTGATCTCAACACACACATCGCATGCTTCAATAAAACAAATCCTTATCGGCGCGCCACGTTTCTATAATAAAAACAAATAAAAGTTAAATTTAAACTGAATTTGTTATCGGAAACTATGTTATACATCTGTAGGCTGTGTTTGTATTACAAAAATAAAAGAATACATATTCTCAAGTAACGGACATGACGAAATTCACTCCTCGACCTGAAATCTAAACTATTAATCTATTAATGAACATAGCGGGCCTTTTGTTCGCTACCCACTCACCTAACTGGACATAGCTCGAGCCACTATTAATTTTATCAGTACAACGCGAATGTTTTGTTTCCCTGCCCGTTTGTTGCGTTCGTCTAATTATAGTGTGCTTGCTTAGTGTAGTGCTGATAATGAAATCTTGAGACCTCGCAGGTAATCCCTTCAATTCTGCTGAACTGTCGCGCAGTAAAAGTCAGTCAGCCTGACAGTCTCTGCTTCCCTGCCATCTGACTAAATTATTTTTCTATTTTTAAAATATACTGTCCTGGTGTTGTACGTAGACTTTTAATTTACACGAGTGAGCTAGTGTCCCGGGAGTTATTAAAATATGCCTCCGTGTCATGATGAAACTGGCAAGCATATTTCGTCACTCGCACTCCTAATGGCGGTATGACGGCACGCGCGTTCTTTTTGCACGTGATCCGTTTCTGAAGCACATCAACTTGTTTTCAAGGTGCTTTACTGTCAACGTATTTTAGTCTGTAAACGTTGCAGGAAATCGGTAGTGTGGATTTAGAATTTGTAACCGTGCAGCGTGTAAGCTTTTAGTTGAAAATGAGTCTAGTCGTGTGCTGTTTTCTACTGAGTCTAGTTGTGTGCTGTTTTCTACTGAGTCTAGTCGTGTGCTGTTTTCTACTATTTATGTGCTTTTTTCTACTGAGTCTAGTTGTGTGCTGTTTTGTACTGAATCTAGTCGTGTGCTGTTTGTACTGAGTCCAGTCGTGTGCTGTTTTCTACTGAATCTAGTTGTGTGCTGTTTTGTACCGCGTCGTTCTGTGTGTTGTTTTGTGCTGAATCTAGTTGTGTACTGTTTTGTATTGAATCTAGTTGTGTGCTGTTTTGTACCGCATCGTTCTGTGTGTTGTTTTGTGCTGAATCTAGTTGTGTACTGTTTTGTACTGGATCTAGTTGTGTGTTATTTTGTACCGTACCGATCTGTGTGTTGTTTTGTACTGAATCTAGTCTTGTGTTCTTTTATTTTTTAACTGAATCTAAGCATGTGCTGTTTTGTATGAATCTACTTCCATGTTGGTTTGTGCTGAATCTAATGAGGCGTTCTTTTGAACTGAATGTAGTTTTGTGAATCTAATTGCATATAGTCTTGTACTGAATCTAACTGTGTGAGTTTTGTTCGTTATGTTGGTCTACAAGAGCCTAGGTTCAGCTGTCAGTGATAATTATGCGAGAGTTTTAGACAGATCTATCTAGTTACTAATATGTATGTTAGTTCGGTAGGTTTACCTTCTAATGGTGCTGAGTGTTAATAAGATTATTTTTTAATAGTCCTAAGAGAAAATAATTCTAAGTTTTAATCGGAAACTGCGACATCACTCTGGGTTAATTAATAACACATAACTAATAACAAGTGATCGAAAATATTTTTTTATAATGGTTCAATTACATAAGCATTCTCCAATTCAAATCATAGATCAATAGCAAACATTTACAAAATATTTCTCAGTCCATTCTTTCTTTACCAGTCAGTTAAAAAGCTAACAGTTGCCTTTATGACCGAATTTCAGTTATGTCAAAATCAAAGTGATTAGAATAGAGAACTTTCTTTAGGAACGTAACTTTCGGTTCATCCCCGTTGTATGAAATTATTATGAGCAAGTATGATTATGAGACATGTAGTCAGAAAAACTACTCATCTGCTTGGAACTGGTTTGGATTGTTTCAGCAACTTCCGGCTACGTTCAGTCCATCGTTAAAATTATTTCGCGCTAAGAACGATTACCACTATATCTCCATGGAGAGGAATTGTTTTGAACATATATCGCACTTCATTCCCCTTGTCTGTCCGTTTAATAGGCCAAGTAAAGAGAATTCCAGAACAAAGGTCACCATGAAGTCTCGGTTTTAGTCACGATATAATAAGATGTTTTCAATGTGTTCGTAGTGCAGAGTGCGTTCGTAGTGCCGGGTTCATCAGGGCACGTGTCACGGTTAATCGAGTCCTCCTTGTTATAAAAAAAGAAGAATTGGAACCTTATATGTGAAGATTTATATAACTACGCACTCTAATGCGACTCATCAAACTCACTTGGGGAAATTGAAACTCGATTTTGTTTTTTGAAAACGTAAAAAGAGGAAAGGTCAGTGACAATATACATAATGCAGTCATGCATATTGCGTCTCCTACAAGCGTCCCGATCCGTCAAGCGAAAAACAAACGTTGCACACGGTCCGGACTTTATTCTAGTACGATGGGGTGGTGTCTACCCGGATGTGATGTTAACGGTGATGTGTATGTTTGATCTTTCTTGACGATGTAAACATAATGAAGTATATTTACTCCAAACTTTGAACGCACATTGGGGTTTTTATGTTTTTGCAAGTGAGACCTCATTCACACAAGCACACGCATACACAGGCAAACATATACATTTATTTATGCGGATTCTTATGTACTATTATGCACAAGTTTTTTTTCTAGTAAGACAGTGCCGCTGACAAACTCACACGTGCATGTACACAAATGTACACACAAATACTAGTGCTCTGTTTATCGCAAGGTCTTAATAAGTCAGTGTCACACAGTACTTTGTGTTTCCGGGTGTGTATGTGTAACAGGATATCGCATAGTTCAAGATGTGAGCGTGTCGCCATTTTGACCTTTTTTAATTTACATTTTGGTGAAGATAGTTGAGAGCACGAGTGTTGTGAAACACTAGTACAAAGTATGAGTGTTGTAAAACAGTAGACAAAGTATGAGTGTTGTAAAACAGTAGTACAAAGTATGAGTGTTGTAAAACAGTAGTACAAAGTATGAGTGTTGTAAAACAGTAGTACAAAGTATGAGTGTTGTAAAACAGTAGTACAAAGTATGAGTGTTGTAAAACAGTAGTACAAAGTATGAGTGTTCTAAACAGTAGTACAAAGTATGAGTGTTGTAAAACAGTAGTACAAAGTATGAGTGTTCTAAACAGTAGTACAAAGTATGAGTGTTGTAAAACAGTAATACAAAGAATAAGTGTTGTAAAACGTTTCACTACTCAAACAAAGGTCAGATTTATCAACAGCTGCTTACTAAAATTAGATTTCTATTTAGGAATATATTTTTTAAAAAAACATTCTCCGAACAGATAAGTTTTTAATCAATTTAAGTTTTCTTTTGCATAAAATATAGTACTTGCTCGCTCGCTCGCTCTCTCTCTCTCTCTCTCTCACACACACACACACACACACACACACACAAATGAGCAGTACAAACGTCACAAAGAGGGAAATGCCAGAAAAGCCAAAGCTCTCTTAGTAATACAAAATGTTAACGATCACGTGAACAAGTACTACGTCATTCTAGTTCTGACGAATATTTTGCGTCATCAGTAGAAATATAAAAAAAATTAAGGCATGAAGAGTGCTGCTTACAACCTAGCAATGCACATAACAAGATATAAATAAATATAATTTAAATTGTTTCCCATAATAACTAACAGGTTGATTATTTCTTTAGATAATATGTCCGGGCTATGCTTCTTTAGACATTTGTAGCATTCACACTGCTGGGTATCTCCTTGGCTCCTGAGTTTTCTCACTGATTTTGCCAGAAGCTAGTGAGATAATAGAACAGGTTTTTTTTTATCCATAAGCTCTATCAGGAGACTGATTATTGTTTTTGACAGAAAACATTCACAGTGTAATTTTGATCATGTCCAACATTAAAAAAAGTTACCCTTGAATAATTCACTGGAATTCTTCTTTATTTTCGCAACACTGGATGGTGAGTAGGAGGGTAATATAATAAATCCAATCTGTCCCTACCACAAGACGTCAATCTTGGGCTATATCGAGACGAATGACGTGTGGAGGCGAAAGGCGTAATTAATGACGTCACGAGAGATTGAGAATACCAAGTCCCTGCATGTCGGCGACCTCGAGTTTGATGATCTAAATTTTGACCATGGCTTCAAACCAGAGGTAAAGAATGGACTCCAAGAAAATTGAAATAGAACATTGCGTGGATCCTGTCCTCTGTGAAACATGTTCCAAAGGTCCCGATAAAGGTTCCAAGTCTCCCATTCCAAACGTATTACAACCTCAAAAGATCATGTTAGTAATTTTACTTTTAAAAACTTTGATGCTAGTGATAATTGGGAGAAAAATCTTGTAGCGCTAAACCAGTATTTCTTTATGCACTTGTGGCGCATCTTTTGATATATCACTAGTATTTCTGGCTCATTACTTTGATGCTAGTGGAATGGGTAAATAATTTTTTACCATAATAGAGTGATATGAAATTAATCATTTCTAGTGCTGTTGGATTTGTACAGAGCTAGAATTGCTAACATTTCGTTTTCCTAGTGGTACTTCTTTACTAATGGTATAGAAATAGGGTTGTTTTTTTTCATATTATTTCTTATCCTAGTAGAGCGATATAAGGCAAACATGTCTATCTAATCACTAGAGTTGCATAGTGCGCAAGTATTTCATCTATCTAATCACTTCTGATTCGAATAGAGTATATATAACACGCTAGTACATGTACTTCTATCTAATCACTGCTGATACTATCAGAATCGTATAGTGGTTGTATATCTATCTAATCACTGCTGATACTATCAGAATTTTATAGTGGTTGTATATCTATCTAATCACTGCTGATACTATCAGAATTATATAGTGGTTGTATATCTATCTAATTACTGCTGATACTAGCCAAATTGTGTGGCGTCAGTATTTCTATCTAATCACTGCTCGTGCTAACATGGTGGTTTCACTCTAGTCTTTCTATTATGTAATCACTTTTAATATTAATATAATGCATCGTATTGCTAGTCATTGTAACATTTCATCACTTGTGACCTTAGTATAATGTTATATAGCTATAATTTGTGATATCTCATTGTTCTAATGCTACTATAAAGTTAGCATTTGTAATAATCATTATTTGTAGTGCTAATCTAATGCTATATCGCTAATATTTATGACATATCATCACTTTTGTCACTAGTATAATGTTTTATCGCTACTATTGGTGACAGCTCATTACTCATAATGATCTATCATTAGTATTTGCGATACCTAATCACATCTCATTCTAGCATAATGTTTTATCGCTAGTATTTATCACATCTTATACTAGGTGCTAACATAAATGTATAGCTGTATATCCCTAGTATTTGCAATACCCAATCACACGTCATGCAGGCATAATGGTATATCGCTAGTATCTGTGATATCCAATCAAATCTCATGCAGGCATAATGGTCTATCGCTAGTATTTGTGATATCCAATCAAATCTCATGCAGGCATAATGGTATATCGCTAGTATTTGCGATACCCAATCAAATCTTAAGCTAGCTTAATTGTCTATCGCTAGCAATGTAGTTGTGCACCCTCTTAGGTGCTCGGCTGCTCGGCCGCACAGCTCATTAGAAAATGCCTCGCAGAAGTTTCCACGAACAAGTTTTGGTAGCAAGCTCAAACAGTCGCCATTTTCGCGCACACCGGATTAATATTAGAGGGAACGTTGATCGCTAGTATTTATCACTCCTTATACTAGGTGCTAGCATCAATGTATAACTGTATATTCCTAGTATTTGTGATACCAATCACATCTTATGCTAGCATAACAATATATCGCTATTATATATATATATATATATATATGGTGTCTGTAATGCGATATAGCGCTGGTCATTCTGTCTTACCATTTTTATGCTAGGAAATTGGTATAACGTTAATATATTCCTTATTTCTTATATCTTATAATTTCTTATGCTATCAAACTGATATCTTATCGTTTATGATATAGCCAAATGGTATAACGCAAATACCTTTAGTATCTTATCACTTCTAATGCTGTTAATAGCAACACATTTTTATCTTGACTGTCATTCTAACATCATACCCACCTATCCAAACATTTTATCTCGTCTGTCAGTCTAACATCACATCCAAACAAGCATTTAAAAAATCTCGTCTACCAGTATATCAACGACTCCATCCATGTCTTTCAATAAAAGCTCAGATTTTCCACCCGAGTCGAAAGCAACCACACCCAAGCCGGTGTCCAATATCCTGCTGGTACCAAAGTCTAGCATCCGAGTCATCTATGGAGACCTCGCAAGACTTCCCAATAAGGTAAGCAACATTTTGCTAGCGACTTGTTTCATTTCTGCCTACTGTTGTCGTAAAAACAGCAAGTGAAATTGGCATGTAATAATCCTGTTCAAGATTCGTTCGCTGGTGTCCATACATAATTTTATCTCTTGGTGTCTCAGGTGAGAAAGTGAAAGAGTGTGATGCATGAGCAGTGAACACAGTTTAATAATTTTTTAACAGCCTTCAAGAGTTCGCGTACTGTGATGTAAGAGAGAAATAAAAATAACCTACTAATATCTGGTTATCTCGTGAGACATTACGTGATCATTCACGGAGTTTAGATACAGACGTCATTAAGCAAAAGACATTTTTATCAGAGTTTCTACTCCTTCACAGACTTCAGTTAGCATTTATGGGTGTTAGCTTGTTACTTTGCTTTTTAGTCCATAGGTATGCATTTCACACAGATAGCATTTATGGGTGTTAGCTTGTTACTTTCTAGTCCATAGGTATGCATTTCACACAAATAGCTTTTATGGGTGTTAGCTTGTTACTTCCTAGTCCATATTTATGCATTTCACATAAACTTAGTGCGTGCTTTAAATTCTTTCTTGTTATTTAACTTTCCTTGTTAATTACTGTCCATGTTCACACAAAATTTAGTGTATGCCTTTATTTCTTTCTTGTGACTCGACTTACCACTTTCATAGTCTACCTGTTCACACAAACTAATTGCATGGGGTCTTCTGTTTCGTTTTCGTTACCAAGCTTTCCACTGTCCATTGATCTGTTCACACAAGCTCGGCGTGTGCCTTCGTTTCATTGTATATTTCTGTATTTGCTATTTATTAAGCAGCATCATTCCTATTTATAAATTTATATTTGCTAAGAATCTTTTCCTCGTAGATTAAGGTTCATCAACGTCACAAGTTAGTTTGTATCTTTTTGTATTTCACTTGAATTTTTTATTAGGGATATATTTTTTGCATGAAAGAGACGGTGCGCGATCATTGGCCGCACCTCGACACGTTTTCCTGAGAGAGACTACGTTGAGACAATAGTTCATGTGCTAATAATCGGTTAACCGTTAAAGGATTGAGCGGCAGGCAGGTCTTGGGAAGCCATTGTTTTGGAGCGAGTTCCAGTTAGCGCCATATTTTTCCTTTTGTTTATTTTCCAAATTTCGTCTGTACGGAAGTTTACTCAAAATCCAGGTATATTTAATGTGTGAAGTCTGCAGAATCTAAATGATAAGAAGACATTCGTAGAACCACGTGATACATTTTACTTAATTAAGTGAACGTTTATTTTTGCTTTTCTGTTTATTTGCATTTATTTTAATTGTAAATGTTGGGGTATAAATGATTTAAAATTTTTGTTTTGTATTTATATTGCGGAAGGCAGGATGATGAAGTCGAGAGAAATCACTACAAACTGAGAAATTCCAGAGATAATAAAGAAAGGTTATCGAAAGAAAATGTGAAACAAATTTCATGATTTATATCTTATCCCCGTTTATTTTAATTGTGTTTGCTTGTATGCATGTTTATTTTTGCTCATTTCTTCGTTTATTGGTTTGTCTATTTATTTGTGAGACTTGATATCATTTTTTGTGGCCCCATGTGCCTGCACTTGGATTAATCTGCTTTTCCCGATAACTAAACTGAACGCTTACTGCGTTCATCCGGGATTTTGCCTGCCCCGCTCAACCATGTGTGACGTCACTCTGCTTCCATTGATTTCTGCTTAACGTCCAATTTCAGTATTCATTGATTATGCACACGTAAGTACATGTAACTGGGAGGGATGTTTTGCAAAGGTTAGGGAAATATATATCTGGCAAGCAGAGATTCTACTTCCTGTCCTTTCGTTTAGCATTTGATTGTTGTAGAGATTCTACCTCCTGTCCTTTCGTTTAGCTTTTGGATGTTGTAGAGATTCTACCTCCTGTCCTTTCGTTTAGCATTTGGTTGTTGTTAGAAATTCTATCTCCTCCTGTCCTTTCGTTTAGCTTTTGGATGTTGTAGAGATTCTACCTCCTGTCCTTTCGTTTAGCATTTGGTTGTTGTTAGAAATTCTATCTCCTCCTGTCCTTTCGTTTAGCTTTTGGTTGTTGTAGAGATTCTACTTCCTGTCCTTTCTTTTAGCATTTGATTGTTGTAGAGATTCTACCTCCTGTCCTTTCGTTTAGCATTTGGTTGTTGTAGAGATTCTACCTCCTCTTTTGTTTAACATCTAGTTGTTCTAGAGATTGTACCCCCCATCCTTTTGTTTAGGATCTAGTTGTTGTAGAGATTCAACTTCCTGTCATACTGTTAAAAATTAGCAACTCCATCTGAAATGATAACTAGTCTAATCCTCAAGAATTCACTTATTGAGTGATGACAGCTCTTCCTTCTAGAACTCAATTACTGAGTGAAGATTGCACTGCCTTCAAGAGCTCCTTTACTAAATATTGTTGCCTGACAGGTATGTCACATTTTTTGTTGCCTGACAGGTACGCCACTTCGTGGAGGAGCATGCTCGACTATGTAAACCGGAAACCATTCATATCTGTGACGGCTCGGAGCATGAAAACGACATCCTAAAATATGTTCTCCAAAGGGACGGTATTCTGAAACGCCTGCCCAAGTACGACAACTGGTGCGTACTGTACTTTTGGTACTTAATTTATTTTGTGCGCGCGCGCGTGTGTGTGTGTGTGTGTGTGTGTGTATGTGTGTGTATGTGTGTGTGTATGTGTGTGTGTATGTGTGTGTGTGTGTGTGTGTGTGTGTGTGTGTGTTCTGTTTTCTGCTTTGCCATTTATGTTTTTCAATTATTATCAATGATTGTACTTTGACGTAAAAAGAATAAGCATTAAATTGTAACTTCTGCATTATTATTTTTTTTATAAATAAATCTTTCGACAGTGTCTATTAGGAAGAGAACTTAATGTGATTGTTTGCTCTCACTTCCTACACACACTACTAACACCTTTTCCCTCCTCCCCTACTCACATATATGGTTGGGTTCTCTTACTATTTTACTCTGTCCAGTCTACTTAATAAATAATTTATTACGACTTTTCTTCATGCCTGACGTTTGACAGTTAAAATGATTTTTGATGAAAGGTAGTCGGCAGTTAATAAATGATTTTTGACGAATGGTAATTGGCAGTTAATAAATGATTTTTGACGAATGGTAGTTGGCAGTTAATAAATGATTTTTGACGAATGGTAGTCGGCAGTTAATAAATGATTTTTGACGAATGGTAGTCGGCAGTTAATGAATGATTTTTGACGAATGGTAGTCGGCAGTTAATAAATGATTTTTGACGAATGGTAGTCGGCAGTTAATAAATGATTATTTTTGACGAATGGTAGTTGGCAGAAATAAATTATTTTTGACGAATGGTAGTCGGCAGTTAATAAATGATTTTTGACGAATGCTAGTTGGCAGGCAAAGACTGATCCAGCTGACGTAGCGCGAGTGGAACGACTGACATATATCTCCACCACCGTCCACCGAGACACGGTGCCCACACCCAAACATGGCGCCCGCTCCCAGCTGGGCAACTGGATGTCACCTGAAGACATGGACCAAGAACTTAATATGCGGTTCCCAAGCTGCATGAAAGGTATATGGGTGTGTTGTGTTTGAGTTTTTCTTCCATTTCTTTTTTTTACGGGTGGATGGGTTGTGTGATGTTGTTGCTGTTGTTTGATTTTTGACGAGTGTGGCTGGGTCAATGACGACAGAAGCAATAAAACTCAGTGTAAGTCTTGGCTTTCTTTTCAAATAAATCGGCCACGTTTCGAAGCAATTAACAGTTTCTTTAGAAATTACTGTTTGATACAACACGGTATTAAGCAATAATATGCTTTTAGTTGTTAGACTAGTTAGAGGAAGATAATTCGCCATTTTTCTCCCAGAAGTCTATTTTGGTTGATACATGGTAATGATCTTATAGACATACTTCAGTATGTCAGCGAAAAACTTCTAGTCCATGAATTTGATTTGTTTTAGGTGAGCAGAATCCTCGCTGCCTACTAATATATGTAAGACTTAGCCATATGCTTACTGTGGGCATTGAACAATTAGCACTAATATACAATGCCTATTTGTAAGGACAATTGTGTGTGCATAAATGAAGCTAATGGTGTTAACAATAATATTGACGACGATGATTTTTATGATTGTGGAGTTAGTTAATGGTAGTGGTGATGGTGCTGGTAAAATTGGTCGAGATGATTGTACATAAAGAGTATGATAATGTGATGATAATAGATTTGGTGATTCTAAGAAAGTGATTGTCAGACGATGGTGATGACGTTAACTTTTTTTTTTTTCAGGTCGCACAATGTTTGTCATCCCGTTCAGCATGGGTCCAGTGGGCTCGCAGTTTTCCAAAGTCGGCATTCAGCTCACAGACTCAGCCTATGTCGTGGTCAGCATGCGAATCATGACTAGAATTGGTTCCAGTGTCTTGGACGCGTTGGGAGACGGGCCGTTTGTCAAGTGTTTACATTCTGTGGGTCGTCCTCTTCCATTGACCAGTAAGTCAAACTCCACTTAATTCTTTTCGTTGACTTAATGTTCATATTTTTTCAACTCCGTGTAGGGTTTTTTGTTAGGGTCATAGGTCAAGAGACAAGTCAAACGGATAGAGATGCATTTGGCTGCCATTAGAAAGGAGACAGGCCTTGGTTTGGTTATAGGTTAGCAGACCTGTCATACTTATTGAAAGGCACTTGCCTGCCAGTAGAAGCAAAACAGGCGTACATAAGTTGTATGGTCATAAAGTAGGCCTGCCGCACTTATCGAAATGTACTTGCCTGCCATTAGGGGCGAGAAAGGTGTTGTTGGCGAGATCTGGGTTGTTCAGGTGGAAGAACTTTCAATCTCGGCCATTGCCAGAAATTATGTAAGCTTTCAAGTCTTAGCAATAATTGGCTTTTTTCACATACATGCATTGGTCTTGTATGCAGTTTTACATAACAATTGGCCGTGTACTCAAAGTACACCAACTCTTAACAATAGTCTTGTATGCAGTTTTACATAACAACAATTGGCCAAGTATTCAATGTCACGTTGACTCTTAACAACAATGAATTGTGTTCATTATTACAGCAACTCTTAACAACAATTGGCCGTGTGATCCCAAGATGACATTGATTGCTCACATGCCTGAGAGGAATGAAATTTGCTCTTATGGGAGTGGTTATGGTGGAAATTCGCTTCTGGGCAAAAAATGTTTGGCACTTCGAATTGGTTCCAATCTTGGACATCGCGAGGGCTGGCTTGCTGAACACATGCTTGTAAGTAAGATTTCACTCTGTGCTGGCTTGCTGAACACATGCTTGTAAGTAAGATTTCACTCTGTGCTGGCTAGCTGAACACATGCTTGTAAGTAAAATGTCACTCTGTGCTGGCTTGCTGAACACGTGCTTGTAAGTAAGATTTCACTCTGTGCTGGCTAGCTGAACACATGCTTGTAAGTAAGATGTCACTCTGTGCTGGCTTGCTGAACACATGCTTGTAAGTAAGATGTCACTCTGTGCTGGCTTGCTGAACACATGCTTGTAAGTAAGATGTCACTCTGTGCTGGCTTGCTGAACACATGCTTGTAAGTAAGATGTCACTCTGTGCTGGCTTGCTGAACACATGCTTGTAAGTAAGATGTCACTCTGTGCTGGCTTGCTGAACACATGCTTGTAAGTAAGATGCCACTCTGTGCTGGCTTGCTGAACACATGCTTGTAAGTAAGATGTCACTCTTTGCAGGCTTGCCAAACACATATTTGTAAGATTTCACTCTGTGTTTGTAAATGAGAATGAGTTGTTTATCTCTGTCTTCAGTGAGTGTTTCTTTGTGTTTGTTGAATGAGTTTTGTCTCCAAGTCTACTGAGTGAGTTGAGTCGGGGTCTCTTGACATGTTTTTTGAACGGTTTTGAGTCTTTTTGTCTGGTCTATTTATTTAGTTTTGTCGATGTGTCCTTGAGTGTGTTTACTGTGTCTGATCTGTTTATTTAGTTTTGTCTGTGTGTCTTTTGAGTGAGTTTAGACTTTTTGTCTGGTCTATTTATTTAGTTTTGTCTGTGTGGTCTTGGCAACTCCAATTTTTTCGTTGAGGGAATTCTCGATGGATTGGGATTGGGTGTCCAGGGTCTTTTATTTGATTCCTTTTATAATTCTTTTTCAAATTTATTTTAAATAATTATTTTTTAGTAAACATTGTGTATGGTTCCTATATTTACAAAGATTCTGTGTTTGTACTAAGTCTTTTTGTGCCTGTCTCATTACTTAAAGTGACCACTTGTTTCGGTACACAGACATAAATATAGAGATTTACATAATTTTGAATTTAAATGTAAAAGCAGATATGTGAGGAATTCAAATGTAGATACAGACAAAAATTTCTTTAATTATAGAGAGAGACAGAAAGACTTTAGGAATAAGGACAAACAGATTGTGGTTTTAATGTACATGGACAGATAGAATGTAACATCAAGATAGAGGCAGAAGAAAATGTTGTTTTTATAGGAACAGACAGAATATAAATTTAAGGATAGAAATGGAGGGACTCTGACTAAAAGTATAAGGACAGAGATTGTGACTGAAAGTATAAGGACAGAGATTGTGACTGAAAGTATAAGGACAGAGAGATTGTGTCTGAAAGTATAAGGACAGAGAGATTGTGTCTGAAAGTATAAGGACAGAGAGATTGTGACTGAAAGTATAAGGACAGAGAGATTGTGTCTGAAAGTATAAGGACAGAGAGATTGTGACTGAAAGTATAAGGACAGAGAGATTGTGACTGAAAGTATAAGGACAGAGAGATTGTGACTGAAAATATAAGGACAGACATAGTATGACTTGAAGTAAAGAGAAACACATAAAATATATTATTCATCATATGTATGAAATCTGTTTTCAGATCTTGGGTATCGAGAATACAAAAACTGGTGAAAAGCGATACATTGCAGCGGCCTTTCCCAGCGCGTGCGGCAAAACCAATATGGCCATGATGAAGCCCACCCTACCACACCTCAAGGTCACATGTGTCGGTGATGACATCGCCTGGATGAGGTTCGATTCTGAGGGACGCTTGAGGGCAATTAATCCTGAAAATGGCTTCTTTGGGGTGGCACCTGGTAGGTCGTTAACGTTTAGAATATAGTTTCGATGGTTGTTAAAGAATTATGATTATGGCTTTTCATTTAGTAGTACTCTGTTATACGATCAGCAATTTTAGAGTACTTATAAGTAATTATTTTTACATATTTTGTTATCCGATACAATTCTATGCAAGTGTAAAGAATAGCGGACACTTAAAAGTAATTATTGTTGCATTTTTATTGTTGAGTAGCACGAATGATTCATATGAGATAAATATAGTGATATTTTTATTCCTTTTACATTCTTTGATAATATAATTCCTTTGTAGAAATTATAAGACTGTTCCTCAATGGCTAGTCAGCAAGTATGTAACATTGCTTTTTTAAATCTAATCAAATTATATTGAAGGCACTAATTGAAGGTAATTATGAGATCATTTTTATTATATTTAGAGTTGTTTTTAATATTATTACATCATGGGTAATTATGAGATAATATTTATTACATCTTTCGTCCAGTAGAGTTGTTTTTAATATTATTACATCATGGGTAATTATGAGATAATATTTATTACATCTTTCGTCCAGTAGAGTTGTTTTTTAGGATTGCTTCTTCATGGATTCTAATAAACAAAGACGATTATTTCTTGCATACACTGTTTTGTATTCATATTTACGAGAGTTAAGAAAAGCGAAAATATTTTTTCTCTGGGTATTTTGTCAAACCATGAGGTGAAGAGTCTTTATTTTATGTTTTTATTTTTTTTGAGGGGGGGGGGGGGAAGCGAGAAGGTTGATCGATTTACATTAAGGAAAAGTAGTTATTGAGGATAATCTAGAAAATACATTTTTCATGGAATGCATTGTTATTGACTTTTACTTGGCAATTGATCATAGTAACATCAATTATAGAAAAAATTATACTTTTCTAAACTGTATTTTTGCCGCATTCATTTTTATTTATTTTTAAATATTTTGTATCCTCAGTATGTTTATTTAATTCTCATTTCATTCTTTTTTCTCATCTTTTTTATCTGACAAGAATAAATACGTATGACACATAATTAATTTTAAAAATAGTGAACGGTGTTTATTGTTGACCTGAATAAATGTATATGTCAGAGAATGAAGTAATAAATATAATGTACAGATAGTTGAAGCACTTCTTCTTAATATGGTAGTCCAGTTAAAAGTAGAAATTACATTGCTGAATCTGTCTGGACAGGCACCTCGTCCAAGACAAACCCATACGCGATGCAAATGATCCAGCACAATACCATATTCACCAACGTTGCGGAGACGAGCGATGGCGGTGTGTTTTGGGAGGGCCTTGAGGACGAAATAGAGGACGGCATCAAGATCAAATCATGGCTGGGTGACGATGACTGGAACAGAGAGTCTAGAGACAGGCCCGCTGCTCACCCTAATTCCAGGTTCTTTGCTGTCTTTTCTTATTCACCATTATTCCAGGTTCTTTGCTGTCTTTTCTTATTCACCATTATTCCAGGTTCTTTGTTGTCTTTTCTTATTCACCCTAATTCCAGGTTCTTTGCTGCCTATTTTACTCACCCTAAGTCTAGGTTCTTTGTTTATTTCTTATTCAGTGTAATTCTATGTTCTTTGCTGTATTTTCTTATTCAACATAATTCTAGGTTCTTTTCTGTTTTTTCTTATTCACCCTAGGTTTGTGTGTTTTTGTTGCCTTTTCTTATATACCCTTATTTCAGACACTTTGCTGCCTTGTATATATTATATTGACTTCTATTTTCCTAAATAATTTTCACGGTTGATGCATAATAAAATGTTTGTTTGGTGAAGGGAGGGGGAGTGTCCATTATAAACGATATAATCGTTGCAGCTAGTTGATTTAAATGATTACATTATTTTTCTTTCGATTTCTGAAGGTTGCTGTTTGTAAGTCTTTCATTTACATTTAATTTTTCTAGTTTATCACTTTCAGATAACTTTCTGGATTTTTTCAAAACTGTAAAATTATCCCCATAGAAATTGTTTGAATGGATTCATAAAATAACTCTCCTTCAGTTCTTCGAATTGTAGGATTAAAGATATGTAAATATCTCTAATAAATAGATGTGATTGTGTAATAAATTGTTGCTCCATGTGCCGAGTCATTATTGACTGACTTGTTTGAGTGTGTAATATATTATCACTCCATGTATTATGTCATTGTTTTATGTTATTCTTTGACTGACTTGTTTCATGTCGAAATAATCGTCTTTCCATTGTTCTGCCACTCCTAGATTCTGCACACCACTAACGCAGTGCCCTATTCTGGACCCGGCTTGGGAAGACCCTGAGGGCGTCCCTATCGACGCCATCATCTTTGGTGGCCGCAGACCGAATGGCGTGCCCCTTGTTTACGAGTCTTTCGACTGGAAACACGGAGTCTTCATTGGTGCGTCCATGCGGTCACAGGCCACGGCAGCTGCTGAACACAAAGGTAAGATTCCTAGCAAATGGATTTTAAATGAAGACAAAGGTAAGATAGTTGTCAACTAGATGGTAAAGTGAACACAAATGTAAGACAGTTGACAACTGTATGGTAAAGTGAACACAAATGTAAGACAGCTGACAACTGTATGGTAAAACGAACACTAATGTAAGATAACTGACAACCAGATGGTAAAACGAACATAAAGATTTTTTACTGACAACTAGATGGTAAAATGCACACAAAGATTGATAGCTGACAATTAAATGGTAAAATGAACACAAAGATTGATATCTGACAACTAGATGGTAAAATGAACACAAAGATTGATATCTGACAACTAGATTATATGAACTGAAAGGAAACTCGCACCAACAATAGAGGGCATGATGTAAACTATGGTAAATATAGAACATCTATTTGGCATGATGTAAACTATGGTAAATATAGAACATCTATATGGCATGATGTAAACTAGGGTAAATATAGAACATCTATATGGCATGATGTAAACTAGGATAAATATAGAACATCTATATGGCATGATGTAAACTAGGGTAAATATAGAACATCTATATGGCATGATGTAAACTAGGATAAATGTAGAACATCTATATGGCATGATGTAAACTAGGGTAAATATAGAACATCTATATGGCATGATGTAAACTAGGGTAAATATAGAACATCTATATGGCATGATGTAAACTAGGATAAATATAGAACATCTATATGGCATGATCGATAAACTTTTTTCTGAATGAAACAAATGATAGAGCATCAAAGACAATATAATGAATGAAGCAGCATGAAATGTGTTAGCAGATTTAATCTGTTCTCAGAAAGAGTATCTAATGAAATAATTTATAAAGACATTTATAAGATGACAGTCAATAAATGGGTCATGATGGTATTCTGTAAATATGTGCTTTTTTGCGTTACTAATAACATATTTATTTAATATGCATGTAATGAGTTACTGTCTATTTATTTAGATGTGCAAGGTGCTTTCTTTTTTCTTTATTAAGCGCGCTAATACGTCATCATCATCATTATTATTTATTATTATGATTATTACCATTATTGGAAAGCTTATATTTAATGCAGTAGAATACGAAGGCATTGGTAAATATACATTTCCAGTGAAAAAAAACGAAAGGAAAATGTTTTATTTATTATATGATTTGTTTTGTTAGTTCAAGGCCAATTTAAATTTAATTAGAAAGAACACAAGAGCTCTGCTGAACTTATAAAGTCCTGGCGTCTGTAAAATAAACTAATTTATATCTCCGTTATGTACGTTTTCGCTTTTCTCTCCCCTCTCTCTCTCTTTCTCTCTTAGCTAAATTGCCAGCAAGATCATGCTAGATATATTTCCTCAAATATTATAATTAGAGAGCTATTACTGGTGTACTTCCTGTTTCACTTTCCTTTCATTTTGTTCTTGTCCACCCTCAGCCCAAATGTTAATGCATGATCCGTTTGCCATGCGGCCTTTCTTTGGCTACAACTTTGGCGACTACCTAAGGCACTGGCTGTCGTTTGCTGACAACCCCAAGAACAAGCTGCCAAAGATCTACCACGTCAACTGGTTCCGCAAGGACAAGAATGGCAAATTTCTGTGGCCAGGGTTTGGCGAGAACTGCCGAGTGTTGGACTGGGTTATGAAGCGCATCAACAATCAGAATGTCGCTCAGCGCACTCCCATCGGATGGGTCCCCAAGCCAGAAGCGCTGGACCTGACGGTTAGCCAAACAGTCCGATTTTGTGTCAATGATAGTGTGTTGATCGTTGTGTGCAACCACACACGTTTTAAAATGCTAAAGAGCATGACCTTTGACATTTGACTTTATTTATTGTACAGGTTGTTTCTTGTGTATTCATTTCTACATAGGTCTCTTTTACCTCTGCATGCTTCTATAGACTGTTTATTTAAGGATGGGAAGTGCCATTAAGTTTAACAGCTTCTCTAGATAGACTGTTTATTTAAGGATAGGAAGTGGCATTAAGTTTAACAACTTTTCTTAACCCTATTACAGGATACTCTTTCTTCTGGTTTCTGTCCCTCTTAAGTGTCTGCCGTTCTTTAACTCTATATTCATTCCTTTTTAACACATTTCTCATTCTCTGTATGAGCTTTCCTTGTTCCGTTCTTAATGTCTTATTTCTCCTCCCCTTAAGTATCGTCCATATTTGAATACGGTGTGTTACTTTTTAACTTTTTCTATACTTAAATAATTTGTGGTAATCTGTTACTTTTTAATATATCTCCCTTTAGGTTCCTTTCTTGTTATTTTGGTGTACCGATTATTGCCTCCTTTTTATCCCCATCTTCACTATTTGCCCTACTTGACCGCTCTAAGTGTAGCTAAGCTGGCCTGGTTTTGTAACTTCTAGTATAAATTTATTTAAGATTATGCACAATTTTTTCAGGGCTTGGACGCAGGGTCGATCGACTTCGAGACTCTCCTGAGTGTGCCCTTGGATTTCTGGGAGAACGAGGTGAACGCCATCTACAAATACTTTGATGAGCAGGTCAACGTCGACTTACCGGAGACCATCATGCTCGAACTGAAAGAACTAGAGAACCGTGTGCAAACCAGCATGTAAAAGAGAGCTCAAGGAACAAGTGAACGTGGGCAGAGAAAGAAATAAACATTAAGGCGAAGTGACCCGAGCATACCCTGGCAGCACATGATATTCTGTTCGTCTTGCTGCGTTCATTTGACCTAATCTCAGAAAGAGGTTTTGACCTTCTTTTTTTCCCCACAGAACCGACTCTCGGATCTGAGAGTCTTGAAGCTGTTTATAAGAAAGACAAAAACAAATATTTTAAGATAATGAAATTCAAAGTTTGTTATTGGAGTGATATATTTTCCACACCATTCCTGATTGTTTGTCGTAATTTCATTATAATCATGAACTCTATTGCCAATTTATCGATCTAATTGAGTCATTCCTTATCGATCACTTAGACGATTTATGAGCTTTAAATGTGATATACATGAAGCTTTTCCATTTTCTAATTCTCTTTATTCTAATCTTACACTCAGTTACTTTCTTATATTGGAAGTATTCTCCACAAATTATTACTTCTTGAAACTGCGCAAACATATATTTTCATTTTTACTATTCCTATAGTTAGTCAACCTCACTGGCAAATACTTGTGTTTGTTTGTCAGTCCTTCATGCTGACTTGAACAGTAAATGAAAATTATGGTCTCCTCGCGTGGCAAATCAGAGGAGAAAAACTGGTATTTCACCGCTTATGTATGTGACGTGTCATCAGTCAGTAGAGCGTTAAAAGCCCAATATGAAACCGCCAAATAAAACGCTTTTCCGAAATCATTCCAGTCTGTTGTTCTGTTCTTTTGTTGCCAATATGCCTGAAGCTCTAAGTGCTCAAGATCTGAATTGCTCACGCGTGTCTGCAACATAAAATTATTTTCTCTCGGGTTCCACCCACTTTTAAAATGTAAGATCAAGTCATTTATGCACAAAGCAATACTTCAAGATACACATAGAGTAAGCTCATTTTTAACTTTATACAAACTTGGACTATGATATTTTTAAGACAGAGGGTTTAACTGTGAATAAATAGTTATGAACTGGTTAAAGAAATTTGTACCTACATACTGGGTCATAAAGATTTGGTTTCTCATTCTTATTATTTATTTCCTTGTACAATTCTTACTAGGGTCTTCATTCTGTAATATAGTCCATTTAACCATTTCAATCAATGATCATAATTAAACTTGTACATGAACTTTGTATAAAGGTGTTACCTGACCACATAGCATACCAGTTTTCTTTGTCTTTTTTTCCTCTTTGGTTCTCTGACTATTGATAAATATATAAAATTTGAAAGCAGAAAATGTTTTCATTAGGATATTGTTGAATTCTCACTTGCACGCGCAAATGTACCATCTGATGCCGTCAGCCGACCTCAAAGAACACCCAGTACAAACGGCTGTGCAGAATCTCTGGAAAGTTAATGAACTCCACTTCCATGAAGAAAACTGTGAAAGTATGTTTGTTTGGATGCTTGATTTTTTTTAACTATGATGTGTTGACAATGAGTATGATGATGGGTTGACTGTGACGACGACGACCGAAGGAAATGTATGTGATAAATTACCCTTGACGTAGAGAGCTAAGAATTGTGCAGTCTCTCTATCACTTTTAAGTATATTCTTGTACGCGAAATATCGCGGTGGTTGGTGACTGTGATATTTTTTTTTTCTCGCCTTTTTTCTTTGTTTTTCTTCAGAATATCAGGTATATGAATAATACAGACATGGAGAAAAGTTTTCTTACATTCCATAGATATATACTGTGTTAATTAAAAGTTTAACAAAGATCTTTAGTTGCATATTGCTCTTGTTTTGATTTGTATATTGTCTTATGTACATTTTAACCGGTAATCAGTGTTTGTTGTCTTTCAGCACGATATGAGTGAGTTTTCATTTGACTGAACAAAGCAAATAATAATTGTAATGTCAAACATATCATTTACTTGTTTGTACATAGTTTTTAAAAATAAAGACGGATATTTTGCACAAAGTATGTTTGCTTTGAATTGAATGGATATCAGTAAGTACGTGACAAATACTCGAATGAGATAAAATGGAGATTGTCTTCTTTATCTTGCCCTTCTGTAAATGGGTTTAGAAAATCAGAATAATAAATATATATACGGTTTGCAATTATTTGTTGTTTATTTAGTTTTACAGTGAATGACTGAGTCTACTTGATGAGATGACTGGATGGTTACATGGGTGGATGTTACTTATTTTGCTAATCTGTTTGTTGGCTGACTGGATAGCTGACGAGTTGATTGGATATTTGACTAAATGATTCATTTACTAACATCTGGATTATTATCAATGTACATTTTAATTTATTTATGTTTTCCTTGGAGTAGCTTACTCACTTACTGCATATTAGGTAACCAGTCGCATATTATATATGTGTACCGTTCATTTGAACATTATGAAACATATCTGGACACTCTCAAAAAACACGTACATTCACGTTTTCAGATATCCTCACAAAAACGTGTACGATGACGTCATTAGACATCCTGATACAAACACAGGTATACATTCAAACATCCTTACATAAACATTTGTACTCATGTAATCAAGCAACCTGACACCAGCATGTAGACTCACCTCATCAGACATCCTCACACAAACGTGTACATCCACGTCATCCGACATCCTCACATAAATATATACACTCATATAATCAAGCATCCTCACGTTATCAGACATCCTCGCACAAATATATACACTACCGTAATCAAACATCCTCATATCAACTTGTACACTCACGTCATCCTCACACAAACATGTCTAACATGTCTATTCACGTCATCAGATATCCTCGCAAAAGCGTGCACATTCGGGTCTTCACACATCCTCACACAAACATGTCCATTCACATCATCAGATATCCTCACACAAACATGTCCATTCACTTCATCTGACATCCTCACACAAACGGGCATATTCGGGTCATCAAACATCCTCATACACACACACAAACACACACACACACACACACACACACACAAGTACTGAGTCTTCACTGCATTGGTAGACTGAGAATTGTCCCAACAATTAAAAGTATTTGGTGTGATAGGCTATTTTATCATCAAATCGATTAAAATATCATATTGTATCCCTCACGTTGCTTTGAGTTTTGACAAGTGGGGTATTAATCAGTGAATACCTAGCAAGATAGCAAAATCCTTCCAATAATGGCAAAAAACCTTACAATATTGGCAAAATTAGACATATGCCCAACAGTTCTCACTGTGCTGAGAGAAGAAGGAAATGTTTCAAAAGTCCAGATATCTTTGTGGAATATAGCACTTGACTCAGAATCGCTAAGAGTTTTGACAAATGAGGCAATTGTTCCTATATAACTTAGAGTACTGACAGATTGAGGTATTTCTCCCAATCAGTTCTGACTGTAGAATGAGGCATTGTCCTAATAGCCCTCAGTGTTTTAGATACATTGAGACATTGTCTTAATAACCTTCAGTGCTTTAGGTATAAAGAGACATTGTAAAGAACACTGGGGTATGTTGTGTGCATTTATGTATATGTGTGTGTGTGTGTGTGCGTACGTGCGTGTATATATGTATGTGTGTGTGGGGGGGTCCTTGTATTATTTCGATACAAAGCATTCAGTTGTATATTGTTTACCAAGATTGCCAGACGGTGAAAGTGGTTAACTAGAAATGGTTGTGCTAAGCTACCATAAACTCTGTGCAACCACCTAGCTAAGTTTGAGACATCTGGACTGCCCGATAGCTAAATAACTAAAAGACGATAAAGGCGCGGAATAAATGACGCCCATTTTGGATTTTTCGACTTGAGTTTATAACACTGGGTTTAGCCTTGGTAAACTGCAATAAAAGTTGAAGACGTATTTTAGCTGTGATTACCACTGCAGCTTGAAATGTGTGTGAAATTCGTTTGTGCACAACCGGATGTTTTCACTTGTAAAGTTGCTCATTTTGGAAATCCCAGCTTGCTGCTGCTTTCTTAGTCGTGCTCAAGTTGCTTGACCCAACTAAAATGGCCCCAGGAGTAAAGAAATAACACTCGAATTTAAAGTCATCTGGATTTTAGATATTTGCTTGTTAATGGTTTAAGCAGTAAGGCGACAATTTTTCAAAGAACCACTTTGGCATATTATCATATGTATATCGCATTCAAGTAGGTCAATGCTACAAAAGACCGTTTAAAAAACTAAAAATAGAACTGCGCTCCTATAAACGCTTTATATCACATGAAATGTTTCCTGTTGTCCGATTTTGGTGGTCGGTAAATAGAGAATGAACGATAAGTAGAGGATAACCGATTGTAGCATAAGAGATGACACTGTTGCATAGGGGTTGACTGATTGTTACATAAAGAATGTTACACAGAGGAGTGACTGGTACATCAAGAATGCCTGTGTGGCAGAGTAAATTTGCCAATCCATATTTCTAGACTTAATTGTTAAATAAACTGTTAAAATTTCAAGGTGACCCGACCTAATGATGGTTCTTCATAAGTGTCAAAGTTGGAGTAACAACTTGAGTTGAGAATATGCTAGAAATTGCTGATTCAATCCAAACCAGAATAAGTAGTTTTTTTTTAATTATCCAATGGTTAAGATTTATGGAAATGAAACCAGGAGTAGAGGTCAAAGGATTATCTGCTGTAGAGAAATTTATTGTCTAATCACTTTGAATTCAGTGTGGCAAGAAGTCCGGTCATGAAAGGCAGCCGTTAGTTTAATGGTGAGTTAACTGACTGATTGAGAGAGAATAGTTCATTCATTTTTGCTATTGATATGTTACGTGATTGTGTTTATGTTATATGATTGTGTTTTACGTAGATATGCTTTACATGAGTAGACTATTATTTCTACAAAATGTGAACTATGATGCTTATGTGAAGTATGCAAAATACTTGATATTGTTTCTAATCACCACACTCATAAAACTATTATGCTGTATTTATTATGCTCTACGCGTGTATCAGGCTAATAAATATGGTTGCAGGAGACTGTACGTTGAGACTTGAATGTTAAAAAGAATGGAGTTAAAAATGAATAAACTAAAAATGTAATAGTTGTTCCGTGATTATATTTTACAGGAAAAGAGCATGCTTTCCTTGTTTTGTCTGAATCTCCTAGTTTACTGATTATAAACCACTATGAACATGGTAGATGTGAGAAGTATCTACCGCAGTGTGTAAGTGTAAGGGATACACTTCACTCCATTGATGTATGGTGGCAAATTATATTAACTACATCAAACAATTTCTGGTACAAGGAAGTTACTGGAAATTGCTACCATAGTTGTCCTACTTAAGGGAGCTAATACAGTGAAGGAGTGCCCAGGTTAACCTCCAGAGAATAGCAGCAGATCAGTGTTCTACAACGTGAGAAAGGAAACATTTGGAATTGACAGTAATAATGCAAACAATAAACTATTGTCTTTCTTACAAATGCCTGTGAAAGACTATTGAGACAGTGCCTAAACCAGGTTATGTACAAACTATTATCACTTATCTCTAATAATTCCATTTCTGTTCTCTGATAGGAACTATCATTTGATTTGTATTGACATTAATCTATTGAATTGTGTGTTAGGATATAAGACTGTATATATATTAAAATTATTCAAATGTAATTTCTTGGAAATATTGAGATCAAGTAATCTTTTTCATTGTATTTGTTATAACTATTTATTGTTAAATTTATTGACCTTCTTAGCATATTGATGACCTTATGTTGGAGAAGAAAGTGGGTGAATGGAGGAGCTCTAAATATAGATTAAAGACGGATTTGTCTTCTCCTTTAATAAGAAGTTTTCCACAGAAATATTGTGTGACGATAAATGTTTGTCTTTAATGTTGTGGAAGAGAGAAAACGTTTACAGCGCCCGCAAATCCGCCGAGAAAGAAGAGTGGTGTCTGTTGAAGAATTATTAATAATATAAATTAAGATTTTCATCGCTTGTAATTAGTTATGGATGATTGCTTAATAATAATCATAACCATTAACTAGGTGGCGTTAGCATCACGGACTGATTGTTACATAGAGGATTGACTGACTAGTATATAAAGAATGACTGATTGTTACATAGAGGATTGTCTGGTACATAAATGATGGTTTATTGTAACACAGAGAATTGACTTACTGGTATATAAAGAATGACTGATTGTTACATAGAGGACTGACTGGTACATAAAGAATGACTGATTGTTACATAGATTGACTGACTGGTACATAAATAATGACTGATTGTTACATAGAGGATTGCCTGACTGGTACATAAAGGATGACTGTTACATAGAGGATTGACTGACTGGTACATAAAGAATGACTGATTGTTACATAGATTGACTGACTGGTACATAAAGAATGACTGATTGTTACATAGAGGATTTACTGACTGATACATAAAGAATGACTGATTGTTACATAGAGGATTGACTGATTGGAACATAAAGAGTGACTGATTGTTACACAAAGGATTGACTGATTGTTACATAAAGGATTGACTGACTGGTACATAAAGGATGACTGCGACTGGTGCGTGGAGGTCGACAGAGTGCCCTCACAGGACGAAAATATCACAGGTTTAATTTAATGGCTCGCGAAATTATCTTTTCAGAATTGTGCAGAAATAAACTTCCCTCTCATTGTGGGTCTTGGCGTTCTAGTTTGTCCTTTGACCTTATCTCATGTTGCCTTTCTGGGCAGCGCCTTTGTGTATCTACGCTGATCAGCATGCTGGCATGCGGTGAATCCGTGTACAGTCCAGTCTAAAATTAATGTGTGCCGATTATTTTTAGAACGAGAGGACTTGCCGGCACGCTCGGCTGTAGTGCACTGCACGAGTTCCAAATCTGCGCGCATGCGCGCTCTCCCTCTATCACACACACACACGCATACACACACAGGTAAGCTCTTGACCTCTTCGGATGAACGCTGCCAGCTGATTCACCACCCTTCCCTTTTACTACCTCCCCAAAAAAATCGACCGACTTTTTTTTTTTAATTCCAGTACTAATGGCTCTTGTAAGTTATCTTTGCCGACAAACAAAGTGTTTATCCGAGTTTTGTGACACATCAGCACTTTGTGCGGAAAAAAGCGGTATGCGCTCGATTGTTGTAGTGTAGACTATTTCGGCCGCCATTTGTCAGCCGATGACCCAAATTAGAATGATGCATTCGAATGCTTCCATTTGTTTTTGACCGTTATATGCTGAAAGATGGGTCGGAAGAACGCATTTTATGTGCCTTTTCTCTTTCAAATTATTTGGGTTTTTTCCA
This sequence comes from Sinotaia quadrata, assembly GCA_028829895.1. Taxonomy (NCBI): domain Eukaryota; kingdom Metazoa; phylum Mollusca; class Gastropoda; order Architaenioglossa; family Viviparidae; genus Sinotaia; species Sinotaia quadrata. Next base: position 69,013,464 of record CM054181.1, read on the forward strand.
GTACCCGATATCTCACGTCAGTTTGTTTGTCTCCATGTAACTATTTGGGGTTTTTTCCAGCACTCGATATCTCATGTCAGTATGTTTGTCTCCTTGTACGTCGATCTGCTTGTTTAACTGCATGTGTATCTGCCGATTTGTGTGCCTGTTAGTCTGTCGCTGTATATGCTTATATAGCTCTGCCTCTCTTTTGTGTCTTGCTATGCATGTGTGTATATCTGTGACTGTTTGCATGTGTGTACCTCTTTGTTAGCGTGCCAGTATACCTCTATGTCCATTGCTTAGGTGAATTCGCGTGATTGCTTTGTAAATAAGTAAATTATTTATATGCATTCACTCTAAATATATATATCTTTCAAATGCGCGCGCGCGCGCACACACACACACACACACACACACACACACACACACACACACACACACATACGCGCGCGCATGAGCAAAAATCCACAGACCTTAATAACAACTATCTTATGTTACCCAGTAGCTGACGAACGGCTCTTCTTAAAGCTCAATTAATCCGACAACGCTGCATTGAAAATTTTGGATTTCACGTTGGAACGCTTCTAATTTAGTATCTGTCATGTCACTGTGAGCTGTAGTGAACCAGGTCGTTTGCACTATTAAAAATACGAATCCGGCCATAGCCATGCAAAGTTCTTATGTGCATTATAAGTGACACACATTAGTCAAGAAAAGAAAAATAACTATAAACAATATAAAAATAAACATAGTAGTTACGATCATAAATAAATCCTCTTTAAACAAATCATTTTTCTTCTAATTTAAATAAATAATTCTCTTTAGTGAATATGTTTGGTGTGGCTTAATGGTAGTCTGACCACATGCATTTCATTACGTTATTTCTTCTTTCTTTCTATTTGAAACACACGTACTGGTAAAGACTTTTTCTTCTATAGTGGTAATGAGTTTGCAATAACCATTGAGTATGTGTGTAATTATTGATTTGTATGAACGAACTTAGGCACAGTGACCTGACTATATAGCTGTTCTTGAGGTGGTGGAACAAACACATGAGTATTGACTTGGCTGTATAACTGTCCTTGAGATAACAGAAAGAACACAGGAGTAATGGCCTGGCTATGTAACTGTTCTTGACATAACGGGAAGAACACAGGAGTTTTGACCTGGTTCTATACCTGTTCTTGAGGTAGTGGTGCGGTGTGTGATATACTTGTGCATACATAAGAGTTAAGGCATGTGTTCATAATATGTGTGCATCGTGTGTGTATGTCTTGAGTATATGTGTGTGTATAATTTGTATATAATGTGCTGTGTGCAAAATGTTTATAATATGTTTGTCAAATGTGTATATGTGTACAATGCATATATGTGTGTATTTTACGCTTATATGTCTAAGTGTATAATGTGTATATCATGTGTTTGTATGTATAATGTGTTTATGCCATGTATATTTATGTTATAGTGCGTATATTATTTTGTGTTGGAATATATAAAATTGTATATCATGTTTGCTTGTGCACATAATGTATGTGTCGTGTGTGTCTCTGTGTGTCTGTGTGTGTGTTTGTGTGTGCAGTGTAGTGTAGTGTGTAGGTCATGTTTATTTATTTGTCTGAGTATATCATGATTATCACGTGTGTTTGATACAATATATATCATGTGCATTGTATATAATGTACGCATGTCACGTGTGTTTGTGTGTATGTATCATATATGTATGTAATGTGTATGTGTCATGTGTGTTTAATGTGTATGTCATCCGTGTACGCCACGTGCATGTGTCTTGTATAGCAAGGTGTCGTAATTTCTATATTTATACATTTATAGCATTGGTACTGTTACGTTTCAGTTTATGTACGGGCACATGAGCTAATGTAGAAATATTTGTCGTAATTTCTAAATCTATTCATTTATAGCATTGCTACTGTTCCGTTCCAGTTTAAGTACGGGCACATGAGCTAATGTACAAATATTTGTTGTAAGCGTACAGTAGTATTAAATATATAATTTGTATATGAGATTGTAGTGTATGTGTGCTTGGTTTGGCCTACGATGGGATATTTATACGTTTGTCAGCTTATAGGGTACACAGTCTAAGTGAGTACACGTATTAAACTATATACCGGTGTGCGTGTTGGTGTATGTGTACCTTAGCATAGGTATAAGCATGAATTAATATGTGGGGATATGTGGATATGCGTATTAATATTAGTGTATGTGTACGTTAGCATAGGTATAAGCATGAATTAATATGTGTGGATATGCGTGTTATAACATTTTTACGTACGAGAATTTCTTAATACATGTACTGTATAACATGGTGGTTATGAAAGTATAACTTTGTATAAACATTTATGCAAACTTTGATTATGTATAAGTAAGTGTGTATAGTAACTGTACAGGTGAGTAATAACCAACATTCGTGTAAGCAAACCACACATGTCTATTATGTGTATGCGTGCGTCTACGTTTTTTGCCTGGGGTGTGGGAAACAGGAGAGCTGACGGGTGTTCTTGATTTACGTTTAGATAATATTTCTTAAATAAAAAAACATCAAAATATTTCAAGGCCCCCTGAGAGCAGCGAAGCAATATGTGTGTGTGGGGAGGGGGGGGGACAAGAAAGATTTATTGTTGGTAGAAAATTACTTGGGTCAAAGTCTTGTTTCAAAAAAATGCCTTGGACTTCGACCGCTCTGTACTTCCAACAAACAAGCTGGTGCAGGGAGGGGAGGGGAGAGTACTCTTTGCCTTTCGTGAACTTGGTGCTCGGAGTTCTCCTAATAGATCAAGGCTAGAGCGATGATTAAGCCGTACTTTAGATTTAAAGTACACGTGACCTAAAACAACTGCATGATAACTACTGCTCAAATTCTTGGCTCGAAGGGATCCTATACACTTTTTTCTTTTTTTGGTTGTACTTAGGTATACTTCATACGAATGCACTATTATGCATTTGCTAGTGTCGTCCAAAAATAAGCACAAGTTGTGTTTTTTTTAAGTGACCCGACGCTAACTCGTGTAGCATCGACCAGCCTTGACAGCACGCAACAGCTGATCGAAGGTGACGGAGGTGTGATTATTCTCAGCCAATCAGAGCTCGACAAGGTGCTCACACCCCTTCGCCCAGCAAGATCAAGGTGACTTGTTGTCATGCGCAGTTACCCCAACACCAGCTCTAAATGATAAATCATTCTTATTTCTCTTCTTATTTTTTCTTCTCAACGCATTATTGGCTTCTAAGTAAAGAAAACAACACATAATATAAAGACTGGTTCAGATCCACATTGCTGATAGCTATGTATTAATCGGAAAATCATTTTTAAATACGAATGAGACCTGACCTACTTTGTGACGTCAATGAGAGGGAACTATTGATTTGTCAGTCAACACAGGTCAGCGATATGCGAGGCAGATGTTCTATGAAAAACTTGCCTGTTTGTTGTTCTTCCACTATGACAATGATGTATTTAGACAAATACAATCAACACTGGCCTATATATTGCTACATAGACATTTATATAAATTACGAACATTGAATACTGAGGCATGATTAATTAATGCTGATGTATGTACATGCTACGAAACTGACTAGGGAGATATAATAAACACATATCTATGTACAAAATATGATCAGCACTTAATCTATGTACATACTATGAACACTGACTACCGAGGTGCAATCAGCACTGATGTATGGACGATAATCACTGTTAGCATGAAATCAACACTTATTTTATTTCTTTCAACACCAGTCTATGAACTCAACTCAAATCTCTGTGAATTTAACACTAATCTGACCACAGTCAACACTGATATATAAATATATTTTACTCTGAATTTTATCGTGAAGTGAGAAAGAGCGAGATGGCACAATATCCCAGTTATTACCGAGATAGTACAAAATATTCAAATTATTACAGACAAAACACGATTACACTCCAGTTATTATCAACATAGCACAATACTCTCCAGTTATTATCAACATAACACAATGCATCACAGAGTTATTATCAACATATCAACAATATACTCCAGTTGTTACCGAGAACACAGTATATCCATTTATTTATATATATATATAATTACCGAGAGAGCACAATATACTCCAATTATTACTGATAGAGCACATGATACTCCAATTATTACAGACAGAACACAATATACTCCAATTATTACCGACATAACACAATATATTCCAATTATTAACAACAGAGCACAACATACTCCAATTATTACAGACAGAACACAAAATACTCCAATTATTACCGACAGAACACAATATAGTCCAATTATTAACAACAGAGCACAAAATACTCCAATTATTACCGACAGAACACAATATAGTCCAATTATTAACAACAGAGCACAACATACTCCAATTATTACAGACAGAACACAAAATACTCCAATTATTACCGACAGAACACAATATAGTCCAATTATTAACAACAGAGCACAAAATACTCCAATCATTACAGACAGAGCACAAGGCACTCCAATTATTACAGACAGAACACAAAATACTCCAATCATTACAGACAGAGCACAAGACACTCCAATTATTACAGACAGAGCACAAGACACTCCAATTAATTATTACAGACAGAGCACAAGATATTCCAGTTAGTAACGAGAGCACAATATACTTCAGTTATTAGCGACAGAACACAATATATCCTACTTATTACCGAAATAGCATAATAGATAGAGATTGTACAATATTCTTCTAGGAGGGGTAGGTGGGTGTTGCACTGTATACTTCATTTCTTATTGAGAAGCCACTCTGTTAATACAGAGGTAGCAACACATAATATATTATTACAAAGAGGGCACAATAATATCCCATTATAACCATGAGGGTGAAATATACAGCTGTTAATGAGAAGGCACAAAATATGCTATTTATTGCAGTGATGGTGCAATGTTGATGTTTACAATTTGACTCTAAATAAATCGGGGGTCTTGGGAGACCAGTGTGTACCTCATTTTGTATCTGTTTGTATATTATATTGTTGTAGATTATTAATTTACTTTTTTTAAATTTTGAATTGACATGATTATAAAATATGACTGAGGGTTATTGGGGGTGGAGCCGAATGTGAAATGAAAGATAATCTATGTTGTAATCAGTCAAGTTAAGATAACTATTCCAACCCATGCTTATACACGAATTTACCTGTCATTACTTTGAATGCCGGAACTCGAGTGAAACTTAATTGTAAAGGCTGAAGGGTGAATTAGACAACCAGTCTGTCATAGGAGTAGGTGTGTATATTAGAATTAATAACTTTAAAGCCGTATACTGAGATAGGGTCGTTAAAGATAAACTGGTATTTAACATACGCCAATACAGACAAACAGGTACACACCAATACGGATACATCTCTATATACTAATACAGATACACATATAATATATACACCAATACAGATACACATATAATATATACACCAATACAGATACACATATAATATATACACCAATACAGATACACATATAATATGTACACCAATACAGATACACATAAATATATACACCAATACAGACAGAAACACACACCGTCTTCCATCAGACTTCACATAGCCACCGGACCTTTATAATTATGCATGCCGCAATAACACTGTCGAGACAAACTGGTGCATTATTCAAGAACGAAGAAGCCTGGCAAGAAAAGAATTTAATTAGTCAATTGTTTTGCCCAAAATAAAGCTCTCTTCCGCAATATAATTGGCAAACATCACGGTGTTCTTTTCAGTCACTGGTATACAGCCTAGTGACGAGCAAGACACCAAATAGACAAGACTTTTAAAAACCGTATTGACTACAAGTAGAACCGTCTGGTTTCTATAAAATAATACTTCACGCGTATTTTAACATTAAAAGCTAATGTAGTCAAGACCATGCCATAGATGTCCAGACAACAAAACTGAAATAAATATTAATCTAGAGCAGGTAGAATATGTAAATCAAATTAAGCAACTAGTTATCTAGACAATAAAATGAAACAAATATTAGTCTGAAGCAAGTAGAATGTGTAAATGAAATAAAACAACTAGTTATCTAGACAATAAAATGAAACAAACATTAATCTGAAACAAGTCTAATGTGTAAATTAAATGAAACAACTATCGCTAATTAAACTGCAACGATTCTGAATGCGTGTGAGAGTAAACATCTAAACTGGAAAGAAGTCTGATGAAATCCAGCCAGAGAGAAGGCAAGCGATAGCAATATATGTTCAGTTCATAACTGTAATCGATTCGATTTTCCGGCCAAGAGATAGATGTCATGCGCTGTAGTGTGACTAGTTTCTCTCCTCCGAGAGATAGCTGTCATGCGTTTTAGCGTGACTAGTTTCTCTCCTTCGAGAGATAGCTGTCATGCGTTTAGCGTGACTAGTTTCTCTCCTCCGAGAGATAGCTGTCATGCGTTTAGCGTGACTAGTTTCTCTCCTCCGAGAGATAGCTGTCATGCGTTTTAGCGTGTCTAGTTTCTCTCCTCCGAGAGATAGTTGTCATGCGTTTTAGTGTGACTAATTTCTCTCCTCCAAGAGATAGTTGTCGTGCATTGTTGTGTGACTATTTTCTCTCCTCCAAGAGATAGCTGTCATGCACTGTATTGTAACTAATTTCTCTCCTCCAAGAGATAGTTGTCATGCTCTGTAGTGTGACTAGTTTCTCTCCTCCAAGAGATAGCTGTCATCCGTTTTAGCGTGACTAATTTCTCTCCTCCAAGAGATAGTTGTCGTTCGTGCATTGTAGTGTGACTAATTTCTCTCCTCCAAAAGATAGCTGTCATGCGCTGTAGTGTGACTAATTTCTCTTTTATTGTCAATGGAACACTATGCCCCATTAATCTGTTGTCCGTGGGATTTAGTGTAAATACCGTGTCTCGCGTTCCACTCTACTTCACCTTCAAGGCCCAGAAGTTCCACATAAAACCATTTCTCACTCTTAGCTTGGGATGAATACGTCACGGTCCATGGTCGATCAGTACAAGCGCATAGCTCGAACAATTTCATTTCATTATTCAAAATAAATCTTGCTTTGTCTGATGCAACTATTTCCCCTCTCCACGCGGATCAGCTATAGCTGAATCTATAACTTGTGTGCGGCTTCCTTCATCAATACATTTTATTTTAAATACAGCTTTGACGTCACTAATAGTCATTCCACAAACGGATCTGAATCTGTAGAAATGTTCAGTGTTGTCGGGTGTGGCGTGAAGTTCACTTGGCGCCCAGCGAGTGGAAAGAGAAGGAGTGTGAGAGGGGACTGTGTCTAGAAATTCCATGACGTCCTGTTTGCATCGAGTACCTGTACATCCGCTTCTTTCTCATTTAGGCCATCTCCGGGAGAGTGTTCGCTGGGTCCCACGGGTGTCCGTACTAATACGTCTGGGCCGTCTTCTTTGCGGTTTAAATATTAAAGATTGAGCACGGGGCGGACACTATACAGTACATTGAACTGGAAATAATTATCCTCTGCGCTGTCAGTTGTGTTGCAAATACGATTTAGTAATTGCTTTGAACACCTACCGTCAATAAGATCGTTTTGGCAGATCCTTAGCACAAACTCAGACAAATGCACATCTACAAATGTGTAATCACACGCAATGTGTACATGCAACCATATGTACTTACATACAATTACGCACATATACATACATTTATCGTCTCAAAGTATGTGCTTCAGTACACATAATCTGAATTCACTTGTACAGTGCAAATTTACTATGCAAATACACAAATGAATGACACCTACTCACTTACAATTTAATCATAGATACATCTTTTCTACCTCGACGCAGATGAAACAAATTAGCGCGAAAGCGGCGGAAGCCGGAAGCGCCCCCTACAATCAATCAAATCAAGATGAAACAAAGATTTTAGTCAGCATCATAATTATCCACTGAGTCATGTGTTGTAAAGTATTATTGCTGAACTACTTTTGGAGTACATGTATTTGTATTATTTTTCTTTTCAGTTTGTAAGTTTAATAAACCCTTCAGGATGGCGACCAATCAATGGTGTTCAATAGCTTTGCATGTATGGTTGTGAGTCAGTTGACAAGATAATGGAACCCAATGGATTCTCCCTCCTTAACTTTTGTATTTGTTTCTCTGATATTCAGTAGAGTCCAGTGAAATTATTTTCATTCCGATGACCAATACAATGGTGTCGAATGGGCTGGGGTTTATGACTAATCTGATGACGGTCAAGTGTCCTGTAGACTAGCCCTTTTATTTTAGTCCGATGATGACTTCATTGTGTCCAATTCATTGATCTGTTCTAAACCATTAATGATTTCTAATGAATTGATCAATTTCGCTTTGACTACAATGACCATCAGTGGTATCCAAGGGATTGGCTTATTTGGCTTTGAGCGTAAGTGTCCAGTCATTGGTGTCCATTGAATTGACTTATTACGTATTGAGTCCGATGACCAAATGAATGGTTCTGTTGGCTTGACTTATTTAACTCCGAGTCTGATGACCAGTGAATGGTTTCCTATATAAAATTCATAAGTATTATTCTGTTTTTTTAGGGCTAATGTTGCCCTTCTGATCTAATTCCAAGGGCTAATTTTGCACTTTTGATCTAATTCCAAGGGCTAATTTTGCACTTTTGATCTAATTCCAAGGGCTAATTTTGCACTTTTGATCTAATTCCAATGTACTTTTCAATAAATACCTGAGGAACAATAGGTAATTCTAGATGACCCTGACCTAATTCTAGTGTACTTGTTCATAAATGTTGTACTGGGAGAACAAGGGGGTAATTCTGTCCCTCTGACCAAATTCCAATGTACTTGATAGGGCTAATTTTGCCTCTCTGACCAAATTCCAATGAGCATTTCAGAAAATCCGTGTAAAAGCTACAGTTAGTTATATATGTGCTTCTAAATGTGGCTACTAATGGGGGTGTACGACAAACATAGATTTAGAATACAGTGCATCCATAGTCATACTTAGTTCTTTCCTAGTCAAACATTATTTGTAATTTGTAGAAAAAAGCAGTATTGAAAAAATTAGTAATTTACGAATGAAAGACGAATTATCAATCGGTACCAAAGCATTTGCACAAGACATTTGTTTAGATCAACAATCAAATATCATCTAATACACGCATTGAATGCGTATGTGTGACAGTGACGACACAGAGTAGTTTCCGTGACGTAATTACTAACAGCACAATGACGTAGTGGATATATTTTGTTCGTGTGAGTGTTCACCTCTAAAAATAGGTGACTTGCTCACCCGAGTCACTTCTCTAGGGTCGGCACTTCCAAATAAAACAAACTAAAATTATATAGTAGTTGGGTCAAACCGATAGCCAGGCATGCTGAAACGAAACGAGGTCAGGACATTGCTACCAAAACAAACTAGGGCCCAGCAATTCAATGCCAACCCAGCCCGATATTTTGGTTTCTTATAATCCAGAGTGGGCACAAGGTCAACGGAAAGAATAATAACGTTTGTAGACCCCCTCCCGCTCCCTTTTTTTGCGCCTTGTTGTCAACCTGTGCAATCTTAAAGATGCATCTTACACTTGAATCGAGCAGTCCAATTCCCTTCTCCCCTGAAACCAGCACTGTTTCCAACGTCTTCTATGTGCCAAAGAGTACCATCCGTGTCATCTATGGCAGCTTTCCTGAGCTGCCCAAGAAAGTAAGTGTCTCTGTGTGAAGAGTAAGTTTTCCTACTGATGGTGAAAAGTGCAGTAGTGGTTTGATAGAGTTGAGTGAGTGTGTGTGTGTGTGTGTGTGTGTGTGTGTGTGTGTGTGTGTGTGCGCGCGCGCGCGCGCGTGTGCGTGTGCCTGTGTAAAAGTGTAAGCAGGAGGAGAGGGATGCATGATAGACGTTTGCTTCATTCTGATGGTTAGTATACCTGTGGAGAAGTAAATTTGCCAATCTGTATTTCTAAGCTTAATTATTATATAAATTGTTAAATGTCCAGGTGATATGACCTTGGGCACTGCTTGTGCTGACATTTTAAGTGTCAAAATTGGAAGTAAACCACTCAGGTAAAGAATATGCCCGAGCTTGCTGGGTTTTAAACCGGTTTTAGGTAAATGATTAGTTTTTATTATCAGATAGTTAAGATTTACAAGAACGAGACCAGACAATGAGCAGAGATCAATGTTTACCTGTTGAAAAGAATTTATTTTCTAATCACTTTGAATCTGTAGTGGCAGAGACCAGTCTTGAAAGGCGGCCTTTAGCTTAAAGGTAAGTTAACTGTCTCAGGGAGAGTAGACATAAATATTTCATGATTTACCTATTGATATAGAGCTGTATTATGTGCGTAGACTATTCTTTCTACAAATTGTGAACTGTGATGCTTTCATGTAGTATGCTAAACACTTGACATTGTTTCTAGTGAACCTGTTCATAAACTATTATGTTGTATTTATTATGCTCTGTGTGTGTGTGTTAATTGTGTGTGTGTGTGTGGGTGGGGCTAATAAATACTTTTGCAGGAAACTGTAAGTTGATACTTGAATGTAAGAATGAATGGAGTTAGAGATGAATAAACTGGAAACTTATCGATTGTTCCCTGATTATATTTTACAGGGAAGAAGCAGCCTTTTTTGTTTCCACCAGAATCTCTCAGGTTACTGATTTATAAACTGCTACAACCATGGTAGACATGAAAAATATCTACCTGTGTCTAATTATCACACATTTATCGTTTGCTCATATGAATGAACCAAATAACTACCACAGTGCCATAGGACTTGAACCAAATAACTACCACAGTGCCATAGGACTTGAACCAAATAACTACCACAGTGCCATAGGACTTGAACCAAATAACTACCACAGTGCCATAGGACTTGAACCAAATAACTACCACAGTGCCATAGGACTTGAACCAAATAACTACCACAGTGCCATAGGACTTGAACCAAATAACTACCACAGTGCCATAGGACTTGAACCAAATAACTACCACAGTGCCATAGGACTTGAACCAAATAACTACCACAGTGCCATAGGACTCAAACAGACATTCTCTTATGCCACCACTATCACTTTTCTATTCTCTCTATATTTTATTGTTCATCTTTCTGTTAGGTGTGGCCAGCCAGAAGGTTGTTTTAGGGATTAACCTAGTGTGAAAGGGTTTAATTGTTTCTTATGTAACAAATATTTTATATTAATAAATATTCATTCACATGCATTTATAATCATTCTCTCTATTATTAACAAACAACCCCGCCCTTGACGGGGTCTTTGTATTTGCTGTCGGGAGTGACTAAGTCAATCCCTGAGTATGTAATGTCGAATTACCTCCCGTCCCAGGTGTTACTTGTCCGAAGTAAAGGTACTGGCTGAACTATCACATCAGTTGTTAAGTCCTTCTACTTCTCCCCACACATAACTCCAATTCCAGCAACAGGGGACCTATTCCTAAAAATGTGCATGACCATCTTGTCATCAGTTATTAGGTCATTAGCAAGCCCCCACCCCTGTTACCCCTGCACATTACCTCTCTAAAGAATTTAACGAGAGTGGAAAGGTAAAATTCAACAAATTTATTAGAACTAACAAGCAAGAATAAATTTAAGATTTACAATAATCTCATCAATCACACAAGGCAATGCATAAAGATCGCAGATTTCTCAAACAATTACTGCAATAAGCTTAATCAATTAGAAAATATGTCATCAAATAATTTCCAGTCACTACAATGACTATCAGAAATAAGAATATAAGAAATTTAGAAATTTACAGTTAATCATAGAATATGATACAGACACATTTAATGAGCATATGTACGATTCACATGGTTTGTATCTGCGTGTGGTGGTTTCTATCCCTGTAAAGTCGAGCAGACTGGCTGGCGAAGAATGGATACTGATGCCAAGCCATGAAACAGTTCTTTATGGCACACATATATCATCCAAGGAATCACACAGTCACAGTTACAGTTTTAGACACGAATATACAATCACTTGATACGCAGAGTTAAATATAACTTTACACCCATCTTTGTTAGATTTACTCTGTCCCCTACACCTTGATGAGTACACTCATGAATCTTCATCGCCGGTGCCTATCTCTTGGACTAAGCACCCTCTGAGGATGTCCTTGACCATAATACTCTCCATTTATGTCACTTGTATCCACCGTATGGTATGCAGTACCATATCCGTCAAGTTAAGGCCCAGAGTCCTCACAAGAACCTCTGCATACTGACTGTTCCCCCATTGTCTTCTGTAGACCAACAGCGGACTTGTTTATAGCAGAATGCCGGTCGAACCCTGTAATTGGTTGCACCTCAAAATATCTTCAAAGCTCGCATTTAGAAACTTCAACTGAACTGGCGACTGAACTGGTGACTGACTTTTAAAGCTGTAACATATGTTCTTGTGCATCAATACTCAGTTTACAAAGTTTTAAAGTCTGTAATCTTATTCTCGTTCTTCATACTTCATTTCTTTACAACTTTGTTCATTTAATTATTTACATCAAAAATAAAATTACAAGTTTCAATCACTCAAAGAGTTAAAAGGAATTTACGACAAGAATAAAATAGAATGCAATAAAATACAATAATATCTGTTTAAAGAAATCATTATTACAAATAGCGATTAACTAGACAAGACATACCTTTAGACCGCGAAATGTCAGCAACACTGGACTTCCCTTTTAAAAGTAATTTAATTTAATCAGGGACGGGGTATTTAAATGAGTTAGGGTTTTTGCTGGGCGTTGCGCTGAAAATATGGTGCTAAAAGTCAGCGTCTGCCTCCTGGTCTTAATTAGTTCCTTAGTCTTTCCCCTTTGTCTGTGCATAGTCACGGATGAATGACGGTTCTCTAAAGGTCGGTGTCTCCTAAGATAGTTAGGTCTATAGAATTTTACCTAGGTGCTCGTGCGGTCTCATCTCTCCTGTCCTGCAACGCGTGCAGTTACATAGAGCCCTCCACGGTGAGCCGTCTTAATGCAACTCTTACCAGACTGTGTTGAATGTAGCTGCTCAAACTTAGCATGCCTTTCTTGTAACGACGTGGTCCTCCATCTTATTATATAATTTCTCACCCTCAAGTTGACCTTAAAATTAGGTCAAAGTAAAATTATGCTTATAATTAAAATATATAGGAAAAATAATTATAATATGGTTGGATTGCATTTCGGTTTCATACCTAGTGTTACGGGTGGCCTAGGGTGGTGGAGAATTAGCATCTTACCCATCTCCTAGAAAAACGTCACACAATCCAATACTCCATTTGTAATTATCTAGTACATAGCGGTAACTTTTACTTTGTTTCTATTTAACTATTTAATCTGTTTTTCATTGGTAACCAAACATCTAATTCCTTTAATGCGTGCGTACTATTGCTTCTGTTCAAGGTCATCTAACAGGTGATTACCACAGGTTTCCAAGATTTTTTTAAAGGATGGATGTGCAGGCTTTCTGGATTGCTATCGCAATTACTAATATATGGTTGTGTAGTTTCCATTGATACCTAAATAATTATCTTGGTATGGTTACTTTTGATGAAGACTTGCTGCTTCTTTCTTTTTTGTATCTGCCATGTCCAGCACTATGTTAAAGAGTATGCAGTGTGGGGCAAGCCACACGCCATTCCCTTTTTTGTCTCTCTGCCAGGCCTGACACCTTTCACTTTCATGTCTGTCTGCCAAGCCTGACACCTTTCACTTTCCTGTCTGTCTGTCTGATAACATTCACTTTTCTGTCTATCAGGTCTAACACCATTCTTTTTTCCGTGTGGTCTGCCAAACCTGACGCCATTCCCTTTTCTGTCTGTCTGCCAGGCCTAACACCATACGCTGTTTTGTCTGTCTGCCAGGCCTAACACCATACACTGTTTTGTCTGTCTGACAGGTCTGACACCATACACTGTTTTGTCTGTCTGACAGGTCTGACACCATACACTGTTTTGTCTGTCTAACAGGTTTGACACATACACTCTTCTGTCTGTCTGCCAGGTCCGACACTATGTGGAAGAGTATGCAATGCTGTGCAAACCTGACACTATTCACATATGTGACGGCTCGGATTTCGAGACTGAAATCCTCCAGTACATTCTTCAAATGGACGGCATCCTCAAACGGGTACCTAAATATGACAATTGGTAGGTTTTCATTTCTTAATATATGCATGTATCTATATAAATCTAAAATGTTTGTCCAATCCTTCTCTGAGCAGACAGTTATAAGAAAAGCATGATGGGATTTGACACCCCTTGACTAAATAAAGTAATGCTTGCGTGTCAGTTCCTCTAATGACAGCTAAAAAATTGCCTGACTTTCCCTTGCCTTAATGCCTTAATATTTATTGCTTTCTCTTTAGTGATATTTGTAATATTGGTTGATCTTTGTGGGTTGACTGCTGTAGTGTTGCCTCTTTTCTAAAATGTCTGAAATAATGTTTTCCTGTACGCCTCTCTATAGACTGATGTAACGTTTGCCTAAAGCCCTTTATTGATCGCTGTTTCCCTGTTCTCTGTATTGATGTAATGTTTTCTTAATCTTTTCTATATATTGCCTGATGTCATGTTTTATCTTCTCAAAACTGACTGCTGTAATTAATATTTTTCTGTTCTTTCTTGTAGAGTTTGATGTGTAATGTGTCTCTGGTCTTTCTTGTGTTACATGCTATTGTTCTTTCCTGTATTATTGCCTGCCATGTTATATCTGTACTTTCTCTTCCAAGGCTTTGCGAACAGAAAAACTGTACAGTTTTCAAGAATACTTTACAGTTTTTCTATGGAAAGTATGCTGACAAAAAGAAACTAGTATAGTTAAACACGCACTCACACACGCACGCACATGCACAAACGCAAAGTCACACACATACACACACACACACACACACACACACACATATATATATATATATATATATATATATATATATATATGGTTTCTTGAGAAGACGCCACAACGATAGCATTTCCCTTTATTATCAATTGTTCAACAAGGACATTTCTCTTTATTTACAATGGTTCATTAAGGACATTTCTCTTTATTTACAATGGTTCATTAAGGACATTTCTCTTTATTTACAATTCTTCATTAAGGACATTTCTCTTTATTCACAATGTCTCCTTAAGGACATTGCTCTTCATTTTCAATTGTCAATTGGGAAGTTTTCCCTGTATCGGGAATACCTCTTTGTACTTGCAATGCTTCATAACCACTCTCAAACAATTGCTTACTTATTTACTTTATTACTTACTTGCTTTTGAATATTAAAGAATTCCTTCTTTAGTTTGATATCTTAACTCCAATCCATGTAAATATAAGATAAAACCATTTGAATATGACTGCTTGTAATTCAATACAATTATTTTATTTTTAAAATAGTCATATTTCTTGTCGGGTTTAAGAAAATTAGCAGTTTGTTAACCGTTTCACTATTGCATTGGAAATAAAGCTACTGTCTCAGTTTTTGAAACAAGCAAAAAAGTGAAGTATTTGATAAAATCCTCAAAATTACCTCAACAGGTGCCCTAGAAAGAATTGAAATTGTTTAATAGGTGAAAGTTTTGTTATAATATATTTTTATGTCCAAGCTAGTTTTGAATGTCTCTTCACTTCATCAGTCATACATGTTATTTGTTGCGCTGTCTAATTTGAAAATTACAATGTTGTTACATCCTGAAAACAAACCAGTTGGAAAACCAAGACTGATCCAGGTGATGTAGCCCGAGTAGAGCGACTGACCTACATTTGTACGCATGAACACAGAGACGCGGTACCCATAACTAAACATGGCGCCAGGTCACAACTCGGGAACTGGATGTCACCTGAGGACATGGAGCATGAACTGAACAGTCGTTTCCCTAACTGCATGAAAGGTATGAAGAAAGAAATGTGCCATTTTCAAGAAAACAGAATTATCTCTCACACACTCGCTCGCTCTGTCTCTCTCTCTCTCTCTGGTCTCTTTCTTTCTCTATCAGTCGCTCTCTCTGCCTGTGTGTCTCTATCTCTCTTTCTTTCTATGTTTTTGTGTGTCTCTGTCTCTGGACTCTCTTTTTTTCTCTCTCTCTGGTTTCTCTTTCTTTCTCTCTGTCTCTCTCTTTAAGTTTTATATAGCTCACTACATGAAAAAGTAATTACATTTTATGAGGATTCTCGAGTAAATTGTTTCAATGTTGACAAATGATTTCTTGGGAAATGTTCGGCCACGGTATCGTGATTCTGCAGACACACAGTGTACACACGTACCAAGCTCTGACAGTATACACGTACCAAGCCCGAACAGTGTACACATTTATTATTTAAAAGATCTATAGTTAATCTTAATAAGTCTTCCTATATGAATTACCTAATGTTCTGAAGGCGACTTGGTCAGTCGGTCTGCGAGACCCACACGATATCATTACCCAAACTTTTTCACATTAGTGACATATGACCTCTCGCATTAAAGACTTCATTTGGGCCTGTTTTCTTCAGTTAATTTATAAATTCCTCTCCCATAGCTGTAAATCCACTATACTTCAAACAAATGTAAATAAGAGAGGCTAGAACTGGAATAAAATTTTAATGCTATTCAAATAAAGATTTCATTATAATTTAGTATTACAAATGTCCACACACTTCAGGTAAAACTCAATTGCAACTCGCAGCACACACTAGCAATTATACATTCACTTAAACATCTTGAAAATATCAATGTAAATAATAAATCTTCAACTCACTCAGACCTTTTCTTGAGAGTATCAAATATGTAATAAATCTTCACACTCACCCAGACGTCTTGAACATATAATACATATAATAAATCTCATAAAAATGTGAAGTTTCTAATAAATAATTTAGATCACTGTCAATATGTTTTATGGGAGGCTTTCATAAATTTAGCATGAAAATATATCATCAGTTTCTTAAAATATATACATCTTTAACACATGCCTAAACGAGAAGTAATTTCTTTCTTAACAAATTAACTAATGATCACAGTTGTCATATTAATAAAACATGAATGTAATCTAATTACAGTTGATGTTTTCTCATACAATGTAATACTGAAAGTCAAATAAAATTCATCACTTGGAAATATCTTTGTTAATTTTTACACACTTAATATAAATTTTAATTCTATAGTTCATACGCTCAGAACATTTTCAATACATATATTGTTGCATTCACCTCCTGAAACGTAATAGTGACAAAAATAATGATGTTCTAGGTCGCACAATGTTCGTTATACCCTTTAGCATGGGTCCGGTGGGCTCGCCTTTCTCCAAGATCGGCATTCAGCTCACAGACTCAGCCTACGTCGTCATCAGCATGCGAATCATGACCAGAGTCGGTACCAAAGTGCTGAATGCGTTGGGAGACGGGCCATTTGTCAAGTGTTTGCACTCTGTGGGCCGTCCACTTCCCCTCACAAGTAAGTGAAATGGTACTCACTATGTCAGATTATTATCAGTTAGGTCAAATTAATATTATTTTTGTTTTAATGTGACTTAAATAGCCAATAACTTAAATCATGTTGTACGTGACTGTAATCCGAAACTGGTCACACATTAACTGTTACAGCGGATCTCATTAACAACTGGCCGTGCAATCCCAAGATGACATTGATTGCTCACATGCCTGAGAGGAATGAAGTTTGCTCTTTTGGAAGTGGTTATGGTGGCAACTCGCTACTGGGCAAAAAATGCTTGGCACTCCGAATTGGGTCCTACCTTGGGTATCACGAAGGCTGGCTTGCTGAACACATGTTGGTGAGTAAGTTTTACCTCTGTACTAACGAGTTACTTTATCTCGATATTCTGGTGAGTAACTTTTACTTTTGTGCTAATGAGTGACTTTCATCTCGACAATTTTGTGAGTGATTTTTACGTTTTTGTTAAGGAGTAGCTTTTATCTCGACATTCTTGTGAGTAAGTTTTACTTTGTTAAGGCACTGCATTTATGTCATCAATCTGGTGAGTTAGATGTACCTTATTTTATGGAGTGACTTTCATAGTTAAAGGTGAGTAAATTTTACCTTGTGCAGTGGGTTAGTTTTAATCTTTAAAATGGTTCGTGTATTTGCCTCTGCGATGAATGCATTTGTCTCTGTTTGGTGAGTTGTATTTGTACTAGTGAGATAATTTTCTCCCTGAGTTATATTTATTTGAGGTAAATGAACATTCATGCTGAATAAAATTTCAAAATACTAGATACATCAAACTGCACATTAATTAAAATTGAACTTTTAGTCAGTGAAAACATCTTAGCGTGATGCTAACATGCAGGTTTTATTTTAATGTTTAATTGATGTATGTCCAGATCATGGGCGTTGAAAACACAAAGACCAAAGAAAAACGCTACTTTGTAGCGGCCTTTCCCAGCGCGTGCGGTAAAACCAACATGGCCATGATGAAGCCCACCCTCCCGCACATCAAGGTCACGGTTGTCGGTGACGACATTGCGTGGATGCGGTTCGATTCCAACGGACGCTTGAGAGCAATTAATCCTGAGTTTGGCTTCTTTGGGGTGGCTCCTGGTACGTCTTTCCTTTTCTAGTCATAAGATTTGTCTCAAGGTCAATTATTATTAATTTACTTAAAAACAGAATCCCAATCGATTGCACAAGATGAAAATAGTAATATCAACCAGACGCTATTTAGATTTGTCGCAAGGTTAATTATTAAAAGTTTACTTGAAAAACAGAATTCCAATCGATTGCACATTACCCTCACCATTCACTCCGCTATGTTCTGCCTTACATAGTTCTTGAGCGCTCGTCTGTATGTCTTGTTTAGCATATACGAAAGTCAATCAATGAAGAAGGCAGGTCTAGGTGTTTCGTCACTTTCCTGTGAATGACCACTGAAAATCTGCTGTATAAATCAAGAACACTCTGTTGTCCCTACTGATGTTGCAATTGAAGTAACAACCTCCCAGTAGACATATAACGTACAGGTCAGTCAAATGTAGTCAAAATTATGTTTCTACTAAAGATGGAGAAGACAGGAGTCCTTTTCAGTAATACGAGTGCCTAACTGGATGGTTCAGGGTTTGCAAAGCCAGGTTCAAATTGTGAGATAAATATTCAAGCTGTGATATTAATGTTCAAGTTGTAAGATACGTGTTCAAACTGGGAGATAAATGTTCCAGTTTCGAGATAGATATTCAAGTTTAGAGATAAATATTCAAGTTGTAATATAAGTGTTCAAATAGTGAGATAAACATTCCAGTTTTGAGATACATATTCAAGTTGCAAAATAACTGTTCAAATATTGATATAAATATTCCAGTTTCGAGTTAAATATTCAAGTTTTTAGATAAATATTCAAGTTTTTAGATAAATATTCAAGTTGAGAGATAAATGTTCAAGTTGAGAGATAAATATTCAAGTTGTGAGATAAATGTTTAAGTTGTGAAGTAAATGTTCAAGATGCGAGATAAATGTTTCTTCTATTCTACTGAACTGGACAGGCACCTCGTCCAAGACAAACCCATACGCGATGCAAATGATCCAGCACAATACCATATTCACCAACGTTGCGGAGACGAGCGATGGCGGTGTGTTTTGGGAGGGCCTTGAGGACGAAATAGAGGACGGCATCAAGATCAAATCATGGCTGGGTGACGATGAATGGAACAAAGAATCTAGGGACAAGTCCGCTGCTCATCCCAATTCCAGGTTAAATAAAAAAGCACCCTTAATCTTATGTGCACCAACATCCAAGTTCCAGGTATGCAAATACCTATTTCCAAATATACGCGCACCAACATTCCATGCGCAATAGTATCCTAACTCCAGTTACAAAACCACCCTAATTTCAGGTACTAAACCAATTTTAAATCGGTACAAAACCACCCTAATTCCAGGTACTAAACCAATTTTAACTCCAGGTACAAAACCACCCTAATTCCAGGTACTAAACCAATTTTAACTCCAGGTACAAAACCACCCTAATTCCTTGTACAGAAACCAATTTTAACTCCAGGTACAAAACCACCCTAATTCCAGGTACTAAACCAACTTAACTCCAGATATATAACCATCCTAATTCCAGTTACAAAACCACCATAAAAGCAGGTGTTGTAGCACCCTAATTCCAGGTATCATAACACCCTAAACTATGACGCGGTTCTGGATATAACCCTAAATCCACATGCAATAGGACACTAACTTTAGATACAAAGCACCTAATTCCATTTACAATGGACTGCTTTTGTAGTTTTCTATCAAAGTTATATTTTTGTACCATCCCATAATACAAATCAATAACAAAAGAAGTCTGTTGAATTGTAAATGAAAATTAAATTCACTTTCACTTAAAGTTTATGTTCGTGTTTTTACTTGTAGGAAGTGAGAACGTTATGAAAATCATTTACATGCAACAAGAAATGGGAATATAAAGAAAGAAGTATTGTCCAATTTCAGCCCTGCTCCCTTGACACCAAGTATTGTCTTAGGTTCATTTAATTATAATAGATCTTTTATTACAACGTCTCCCAATCAAATGTTTGATTTTGATCACCAGGAAGTATCCTTGGTCAGTTGTCATATAATTCACAATTACAGTGAACAGCTATATATATACTGGCAGCAATAAACACCGCTTATCTTATTGGTGCTTGGCTATTTGTTTACACACTTTATCTTATGCACAATCTTACACCTGGTTTCCATCTCTCGTAGGACCTTCAAATTCTTATTGCGTTTCATAAATTATTCACTTTTTGGTAAAATAATTCATTGATTTAGTGTCAATATTCCAAATAATATTACATTTTAAAAGTTCATAGATCAGTGAATTTATTACCTTAAATTTCTTTACTAGTATCAATGAATATTATGACAGTGTGGAGGAGTAAAAATGCCAATCTCTATTTCCAAATTTAATTGATATATTAATTGTTAAATGTCAAAGTGACCCGACCTTGGGAACTGCTTATGTTGATATTTTAAGTGTCAAATTTGGAAGTTAACAGCTCAGGTGGAGACTAGGCTAGAAATTATTGATACAGTCCAAACCAGTTCCAAGCGGATGAGTAGTTTATCTGACTAATAGTCTCACACTTGTTCATAACAATTTCATCAAATAGGGATGGACCGAAAGTTGCTTTATAGAAGAAAGTCTATATTCTAATCACTTTGAACATAACTCTAGTCTGGTCATATAGGGGATCGTTAGCTTATGGTAAGTTAACTAACTGATAAAGAAATAATGGACTTAGAAATATTTCGTATATTTTTGCAGTTGATCTCTGATTTGAATTGGAGAATTGAACCATTATTTCTATGTTCACTAATTTGATTACATTGTACATTGTACTTGTGAATTTTGATCTATGCTTCGTTTCTTATGATGTGTGTATATCGGGCTAACGAAATTGTTGCAGGATTTGTAAGTTGAGAATGTATGTAAGAAAGGAGTTTTAAAGATGAAATCTGCCTGAAAATTAGTGCTGCCTTAATTTGACCTTTGCAGAGAGGAGAACACCTTTACTTTTCGCTTCTGGCGACAGTGACTGTACTCTACCAGATCACATTGGTGTGAGAATCCAGCATTATCATCAAACTTAGCACTAAACATTTGCTGTACGTTGATCCCTGTGAATTTGGTTTTTGAACATTCCTCTTAGCGTGCTTGAGTAGAATATGAAAATCCGATAACATTCCTCCTGATGCACTTGATAGCACATGTAAAATTCTAGATGATTCTTCATGGTGTGGCTTTGTGAATACATTAAAGATTCTGGAACAGTTGTGTAACGTGCCTAGAAGGAACACGTGGGACTATCAATTAAATAAGAAAGCCCCCTCAGTGACATTGCAAACTGTGTGATTATGAACATGTGCTAGTGACAGCAGCCATCATTCAAAAAGGTTATGTACATTGTCTTTAATTATTTCTCTAAAACTCCACTCTCATTTCTGTGATGAATAACATCCATGAACTTTTGCTAGGATAAACTTAACGATTGTCTAGCGTTAATCAAACATAGTAGTGAAGTGATATAAATGTCAATGCTCTTTTGATTATATTCATATGTTGTAATTTTGATTGTTGATTTAATAAATTTATTGACCTTCTTACACATACAGTGCATTGATAACCTCATGTTGGAGAGATAGTGGGTGGATGGGGGCTCGCTAAATATAGATTAAAGGCAGATTTATCTTCTCCTTTGTTAAGAAGTGTTCCACCAGTGGAAATATTGTGACGGTAAATGTTTGTATATTCCAGAGAATATTAAAAACCTAAATTAAGATTCTCATCACTTGTAATTAGTTATGGATGATTATAAAATCATAATAAAATACCTAGGGTGGCGTTGTGTCACAGAGTGTAAGTTTGAAAGTATTCTTATGTGAAGTGTTTGTTGTTGGTTTATTTCTTGCGTAGTGTCTGATGCATTTAAAAGATGTTTGTGTAATTGTGTTCTATCTTTTTAAAGCTGTAAGATATCATTTGTGGGTACTGTTGAAATGCTGTCTTGCATAAGCCATCTTTGGAAAGTGATTTTAAGCTGACCTTTGCAATCAATCATTTGTAAGTGTAAGGTGTCATTTGATTGGGTAGATTCTGCACACCACTAACGCAGTGCTCTATTCTGGACCCGGCCTGGGAAGACCCTGAGGGCGTCCCTATCGACGCTATCATCTTTGGTGGCCGCAGACCGAATGGCGTGCCCCTTGTTTACGAGTCTTTCGACTGGAACCACGGAGTCTTTATTGGTGCGACCATGCGGTCACAGGCTACGGCAGCTGCTGAGCACAAAGGTAAGCATCTAGCTGACAGGGTTGGTCCATACAAATGTGAGACATCTAGATGGCAGGGTTGGTCCATACATATGTGAGACATCTAGCTGACAGGGTTGGTCCATACAAATGTGAGACATCTAGCTGACATTGTTGATCCATACAAACGTGAGATATCTAGCTGAGAGGTTTGCCCCATACAAATGTGAGATATCTAGTTGACAGGTTTAGCCCGTACAAATGTGAGATATCTAGCTGACAGGTTTGGCCCGTACAAATGTGAGACATATAGCTGACAGGTTTGGCCCGTACAAATGTGAGAAATCTGGATGACAGGTCTTGGTACATACGATTGTGATATAGTGGATGACAGATTTAGATATACACGAATGTGAGACATCTGGATGAAAGGTTTGACCCTACAACTGTGAGACATCTGGATGAAGGGTTTGGTTCCTACACATGTTAGACATCTGACGATAACGTTTGGTCCTCACAAAGGTTAAACGTCTGGCTATAACGTTTAATCCACACAAAGATTAGTCGTTTAGCCAAAACGTTTGATCCACTTACGGTAAAAAAGGAAGGACAGAGAGAAAAAAAAGATCTAATAGACACAAATACAAAAACACAGTTATTATCAGCATTAGAAATTAATTACCCACAAATAAATACTTCTCTCTCTCTCTCTCTCTCTCTCTCTCTCTCTCTCTCTCTCTCTCTCTCTCTCTCTCTCTCTCTCTCAATTTCTTTGTTGTTGTTGTTGTTTCGATAACTTTTTGCTCCACCGGAATTCCGTGAAAACTTTTCATCTTCAGGATGTTCTCAGTTTTTGAATGATTCCCGTGGAGCTTTCCTCCCTTTATTTGTATTCAGGGAGGGTAGGTGGAGTCTCTTGTTCTGATGCTTTAGTTAGGGATTGTTTCATTTTGTGTGTGTGTGTGTGTGTGTGTGTGTGTTTTATTTATTTATGTTTGTTGTTTTGGGGTGGTTTTTTTGTTGCAGGGCTACAACCTATTTCCCGATAAGTTGGATTCTTTTTAATTTAGTCGTAGTAATGGTTTGCTTTTGCTTTTGGGTTTTGTGGGTAGGATAGTAGAGATAGGGTAAGTTTATTGATGGAAGTTAGCGTTTGTGGTTTCTCAATTTCTCTCCAACTTGTTTGTTTAAAGGAAATTGTTCCGTTAAGACAAAATTGATTTCATTGAATTCATTCCTAATCTGGCCTTTGTAATTATTGAAATGTGTTTAATTTATTCTTTCTCAGCCCAGACTATAATGCATGACCCTTTTGCCATGAGGCCTTTCTTTGGCTACAACTTTGGCGACTACCTGAAGCACTGGCTGTCGTTTGCTGACGACCCCAAGAACAAGCTGCCAAAGATCTTCCATGTCAACTGGTTCCGCAAGGACAAGAATGGCAAATTTCTGTGGCCAGGGTTTGGCGAGAACTGCCGAGTGTTGGACTGGATTATGAAACGCATCAACAAACAGGATGTGGCCTATCGCACAATCATTGGATTGGTTCCCAAGCCAGAAGCGCTTGACCTCACGGTTAGTCTTAATTTTAGCAGGGAGGAGAAGAACAAGGGTTTATAATTGTTACGACAATTTATATCTCTTGATCTATCGTGTTTCCAGTTAATTACTGGACCCTTCGAACAAGTGTAACAGTGACATATTTCATCTGCTGACCTGTCGAAATATCCTTTGACAACAATCTTTTTTTATTTATATGTAGACTTATTGTAGCAAAGTGTTATGACAATCATAATTTTCACCTGTTAATCTGCACTACTGTTTACAGTAGCCATTATAGATAGATAGATAGATAGATAGATAGATAGATAGATAGATAGATAGATAGATAGATAGATAGATAGATAGATAGATAGATAGATAGATAGATAGATAGATAGATAGATAGATAGATTGATTGATTGATTGATTGACCATATATAGGTATGTTCAACAATCCAGTTTTCCATATCTGACCTATCATAATTACAGTTATTATTTATATCTATTAATCTCTTATAATTACAGTTACTATTTAAATATATTGGCTTATCATAATTACAATTTATTTATATCTATTGACCCATCATAATATCAGACTACAACAGCATTATTTCCAATCTTCTGAGTAGCATAAGTAAAGTCATTAGTTATGTCTGTAGACCTATTGTATGTGCCACTGAAAATAGTGACTGTTGTAGTCTGATCCTATGGTGGTTAAAGTGATAGGAATGATGGCTGCTGAATCTGATCCTATAATAGGTAAAGCGATATAAATAATGACTGTTGTAACCTGATCCTATAATAGGTAAAGCGATATAAATAATGACTGTTGTAACCTGATCCTATAATAGGTAAAGCGATATAAATAATGACTGTTGTAACCTGGCATTATGAAACGTAAGAATATGGAAATAATGACTTTTGTAGTTGGGATTATAATAGGCATAAAGAATAAAATTACCTTTGTAGCCTGTTGTTATGATAGGACTTTAGAATAAAATAATGACTGTTATAACCTATACTATAATAGGCCAGAAGATAAGAACCTTGATTACTGAACCTTATAATGATAGGTCAGCAGATAGCGATAATTTACAACCTGTTGTTATGACAGGTCAGGAAATGGTATTCTTGAATGTTGAACCTAGTAGAAAAATAGAAATATTGATTAATTATTCTAACGTACTTTGATAATAGGTCAGATGATGGAAACCTGGAATGTTGTAATAGTATGATGATAGACGATAATATGGAAATATGGAATGTGTAGTATGATGATAGGCGAGAATATGGAAATATGGAATGTGTAGTATGATGATAGGCCAGAATAAGGAGCTATGGACTGTTGTTAAGTAGTATGATTATGGGCCAGAGTATGGAATGTTACAACGTAGTATGATGACAGGCCAGAGTATGGAAACGTGGATTATTGAAGCCTGTCGTTTTACCTATTATAGCACCAGGCTTACTTACTTTACCTATTATAGCACCAGGCTTACTTACTTTACCTATTATAGCACCAGGCTTACTTACTTTACCTATTATAGCACCAGGCTTACTTACTTTACCTATTATAGCACCAGGCTTACTTACTTTACCTATTATAACACCAGGCTTACTTACTTTACCTATTATAACACCAGGCTTACTTACTTTACCTATTATAGCACCAGGCTTACTTACTTTACCTATTATAGCACCAGGCTCACTTACTCTACCTATTATAGCACCAGGCTTACTTACTTTACCTATTATAGCACCAGGCTTACTTACTTTACCTATTATAGCACCAGGCTCACTTACTCTACCTATTATAGCACCAGGCTTACTTACTTTACCTATTATAGCACCAGGCTTACTTACTTTACCTATTATAGCACCAGGCTCACTTACTCTACCTATTATAGCACCAGGCTTACTTACTTTACCTATTATAGCACCAGGCTTACTTACTTTACCTATTATAGCACCAGGCTTACTTACTTTACCTATTATAGCACCAGGCTTACTTACTTTATTTTAGGGGAGTGCTACTGGCCCAGACAGATTTCGAGCTGGGGATTAAGAGTCACTAGTTCTATTTACTGGCCTATCATAACAACAGGCTACAACAGTCACTAGTTCTATTTACTGGCCTATCATAACAACAGGCTACAACAGTCACTAGTTCTATTTACTGGCCTATCATAACAACAGGCTACAACAGTCACTAGTTCTATTTACTGGCCTATCATAACAACAGGCTACAACAGTCACTAGTTCTATTTACTGGCCTATCATAAAAACAGGCTACAACAGTCACTAGTTCTATCTACTGGCCTATCATAACAACAGGCTACAACAGTCACTAGTTCTATTTACTGGCCTATCATAACAACAGGCTACAACAGTCACTAGTTCTATCTACTGGCCTATCATAACAACAGGCTACAACAGTCACTAGTTCTATCTACTGGCCTATCATAACATCAGGCTACAACAGTCACTAGTTCTATTTACTGGCCTATCATAACATCAGGCTACAACAGTCACTAGTTCTATTTACTGGCCTATCATAACATCAGGCTACAACAGTCACTAGTTCTATTTACTGGCCTATCATAACATCAGGCTACAACAGTCACTAGTTCTATTTACCGGCCTATCATAACATCAGGCTACAACAGTCACTAGTTCTATTTACCGGCCTATCATAACAACAGGCTACAACAGTCACTAGTTCTATTTACTGGCCTATCATAACAACAGGCTACAACAGTCACTAGTTCTATTTACTGGCCTATCATAACAACAGGCTACAACAGTCACTAGTTCTATTTACTGGCCTATCATAACATCAGGCTACAACAGTCACTAGTTCTATTTACTGGCCTATCATAACATCAGGCTACAACAGTCACTAGTTCTATTTACTGGCCTATCATAACATCAGGCTACAACAGTCACTAGTTCTATTTACTGGCCTATCATAACATCAGGCTACAACAGTCACTAGTTCTATTTACTGGCCTATCATAACATCAGGCTACAACAGTCACTAGTTCTATTTACTGGCCTATCATAACATCAGGCTACAACAGTCACTAGTTCTATTTACTGGCCTATCATAACATCGGGCTACAACAGTCACTAGTTCTATTTACTGGCCTATCATAACATCGGGCTACAACAGTCACTAGTTCTATTTACTGGCCTATCATAACATCGGGCTACAACAGTCACTAGTTCTATTTACTGGCCTATCATAACAACGGGCTACAACAGTCACTAGTTCTATTTACTGGCCTATCATAACAACAGGCTACAACAGTCACTAGTTCTATTTACTGGCCTATCATAACAACAGTCTACAACAGTCACTAGTTCTATTTACTGGCCTATCATAACAACAGGCTACAACAGTCACTAGTTCTATTTACTGGCCTATCATAACATCAGGCTACAACAGTCACTAGTTCTATTTACTGGCCTATCATAACATCAGGCTACAACAGTCACTAGTTCTATTTACTGGCCTATCATAACATCAGGCTACAACAGTCACTAGTTCTATTTACCGGCCTATCATAACATCAGGCTACAACAGTCACTAGTTCTATTTACCGGCCTATCATAACAACAGGCTACAACAGTCACTAGTTCTATTTACTGGCCTATCATAACAACAGGCTACAACAGTCACTAGTTCTATTTACTGGCCTATCATAACAACAGGCTACAACAGTCACTAGTTCTATTTACTGGCCTATCATAACATCAGGCTACAACAGTCACTAGTTCTATTTACTGGCCTATCATAACATCAGGCTACAACAGTCACTAGTTCTATTTACTGGCCTATCATAACATCAGGCTACAACAGTCACTAGTTCTATTTACTGGCCTATCATAGCGCCATGTTATAACAATCATTCTTTATGTCTACGGAACTACTCTATTCTCAAGTTAAATAATCCAGGTTCCCATCGTTTATAAGCACCATTTAACAGTAATCATTTCCTAACTATTCCACCAACAAGTTATATCTTTATCAATCGTATTTCTATCTATTGCCTAACTATTCCACCAACAAGTTATATCTTTATCAATCGTATTTCTATCTATTGCCTAACTATTCCACCAACAAGTTATATCTTTATCAATCGTATTTCTATCTATTGCCTATCCTAGCAACAAATTACGAAATTCATCGTTTATATCTTTTGACCCATTTGTCTGTCATGCCACAATTCCGAATAGGCCTGCTAATTTAATTTTGTTCTAAACAATATTTCATAAATTTTATTTTGAACCTTTTGACCTCACAATGTAAAATACATTAACAATTTTATTTTCTAAAACAATGGAAATGAGAATTTTTATCTTAAATTCATGCAAATACCTTTCAATGCCAAGCTGTTTGTTATAATATATACATTCTATATTTAATATTTCAGCTTCTGTTCATATAGGTAAATTATTATTAATTATCTATATATTTTAGGGTCTTGACGTAAAGTCGATTGACTTTGAAACACTTCTTAGTGTGCCCGTGGAGTTTTGGATGGAAGAAGTGAACGCCATTTACAAGTATTTTGATGAGCAAGTCAACGTTGATTTGCCCGAAGACATCAGCAAAGAACTCATAGAGCTTGAGAACCGTGTGCAGGCCCTTAACAGCATGACCATGAGCTAGAATTAACGTATGTAGGCCATTACCAGCATATCAATGGGCTAGACTTTACCGTGAATAAAGCATTTCAAGCATGAGGTCATTGGGCTAAAACTTAGCGTGAGCAAAACAGCGAGCTTAAGAACGTATGCGAACAGTTGGCATTAGGAACTCAGCGAACTAGACTTTGCCATGAGCAAATCAGAGTTCGTGTGCAAAACAGATTGCAAGCTGGAGTCAAATAATCAAACCAGTTACAAACGTTGTCTTCAAACACTTGCCGAGGTGGCTAGGAATCAGAATTCAAAAACCAAATTTGATATAAAGCGTGATGTAGCATTTGCTCACAGAATTCAAATTTATTCTGAACTCAGTAAGTTATTATCACTATTCCTTAGACCCATAGTTGTGAGCCAAGTGATTACGTGATTTATTTCTTGACATCTGAGTAAATAGCGATAATTTGAATCTGAATAACTATTTGTCTGATTTGTCGTAATTTACGTCCAATTTGTCGGACCTAAGCAAGTTGGACTGCTCCTCTCAAAATCATTACGTTCTACACATATAGACTCAAAACATGACAAAACACTTTCTGTCTACATTTATTTTCATAAATCATCAAATTAAAATATAACAGTCGTTATTCAAATTTTATTTTAAATTATTTAGCAACCAATGCGTCATCACTTCTTTACTTCTTTCTTAACTCCAAATTTACTAAACATTAACATTACTAACACATCAAATAGTACCTTGAACCAGCAAATAATTAGAATAGCCCAATCTCACACACACATACTCACAGGCACACTCTCGCTCTCTCTCTCTCTCCCTCTCTCTCTCTCTCTCTCTCTCTCTCTCTCTCTCTCTCTCTCTCTCTCTCTCTCTCACGCACACACGTCACTAGAAACTAAATTAATTGAAGACTAAGACCGGTCCTTTCATACAAATTATTAACACTTAACACTTAATAAATACTCTGAGTAATGAACTTTGTGTCACACACACACACACACACACACACACACACACACACATATATATATATATATACAGCATGGATTGTACAACATTTATAGCGCATCAATGGAAAGAACGCGTCATATTTAATTTATGACATGTATCTGAGAGTGTCTTCGAAGAAAATACTGGAACTGAAAATCAGAAACTTTGCTTGAGTTTCTTACATAATATACCAGGCAGTCTAGAAGGATAGACAGTAATCCACGTCAAAAAAAGTGGGGGAACCTATGATATGATGCTGCCATTTTAACTGACCATGTTTGCCGGAACATGACGAAAACCTGCCTACCAGACTGTGACGCCATGTGTGGGTGTCGTGAAGGAAGGGAAAACATACCACTCTTGGAATAGGAGTGGGAGGGTGGTAACTATCGCCATTTGAACGAAGGTATAATTGGAGGCCAAAAATCAAAGATCACTGTTCCAGTTGACAATATCTATAATTGGAGGCCAAAAATCAATGTAAGATCACTGTTCCAGTTGGCCACTAATGAAAGGGAAGGTCCGTAAATACTACGGAGACAGTATTAGATTAACACTTTGACTGGGGGAGGGCGGGGAGAGGGAAGGAATAAAAGTCTATTTTCTTCCAGTCTGTATTATAAATTATTATGAACTCTTATAAAAGAAGATAAATGTGTATTATCATTAGGAAAGAGAATGAGTTATATTTAAATTGCATTAATGGATTTTTGATAGCGTAAAATTATTAACATATTATTTTGCTCCTTTAGTAAGTTACTTAAGCTGCAGCAAACCGAGTAAAGAAATTTATGAGCTGTGCTTTTGAACTGTTTAATGACAAGATGTATGCTGAGCGTTGACTTGGAAGATGGAAAATAATCCAGCCCAGCAGCACTAAGTTTCACATCACATCTAACCAAAGAGCTCTCCCTGGTGACTGTCCATCAAGCATGACTATGCTAACAGTTTGACATGGCATGGTCCTTTCTTTTGTCAGTACAGCGTGCGAATAATTAAATGTTAGTCCAAATCAATTAGGGATGATTTCTGGGTGATTTCTGGGCATCACACCCTCCCCAGCTCAAGATTATGCTATTCTTCCTCAGCATAATCTCCCTAGAAGAAATGTAATTGAATAACAAAGTTTTCGTTATGAATTCTATATCCTACGCAAAGAAAGTAAATTTGCCTATCCATATTTCTAGACTTAATTGTTATATAAATTGTCAAATTGTTGAAGTGACCCGACCTTGGACACTCCTTATGATGGTATTTTGTAAGTATAAGAGTTGGAGTAAACAACTCTAGTTGAGAACATGTGAGATATTTCTAAAGCAATCCACACCAGTTCCAACTGAATGGGTAGTTTTTATTATCCAATGGTTAAGATTTATGGGAATGAGACCAGCCAATGGGCTGAGATCAAAAGTTTACCTACTATAGAGAATTCTAGTGTCTAATCACTTTGACTTTGGAGTGGCATGAAGTCCAGTCATGAAAGGTGGCAGTTAGCTTAATGGTGAGTTAACTCACTGACTGCAAGAGAATTTCATACATTTTTGCTATTGATATGTCATACTAGTATTTTACAAAAAGATGTGTTTTATAATAGTGTTTTACGTACAAATGTGTTTTATACTAGTGTTTTATGTAGCCTACATATGTTTTATACTAGTATTTTACGTACAGATGTGTTTTATACTAGTGTTTTTCGTAAAGATGTGTTTTATACTAGTGTTTTATATAGATATGTCTTTTATACTAGTGTTTTACGTAGAAATGTGTTTTATACTAGTGTTTTATGTACAGATGTGTTTTATACCAGTGTTTTACCTACAGATTTGTTCTATACTAGTATTTTACATAGAGATGTGTTTTATACTAGTGTTTTACGTACATATGTGTTTTATACTAGTGTTTTACGTAGAGATGTGTTTTATACTAGTGTTTTACATACAGATGTGTTTTATACTAGTGTTTTACATAGAGATGTGTTTTATACTAGTGTTTTACAAAGATATGTCTTTTATACTAGTGTTTTACGTAGAGATGTGTTATGTTAGTAGACTATTATTTTTACAATTTTTTTTAACTAAGATGCTCTTATATATAGAATGCTAAACACTTGACATTGTTTCTAGTGAATGTGGTCATAAAATTGATATGTTGTATTTATTATGATGTGCGTGTGTATTGGGCTAATAAATAATATTACAAGAAATTGTAAGGTGAGACTTGAATGTAAGAGAGAATGGAGTTAAAGATGAATAAACTGGAAACTTATTATTTCTTCCCTGAATATATTTACAGGGAATAAGCATCCTTTGCTTGTTTTACTTGAATCTCTTGATTTACTGATTATAAACTGCTATGAATGTGTTAGACACAAGAAGTATCTACTGCAATGTGTAAGAGTAAGGAATACACTGCACTCTGTTGATGTATGGTGGCAAAGTATGCTGACTACATTGAGCAATTTCTGGTACAAGGAAGTTACTGGAAATTGCTACAATTGTTGTTCTGTGCCAGAAGGAGCTAATACGGTGCAGCACCAGATAGCCTCGAAAGAATAGCAGCTAGTCGGTGTCCTACGGCATGTGAAAGGAAATACATGAAATTGACAGTAATAATGTGAACAATAAACTTGTGACTTTGTTACAAAAAGCATGTGAAAAGACTGTTACGTCTTCATATATACAAATTTATGTAGAAACTATTATTGCTTATTTCTAAGAACACTTTTTCTTTTCTCTGATAAGAAGTATCCCGTGGTTTGTATTGATACTAATCTGTTGATTTGCGTTTTAGGATATAAGACTGTATAGAAATCAAAATTACTTGAATGTGGTTTCATGGAAATATTGATGTCAAGTAATCTTTTATATTGTGTTTGTTTTCATGTATATTTTCATGCATATCCGTCAAATGAGAGAGACGAGTGGTGTCTGCTAATGACATAAATTAAGATTCTTATCACTTGTAATTAGTAATTTTTGCATAGAAGACAGTCACTACGTACTGAAATATTTTTCTATGCACCCAGAGAAGTGTAAACTATAGAAGACAGTCACTGAGTACATGCGTAATGAAATATTTTTCTACTGTATGCGCCCATAGAAGTGTAAAATAGAATGCTGTGTCCAGTCTTTCTAAGATGTTATGATAGACATCGGATTGTGTTAGCATTGCTTCTAGTTGGTCGACTTCGTTGTTCTTGTAATTGTCTGTTTGCGAGCTGATTCTGCCAAACGTCGGGTAGATAGCAGATATTTCTCAGGACGAAGGAGGGCCACAATGACTCAGTAAAACATGTTAAGATTTCGTCATAAAATGACTCAATAAAACATGTTAAGATTTCGTCATGAAAGCACTCTTGTTCTATGTTAAGATTTCGTCATAAAATACTCAGTAAAATATGTTAAGATTTCGTCATAAAATGACTCGGTAAAACATGTTAAGATTTCGTCATAAAATGACTCAATAAAACATGTCAAGATTTCAAATGACTCAATAAAACATGTTAAGATTTCAAATGACTCAATAAAACATGTCAAGATTTCGTCATAAAATGACTCAATAAAACATGTCAAGATTTCAAATGACTCAATAAAACATGTCAAGATTTCAAATGACTCAATAAAACATGTCAAGATTTCAAATGACTCAATAAAACATGTCAAGATTTCAAATGACTCAATAAAACATGTCAAGATTTCATCATAAAATGACTCAATAAAACATGTTAAGATTTCAAATGACTCAATAAAACATGTCAAGATTTCATCATAAAAGCACTCTTATTCTATTTTTATTTTGTATTTTTGATGCCCAGAGATGAAGAAGATTTACGAAAGGTTCTAAAGTACTTAAAAAGAAAACAAAGGCTAGAATAGAAACGTTTACAGTGAGGTTCTAGTGTAGTTAAAGTGACTGTAAACTTGAAAACGAAGACTAGTAAGCTTATAAAGACGTTAGCAATCATATTCTAGTGTAGTTAAAGTGACCGCAAACTTGAAATCAAAGACTATTCTGCTTATAAATGTGACGTGGTGTTTTGGTCGTTTGCGTAAGTCTCTTTACTTATGGTTTGGAGCGCCCAACTATGCGGCAAAATACACAGTCTCACTCACACTTGAAGTACAATTAATTGTCAGTGTTAATGAATAAAGTAGAAATAAAAGGAAAGACGGGAATGGCTAATTAACGAGCCCCGGAGTTTTGTCCCCATAGTCTGAGGTTCAAAACAATACTAAACAAATTAACTAGGACAGACAAGTAAGATTTAAGATATCAATTAAATGTATAGTATTAGGTAATAATAGGGGAAAACTAATAAGAGGTTGCCTATTGTCCGAATGATATTACTTAATCGTGAGGGTAAAAGCCATCTATCTGCTGTGTGATAGTCTTTGGCAGTTGAAGCCAGCTTATCTGAAGTAGGTGACTGTGACGTGTCTCTGGTCGAGTGATAGCATGATGAATATGCTTCAGCATGTCTGCCGGCCCTTAGCTGGCCCGTCGTGTCAACTTGCGATAAATGGTTGCTGTTAGCTCACTGAAGTTCTTGATCGTCCTGATAGCGTGCACTTCTTGTCACAACTTGAGTCAGTCACGGAATTACATGGTGCCGATCTGCAAGAGACAGTTATCCCTTGTTCAGTACAAAGCCTAAACATCTGCACACAGAATTTAACTGGCTTACCTTCTTGTTAGTGCTGAAGTTGACAAACGAGTGTTCTATATATGCATGTAGTGATACTTTCTTGTTAGTGCTGAAGTTGACAAACGAGTGCTCTATATATGCATGTAGTGATACTTTCTTGTTAGTGAAGAAGTTGACAAACGAGTGCTCTCTGTATGCAAGTAGTGATACTTTCTTCTTAGTGCTGAAGTTGACAAACGAGTGTTCTATGTATGCATGTAGTGATACTTTCTTGTTTTTCTTGCACAAACTGTTTTTTTTATAACTGCCCACACAAAACGACTGGCAATTGAGACAGAGTGGGAAGAGCTTTCATTGCAGTGATTGTCCTCAGCCTTGCATTCCTAATTTGAACTAAATCTTACTGCTAGTGTTAATAATCCTCAATGGAGAACAAATTCTCAACAATGAACAAATTTATAAC
The DNA here is from genome assembly GCA_028829895.1 of Sinotaia quadrata. Taxonomy (NCBI): domain Eukaryota; kingdom Metazoa; phylum Mollusca; class Gastropoda; order Architaenioglossa; family Viviparidae; genus Sinotaia; species Sinotaia quadrata. The sequence continues at coordinate 69,048,435 of CM054181.1, forward strand.
ATTTTATCTCGTGCACTTACTCTAGCATTTAAACTAGTTAGTTATGGGTGATTAATAGTAACCATAACCAACAACTAGGCTGACATTGTCATAGATAGATAGATAGATAGATAGATAGATAGATAGATAGATAGATAGATAGATAGATAGATAGATAGATAGATAGATAGATAGATAGATAGATAGATAGATAGATAGATAGATAGATAGATAGATAGATAGATAGATAGATAGATAGATAGATAGATAGATAGATAGATAGATAGATAGATTTGCAGACGTCCCTTCTTCCTTGTTCTCAGGCCAGTTAACGGAAATACTTAACGCTGACTCAAATAACATTTTACAGGATCAACACCGTGACGCAGCCCCAGTTATAAGACAGTGAGTCACGTGATATTCACCAAACAGCTCTTCTACTAATCTAGTCAAGACCAAATATTTTTCACTCAGACCTTCCGTCAGGATTAATTTAAGAAGCATTATCAGACCTGACGCATTTATAAATTTCGCGGAAACTTTCACGTCCTACAACTTTTAATACTCCTTATCAATGATATGTGAATGACATAATCAGTGTAATCATTTCTTTCTATACTGTTGCAGTTCATCTGAATTCTCTCTCTCTTTCTCTCTCTCTCTCTCTCTCTCTCTCTCACACACACACACACACACACACACACACACACGACACACACACGCACATACACCACATATAAACACACATACACAATTTGGGGCTGGACTGCTTGCTACTTGTCATGCAAACTTATGGACACGTCTTTCACATTTAACAGGAGAAAATAAAAAATTAGTAAAAATAAATCATGCTGTAGAGCTTGCATTTTATTTTTCAAATGGCGGCACAGCCTGGCCTATTTCTCTGTGTACATAAACTAGTTCAGCTGTCTCATGTAATTGTGTAAGCGGGGGGCGTGTGAGTCTTGCCGCTTTCTGATTGGACTGCTGAGTAACTCACACCTTTCTTATTAAACGTTCGCTGTCAGCTTGCAGTGGTACGGTATCGTTTACCCCCTGTGCAATAGTAGTCCCCCCCCCCCCTACGTACTTATTAGCGCTTCAATTACGAGTATTCTTTATAGTGCGTTGCTTTCCGGCGTTTATAACGAGCAAATATAGAACTCTATGACTATACAGACCAGCAAATATATAACTCTATAGATGGGCAAATATATAACTATATATAACTCTATAGACAAGCAAACATAGAACTCTATAGATGAGCAAATATATAACTATGCATAACTCTAGAGACAGGCAAATATAGAACTCTAGAGACGAGCAAATATATAAATATATATGTGACACCTCTCTGGGCACTCTTCTTTGGTTACGATTATTATTTGTTAATTAATAACACATGTCTAATTACAAGTGATCGAGAATCATAATTTATAGTTAGTAAAAATTCTCCCACAAGTCCAACAATGTCTCTCATTGGCGGATTATAAGGTGTCGTAAAACTGTACTCTTTACACAATAATAAGATAGACGTTTTACTGTTGCATAGTGTTCTGCAAGTGGAAATTTCTTACTAAAGGAGTAATAAAAATCCTTCTTTTTTAATATTTAACAATCTCCGATCCATCCACTATTACTCCAATATAAGTTTTAATATAATAATGTAAAAGAAGGTTAATAAATATAACAATAAATATTTAACTTATGAATATAATCAAAAGATTTATATCATTTCACAACAAAGTTTGATTAATGCTAGACACTCGTTCAGTTTATCCTAGCATAGATATCAGCAGTCAAATTAACATATATATTGTGACATGCGCCACTTAGTTAATAAAAATAATAATTATTATTATTATTATTAATTAATCTTTCATAACTTATTTCAAGTGATGAAAACAATAATTTTATTTAATCAATGATCCTCCAACAGACACCACTCTTCTCTCACTTGGCGGATGTTTTGGCGTTGTAAACGTTTTCACAATTCCACAACATTACACAACATTTATAGTCACATATGGTTTTCTGCAGGTGGAAAACTTCTTACTAAGGAGAAGACAAATCTGATTTTAATCTATATTTAGCGAGGCCCCATCCACCCACTTTTTCTCCAACATAAGAATATCAATATCAATATGGATAAGGTCAATTAATTTAACAATAAATTTATTAAAAGAAAAGTCAACTATACAAATGACAATTACAATGAAACAGATAATTTGACATCAATATTCTATGAACCCATGTTCCAGTAATTATAGTTTACAGTCTCTCTCTACATATATATATATATATATAAAATGAAATTACAGCTAATTATGGTTCAACAATAGAGTCAATACAACTTCCAGGTTAGTCCTATCAGAGAATAGAAATGGAATTATTAGAAGAGATTATTATAAACTTCACATAACCTGGATTAAGTACAGCTTCAACAGTCTTTTCACTGGCCTTTTCAATCACGTCACAGTGTCAAAATGTTGCAATGTCATAATGTCGCAGGTGCGTTCCTGCCTCATGGCAAAAAAAAAATTGACGCTTAGTTACTCTCAACAGATCTGGCACTTTCTTGCCATCAGTTTCTTGAGCAGAACACAATCACTATTATTGTGTTATCTTCACTGGACTGATGTACTTGGCATCCTTGCTTTGGTACATCAAAATTAGGGGTGTAGCTTACTTCTTTATGTTTACACACTCTGCAACACTTTGCAAGTTTCATGTGCTTTGCCGATCACTCAAGTCATGACTAGTGACAAAGGAAGGGTAGCTAGGAACTTGAAAGTTGAACTTGAGGCTCCACTTGAGACTCACAGCTCAGGGTTGGACTCACACTCATAACTGAGACTCAACCACAGCCAAAAGAAGAAGAAATCAGAAGGCTGCTTGCTGACTGCAACATACAATCAAGGATCAAGCCTAAGTTTCTTATTTATTATAATATAGCTCCATTCTCAAACTTTCTACAATTCCTGCAATGGTATTCATTATCCCCATGCATGCGTGGTACAATAAATATGATGCATCAAACAATGTCACATACTAATACACCACATGGGCGCAAGTTAGTTCAAACATTTGTAGTAAATAAAATAACTTACCTATAAATCTTTACATATCACAAAATTAACATATCAATAGAAAAATGTATGAAATGTTTCCAAGTCCTCTCTCTCTCTCTCTCTCTCTCTCTCTCTCTCTCTCTCTCTCTCTCTCTCTCTCTCTCTCTCTCTCTCTCTCTCTCTCTCTCTCTCTCAATCAGTCAGTTTAAACTCACCAACTCACCATTCAAGCTAACGACTGCCTTCAGAGCTGGACTTCTCTCTTTGTCTTCAAGTTCAAAAGTGAATAGACAGCAAAAGTCTCTACTGCAAGTAAACTCCTTAAACTCAGCCCATTGGATAGTCTCATTCTCATAAATTATAATCATTGGAAAATAAAGAAAAACTATTCATTAAGTTTCCACTAGGTCATCAAATCTAGAATATTCTTCCCTTAGGTTGTTTACTTCAAACTCAGACACTTTCAAAATAACACCATAAGGAGTGCGCTAGGTCAGGTCACTCTGACAATTTAGCAACTTTAAATAACAATTAAAATTAAAAATAGAGAGAGGATAATTTATTTTGTCACATATATATAATCAAGTTCATAGAAATAATTCATCATAGAACTAAGAGTGGAGTTACATAAAGATTACTGTAGTCAATTTACATAACCTTTTCAATGATGGCAGCTGTCACGACAAGTGTTCACAATCACATGGTTTGCAGCAAGTCACTTTCTTTTTTATTAGGTGACGGTTCAACATGAAGGCACATTACATAACTGTTCCAGAATCGTCAATGCGCTCACAAAGCACATCATGGAGAATCAATCGTCCAGAACTTCATATGTTCTATCAAAGCACGTCACGAGGATTGTTCCAGAACTTTCTTGTGCACTACCCAGCACACCAAGAGGGATGTTCAAGAAACTTTCGTTACTTCTCCAGACCAAATTCAAGCCTCAATTTCTGCCATATTGGCTCTTGAACGGAATTCACAGGAATTATCTTAGTGTAACACGTTTACTAATAAGTTCGACGATAATGCTGGATACACACACCTACATGGTCTGGTAGAGTTATTGGTCACTGCACTCTGGATATATGCACCAATGAGGTCTGGTAGAGTCAGTGGTCACTGCACTCTGGATATATGCACCAATGAGGTCTGTTAGAGTAAGTGGTCACTGCAGTCTGAAGTGGGTAGAAATTTAAAAAAAAGGCATGCTCCTCTCTACAAAAGTCAAATTAGGCAGTGCTAAATTTCAGACATGTTTCATCTCTAAACTCCTTTCTCTCTTACACACATTCTCAGCTTACAGTGCCTACAACAATATTCATTAGACTGATACACATAGCATAAGAAATACAGTATCAATCAAAATTCACAAGTATAATGTACAATGTAACAGTATCAATCAAAATTCACAAGTATAATGTACAATGTAATCAAATTTGTAAACATAGAAATAATGGTTCAATTACATAAGCATTCTCCAATTCAAATCATAGATCAATAGCAAACATGTACAAAATATTTCCTAGTCATTCATTTTGTATCAGTTAGTTAACTTACTATAAGCTATAAGTGATTGCTTTTATGACCGGACTTGAGATAGGTCAAAATCAAAGTGATTAGAATAGAGAACTTTTTCAACAAAGTAACTTTCAGTCCAACCCCATTGGATGAAGTTGTTATGAACAAGTGTGTGATTATTAGTCAGGAAAACTACTCATCCATTTAAAACTGGTTTGGATTGCATCAGCAAGTTCTAGCATACTCTTTACCTGAGTTTGTTTACTCCAACTCTGACATTTAAAAAAACATACCATCATGAGCAGTACCCAAGGTCGTGTCATTGTGACATTTAACAATTTATATTATAAAAATTATATTTAGAAACAGGGATAAACAAATTTACTCTGCCACACTATTTTACATAACTCTATAGACAAGTAAATATATAACTATACATGACTCTTGAGACAAGCAAGTATATAATTATATATAACTTTATGAGAAAATAATTATGTAAATCTAATCACTGATGTATTCAGTCATAAGTACACCATATAATTATGAGCAGGCCTGTTACTATATTTACTGATGCACTCAGTCATAAACTCACACCCAGCGCGAAAGCGGCGGAAGCCGGAAGCGCCCCTACACTATGACGACATAAACGCACAAAATAATTATTAGCAAACGTATAACTAAATTTACTGCAAACTTCAGTCATAAGTAAACCATTATTATTAGCAAACGTATAACTAAATTTACTGCAAACTTCAGTCATAGTACACCTCCATACATGAGCAAATATATACATATACTTACTGCATGCATTCGGTCATATACACATCTATATAAACCATATACCTACACACACACACACATACTGACACTGGTATACTGTGTCACACAGAATTGATTCATACATTCAACAATCCAGACAGGTAGTTACAGGTCAGTAAAATATATAAATTTACGAATACACAAATTACACTAATACACAAGGTATTTTAAGTACAGCATATCTAAGAGATAGATATAAACAAACAAAGATGAGCGTGCGTGCGTGCGTGCGTGCGTGCGTGCGTGCGTGCGTGTTTGTGTTTGTGTTCGACTGACGTTTGCCACCAACTAACGGCCTAGCCCTTGAATTCTAGCGGAACATACTGTGGATGAGTTTTCATTGAGTCTTTAATGTTCTGGTGCTTTTGACTCCAACGCCCGAACTGCGGTGAAAAGGGTTTTCGTGGAAGAGATCAGATGAGTAGATTACAAGTTTGAAGTTGTTTACCTGGGGGGGAGGGGGTCTCTGAGTTGTTGGTCTTGTTGACAGGCTTTTTGTTTGGTCGATTTTAGTTTCTTTTGTTAGTTGTGTTGTTTTTTTTTTAATTTGAGGAGGGGGGTGTTTTTATTGAAGAGGCTGGCCTTGACCCTGAAGTACTTCGATTTTTGGAATATTATTTTTATTTGTTTGTCACTAATCGAACAAAATCATACATTTTTAAGATGGTTATTCCAAAAATATGTGACAGCTGTTTTGCGAGGAATCAACAGGTAGATACTAATAATAGACTAGGTTACAAGCGTCAGCCAGCCGACCACAGAGGCATTTGCACTTCCAGAAATGAGAAACATGCATGGGGAGGAGAGAGGAGGGGTCTACGTGGCTGCGGAAAATCAGTCAGATCTGCTCGGTGCGCGCGCACGCGAGCGAAAGAGAAAGAGAGAGACAGAGAGAGGAGCGGGTCAGAAAGAGAGGTGGGGGGGGGAAATAGGGGGTTGGAGAGAGAGGGGGAGGAGTAATAAAATAAAACACAGGTAAATTAAGTCGGTAAGAGAAATGGGGGGAGGGTAAAAGGGAGAGGTATGATATTTTGTTGAAAAGAAAGGAAAAAGAACACCCTTGTTGCCACAAGTCAAGGACACAAATCTTTGCTTATAGCTGATCGTTGTGGGTGGGGTGGGGAGGCTTTCTCCCTCAACCATTGAAAAATATATAAAAGGCGATGATCGCCCGAAATGCAAACATTTAGTCTAGGACCGACTAACATGTTACGCTGGGCTGCGATCTACGACAACATTAAGGGAGACTATCCTGTAGTTTTTCTCTGCCTCTTCTGGGAAATACAGCTCCTTGCTTGCCAGAAGTAATGAGCGAATCTAAAACGAATGAGCCGTTGTGCGAGACGTAAGTATTATTCTCTGTCAACCCAGCGGTTGTGGCTGTTACAAAATCAGTCATTTTATAAGACTCCTATTTGTTATATTTTATGAATTTATGCTATTTGATCAATTAAACAAAAGGTGGGGCTGAGGCGGTTACTCTGAAAGAATATTTAAAAAATAAAATAAAATATTAAAAACTTTAGAAAAAATATTAGAAGCTCATACCTAGTCATTAATGTTCAAGTGGTTTATCCTTTCTCAGACAAGTCCACAACGAGAGTTTAATCTCTCGCGCCGCCAAACCGACATCAGAATTAATGTATAGATGTTTTTGGAAATACCTTTTCTTCCTTTAATTTTATAGTTCAAAGTTCAAGAATCCATACCGGACAACGTCAGTTTAGATTCAATTGCTACTGTTATTTGGAAAATTAACTCTAAGTGACAGAGAAATAATTAAGATGACGTAAAGATGACGTATTTATCACTGGAGAAGCAGTCGCGTTTTTAGCTATTAGCCCAAGCAACTTCATTTTAAGATCGGATAGACAACTCCTGCGATTAAAAATAATACTTAGGCCTGCCCTTCTTACTAGACTCACTGACTTCTGCCCTTACTTCATTTCTAAATTCTTTTAAGTTCCGCTTATTCTAGTTCTGGGCCTGTCCTTAAAGTATCGTTAACCTGAGTTATAGGCCTTCTTTTAGGTCTTATTGCCTTCAGTTCTAGAGCCATGCCCTAAATTTAGGTCTTATTGACTTCAGTTCTAGAGCCATGCCCTGCTTTTAGGTCTTATTGACTTCAGTTCTAGAGCCATGCCCTACTTTTAGATCTTATTGACTTCAGTTCTAGAGCCATGCCCTGCTTTTAGGTCTTATTGACTTCAGTTCTAGAGCCATGCCCTACTTTTAGATCTTATTGACTTCAGTTCTAGAGCCATGCCCTACTTTTAGATCTTATTGGCATCAATTCTAGAGCCATGTCCTACTTTTAGGTCTTACTGACTTCAGTTCTAGAGCCATGCCCTACTTTTAGATCTTATTGACTTCAGTTCTAGAGCCATGCCCTACTTTTAGATCTTATTGACATCAATTCTAGAGCCATGTCCTACTTTTAGGTCTTATTGACATCAGTTCTAGAGCCATGCCCTACTTTTAACTGTTGACTTCAGTTCTAGGCTTGCCACTCTTTTAAGTGTCGTTAACTTCACTCCTAGACCTGCCCTTCTTTTTTTTTCAAAGTCTCATTTACTTCAATTCGGAAAACCAAGATTTAAAATACATCTCTACTTCTACTACTATTACTTGAGCTAGTGGTGATTGTAAGATGATGGTGACGATGACGACGACAACGATGACAATGATGATGATGATGATGATGATGATGATCGTGTCGATCGTTTGAAGACTAGTAGCATTCGAAAGTGACTTATGATACCTATAATTTGAAAATGCCAGAAATTAATTCTTCAGTCTGCAACACACTGACCGTGTTTTACTTTGACCAGTAAAAGCACGTGCAGCCCCTCCCTTTCCCCCCACAACCCCCTCACCCAGCGCGAAAGCGGCGGAAGCCGAAAGCGCTCCCTACATTAGCAAGCAAGCACGTTCATAGGTACTTTTCAGCACACTTCACGGTTACATAAATAAATGAGTATTTGTTTGTTAATTCTTTTTCAGGACTGTTAGAACCTAATTACTGGCGAGTGCAAATAAGCGATCAAACCGTGAAAGATTGGTTTTATTTAGTCGGTTTGATAAGCTGTACGTCCCTAAACGTTTTTCTCTTCCCATAAATATATTCGCTCAGCGTACCATCGAGTACTAACGACCCAGATTCCAAGGCGACATAACTACTCCGCTTGTGGAACGGACTACTTTGTTGAAATGTTGCATGACATGTTTTGTTTTGATTTTTTAAAACTCTGTTTTGCACTAAGGTTCTGGGTAGAGAGGGTTGGGGATGGATAAAATAGCTTTTGTGGTAAGTCCAAGATTCAACGGATAATATTCATGGTTGCTAGGGGCGTGCCTCACTTGACCCAACCAATCAGCTCATTCCGTCAAAATAACTTATGACGATAGTGAAGAAACTGTCACACTGATAATTTAGTTCTATACAAATATATATTGTTTGTTGTTAAAATTATGCAAATATATTTGACCACACTCGTAGTTCACTATTTAGTCAATGGATTACTCTACTATCAATCAATTGTTAAAATATTTCATCTTACTACTATAGTATTTGATAGTCCCCCCTCCCCGAGAAAATTATTCCTCATTGGTATTACTGCGCACAGTGCACAGGTCAAATAGAGCCGGGCGACAGTTTTATTGACCCCATTCATTCATCGCACACTGCCAACATGGTCGGGTTGTTTAACCTGATCAGGTATGAAAACATTTATTCTTTATTACAGCAAATTCTTAATACATGTATTGGGGGAAATGTAACGGGACATGTGTATGTTAATGTTAAATTGTTCTTTTCCGGACTTATAAAACGGGTCATGATGTCACGACGTTTGTTTCATCAGCAACACTGATGTTAAAAACGAAGATACCAGCTTTAACTGTCGATACCGTCACTCGTGTCTCATGGAGTGTGTACCCGTACTTATGCTGTTGTTTTAAGTACATTCAGGCAGGCAGGTGTATAAATCTTTGCACAGACCGTTCAGTAACTTAATGCAATCGTTTAAAGTTATTGTTTTGTAGTGTGATTTTTTTTCTTTATATTTCAAGTCAGAAAGAAAAGTCAGCTGTTATGTATAGCTAGTTCCAGAATGTGTGCTCCGTTAAAACGTGTGCGCGCGCGCAGTCTCTGTATGTACACATAGAATCCATATACACTGAACTTCTGTTGTTTCTGACAGCCTAGCCTGCACGTAAGCATACACATACGGGCTTTTCAGGTTTCGGTTGGAGCGAACTTTACGGCTGAACGTGACAATTTACAATTTTTTAATTTTTTTATTTACAGGGTCTGACTGTCGAGATCGTTATATAGTTATCACATCATTATTATATGATACCATCATTATTATATTGTCGTTTGCATCGTTAACAGTAACGTCGTAAAATCATCGATCGGACTGTTTTTCAGTCGCCTATTCAAACGGTTGCAGTTAATTTATAGTACACTTGTTCCGCACAAAGTAGGAATTTCGAGCGCTTTGAGGATTGGTATAATTAATTTTGTTGTAATTGTTGTAGTGTGCCAACTGCCATACTGAGTGCGTGTGTGTGAGTCGTGTAGTGTTGTGGGTTAGTGAATGACACTTGGTATTCAGTAATGAAGTCTGAGTCGTGTAGTGTTGTGGGTTATTGATTGACACTAGGTATTCAGTAACGATGTCTGATTCGTGTCGTGCTGTGGGTTATTGAATGACAATGATATTCATTGGTGACGTATGGTTCAGATACCTAGTCAGTAATAGTTACAATGAATTGTTTTACAGTTTGCACAATACGACTTGTTAACGACTTTGATTAGCTGTCCATAAATTATGTCACGCAAACACGGAGGCAGGGATCACCCGCGAAATCAGCCAATGTTGGAAATACAAGTTAAGGAGAAATAATTAAATGGGGGGGGGGGGGAACAGAAGATCCAGAAACTGTGACATCGAACTATTTCTCTCTCTTTTTTTAATGTTTCTAGAGTTTTGTTTTGTTTTATTTACTTAACTTAATGGCCAATAATCAACAAAGACATTTTCTTAATAGAAAACTGTAACTACATACTAAAGGTCTGTATATGACTGCCATTACTACCCATCAACAGTAAGAAAAATATCACGCTGAACATATACCCTCAAAATACTCTCTAAATAATAATATTTTTATTATGTGTTTGATAAGTGCACCCTCGAGTGGGACACCCAGTAATAATATATTTGCCATTATTTGGTGTATAGACATGAACTTTAGCCCAAAATAATTCCATAAAAACTATTTTTTTAAAATATACTAGCATTTAGTCTTTCTCTCTAAACAATACGTTTATTCTGTTGAGTTGCGCCTTCGTTGGCAGCGAAAACTAATTTTCTGTAACGTTTTAAAATGTATTCATTTATTCAGTGTAAACGCAATTTAAACACACATGGCACTGTTTCAATTTACTCGTGAAGGAAGGAGGGGGTGAGATATGCACATGGACAAGTATTGGTCAATACTTCAGGTTGTGACAAGTGGAGGGGAGTAAAAATGTCTCCCAAAAGTGTGACATACTTTATGGACAGCCCCTTGCTACCGATATATAGGCTTGCCTGATATGGTCTGATTGGTCTTCTAGCAGACTGATGCGCAAATGAGAATGACAGTCAGTCTCCAGCCCAGACTGATGTTGCGGGCCGCCACCTATTGAATACCAAATACTTTCTGGCGGTTAAGAGAAATTTCGAAGTTTCAAACTGTCTGTCGGGTCTTGTTGGTTTTGCCGAGACGGCTGGTTCCTGGTTGTCGAGAGCCTTATCTATCGTCAATCATGGCGGTGTGCCTCCGCATTCTGATTGAAATCCCGATTTAAATTACTTGCTTGAGTTATGTATGGCATGGTTTGGAATATGCTTAGACTTGTGCAGTGGGTCGGTGTGTGAGTGGCAAGTGAAACTGCAACACATTCTTCTTGCGCGCTTCAGTGCTCACGCGTAATAGTAGTTTCAGTAGATCGCGATGTACGTACAAGTAGTTCAGTAGATCGCGATGTACGCAAAATTTCTTTGCAATCAGTAGTGCACGAAAATTAAGTAATACGAAGGAATGCCCGTACGAAACATAACACGTACGTGGGCACTCTTCCTAGCCAGTGGAGTTGATCGAAATGTTGGATTAAGTTCTCTGTGAAAGTTTATGACGGCGTCCATTTTGTCCTATGAATTGTGGGACCTGGTGCACTGGACCTGCTGTACTCGGCACCAGTTTCCAGTCAGTAACTCGACGCAAGAATCTACGTTGTTTTTTGCTCACTAAAAGGCAACTGATCCAACGTCATGTCATGCCAAAATATCACATACACAGCGTGTGCGTTTAATTATTATTATTGGCCAGTACTACTGGATGGGTATTGGAGGCCGAGAAACTCGATATCTAATAACATTTTGTTTAGAAATTGATTACTGATTCATCATGAAAATAGGGCAGTACCACTCTATGCAGTGCCGACATAATGTCGGGCAGTTGCCCGGGGACCCTATGCTAATCTGCTAATTTGTGACTTGCTGTCAATTTTTATTCCTGTTAGTGGTTTAGGTAGGAGCCCCAGTGCATTGTTTTGCCCATGGGCCTATAATGCTGCTAAGACGGCCCTGACTGTATGTGTCCCTGTCACTGTATCGTTTGTTGTTGTTGTTGTTGTTTGTTTTAACAGAAGCGAGCGATGGGTGTTTAGAGGTCATTCAGTATCATATTTCAGTTTTGTCAGGACCTCAACGTAACATAAGTTTGATGACTGACAAAGGAGCATGACGCGACCTTGACGGCTTCTTATCGAGCGCCAGCTGTAGTCTTGATTGTCCTTATTCCCACCTAATCATTGTTTGCTGAGTGTTTATGACACGATAGATATTGAGCATGATAACAAAGTGAAAAAAATAGTCACATGCTTCAACTGGGCCCAAAACAAACATCATAAGATGCAGTTGGTGTTGTTACTAAATATACTCTAACCGCACGTTATCATTTTACCTGACTGTAAATACCTTCTGCAACTATTAGGCTATTACAAAGTACGCTCACATACACACGTACACACCCTTCCATATTTAACTCAGGCTGGGGGTGGGGATGCATTTTTGTTTGTTTGTTTTCTCACGTTCCTTGTTATTGCGGGGACCAGAAACAAATAAAAATGGACTGCTTTTAATGTGAGAGAGAAAGCAATGTGTGCTACAAAGGCTAGTATTTTTAATGTGTAAGAGAAAGGAATGTGTGCTACAAAGGCTACTACTTGTCTTTGTAGGGGTAGACAATTTGGTGTACTCACTACCATAGTATTAGTGGGTAGATAAGCTAATGTTTATTGCACGCATTCAAACTTCAATAAAACTGGTAGTCATTTAGTGTGTGCTTATCAAAGTGACAATCAGATCATTGTTTTATGTTGTTGTTCATCAGAGTAACACCTCAGTCATTGTTTTGCCGTTCACAAAGTCATTTTATTTTATCTTTTCTACGACCTTTACTGCAAATCTTAATGTCACATGAACACACTTCGAATATCGCCGTTAAGTCGTGATATCTCCGAATGACAGACATCTTCACTTCCAAGATTTTCATTTGTCATACTCGCCTTATTGGGCCGACATAAAACATGGCTATCGCTGACAAACATATTTACAGCAAAGCTTGGGCATTCTTGGGCCGACTTAAAACATGGCGATTGCTAATATATTCCATAGTTTTAACTTAAGCGTTTCTTTTTCTTTTTCTTTTTTTTTTTTTTTTTGGGGGGGGGGTAGATAGATACAAGTATTAATTTAAGGAATGTCTGTTAAAAACTGTGCAGAACAACAAAATAGCGGACAAATAAGAAGTTTTAAGTTTCAACAATTTCCCTGCCACGAACATTTAGCTATTCGTCAGTACAGTTGTGACTAATCTAGAAAAGGCCAAAATGCAATCTCTTGCATTTAAAGTGTATAGAACTATAGGGAATATGGACACTTACCTGGGTCCAAAATCTTTGTGTGTGTGGTGTTTGTGTGTGTGTGTATGTGCGTGTGTGTGTGTGTGTGTATGTGCGTGTGTGTGTGTGTGTGTGTGTGTGTGTGTGTGGTTCACGTTTACTAAGCTGTTAAAAATGCTTAAGCCAAGGTTATCAAGCTGTTGGGTTGAAGTAAACTTAGTCGACTTGTGCAGTAAATTGATACTGTGAGAAGGGATAAGTGGTTTAAAATTATTCTTTGCGCACTTTGCTCCATTTTAGATAGATAGATAGATAGATAGATAGATAGATAGATAGATAGATAGATAGATAGATAAATAGATAGATAGATAGATAGATAGATAGATAGATAGATAGATAGATAGATAGATAGATAGATAGATAGATAGGTAGGTAGGTAGTTAGGTAGAGAGAGATAACTTAGATAGATAGTTAGTAGTAGTAGTAGTATGGTCACTAGGCAGACTTTTAGGAAGGAAACATTTTTAGTATGTATAAATATTTATAATATGATGGCAAGTTACGAAATGTTTTTCTAAATTCTTTTTTATAAAACAAACTGAAGTATCACTTAAACTGACATGCCTAAAATAAAATTCATTATTTATGGTTATAGTTTATATATCATTACTTGTCTTAAATTTTATATTGTTAAAAGCAGTTTATATCTCCATAAAATGATGTTTATTTGTTTTTATATCTTATCTCAGATTTTCATCACGCCTCGTGAAAGAGGCATCTCCTATTTTAAAACTTCCCAGACTTCAAATAACTTCAGATCGAAGTTACAGAGTCATTTATGGAGATCTCAACATCCTTCCAACAAAAGTGAACATTTTTCTATAATTATTTAATTTACATTTAAATAAATGGGTATGTACCTTCAAAAATAATAATTTGCTTAACCCCTTCAAGCCATGGACATTTGCATGACTGCCTCCTCATTAAAGATAATACATTATGGATAATGGGTAGTTTTTAAAGTGACATTCCTCAAACCTATTCCTTTAGCCCCTTCAGTGCCATAAACATATGCATGACTGCCACTACATTATATATAACAGTAAGTGTTTAAAGGGACAGCCTCATACCTATAACATTTTTATTCTGGTTTTTATTTATTTTAATTTGTGCAGATTGTATATTTTTTGCCAAAAATATTAATAGCTCTCAAAATGATTAAGCTAAATCCAGCACTAATTTGTCCCTGTTTGGTCAAAAATTAATAAATAAATGAAAGTTAGATTGAGAATATTGATGTTTATTTATGGCCTTTGGAGCTGTTTCACTATGCATGTTTAATAATAATGTTTTCTGTTTACCTCCTTTTTATTTAGGAGAGGGGTTGGGTTGCATGTGGGTAGAGGCGCTATAGTTTGTCATCCATGTTTTTTTTTCTAAATAATGAAATTATTAAAAGAAAAATAATAATAATAATTAAAATGTTGTTAGCTTGTCCTGCAGGCTTTTAGGAATTTAAGAAGTATTAGATATTCAAATTTAAAGATAGTTATGGGAAAAAGTTAGATTTACTGAACACTTTTTTATATTTTCTTTTCTACTTTTATTTGTTATTGAGCTTTGTGGGTAAATTTATGTTTGTGGGTATCGGCCTGGAAATGATAACCATTTTAAGTAACACTTACTTACATGCACTTTTACAATATTTATGTGACTGATCTCATTAGTTACATTTCTGTTGTGTGTAACTGAAACAACAACAAAAAATAAAATTAAAATTGTGCCCTTGTCAAAGGTACGACACTATGTCGAGGAGAATGCCCGCCTTTGCAAGCCTGACAATGTTCACATATGTGATGGATCCGAAAAGGAGAATGATCTTCTTTTGTACATAATGCAAAAGGATGGCATTCTCCACAGGCTTACAAAGTATGAAAACTGGTAAGTCGAAATCTTGATTCCATTGTCTTTTAAAGTAATATTTGTATAAAAGAAGTTATTGATTTTGGGTATAAATATAGTTCAGACAGTAGAGTAATAGTTGTCCAAGTTATATCAAAGTGTTAGTAATTGAGCTCTGTGTGCAATGCTATTTGAGTCCCACATAATAGCAGTAAGGTTCTCTAAATATTTGTTATTATTTTAGTGCATTAAATTTCTATAAATATGTGTTAGTATGAGAGTTCTTTGAATATGTTGCAATAGACCCCTATTTGAGTCCTGTAAATAAATAGCAGCAATTGAGTTCTGTAAATAGCAGTTTTTTAGTTCTAAATAATTATGTGGCAGTAATTGAGTTCTTTAAATATATAGCCCTAACTAAGTTCTGTAAATATGTTGCAGAAATTAAGATCTGTAAATATATAGCAGTAGTTGAGTTTTGTAAATATTTGCAGTAATTGAGTTCTGTAAATATATACCAGTATTTGAGTTTTGTAAATATATAGCAGTATTTGACATTTTTAGTTCTGTAAATATGTTATGGTATTTGAGTTGTAAATATATAGCATGGTAGTAGGTGAGTTCATAACTGTGTAACAATATTTAAAATCTTTAATGCTATACTAGTATTCTGTAAATATGCAGCATTTGAATTCTGTAAATATGTCCCACTGTTTGAGATCTATTGGAATTCTGTAAATATGTACCAGTATTTGAGGCCTATGAATATGTAAAAGTATTTTAGTTCCAAAAATATATGTACCAGTATTTGAAATCTATAAATATGTCATCTGTGTTTGAATTCTGTAAGTATGCACCAACACTTTAGTTCTGATTATATACACAGGTATTTACAATCTTGAAACTAAGAATCTCATTTTTCATGAATCTGTATTTCAGACCAATCATCTCGTCAGCGTTGGGTTCCTTATGAGCAGTAAATAGCTGAATTTTGACCCTAGCATAAAACATAGTTGACATTTGAGCATTAAATAATGTATTATTGAATCTAACAAAGAACAAAGCTGACTTTTGACACTAGCATAGAACATAGCTGACTTTTGACACTAACATAGAGCATAGCTGACTTTTGTCACTAACATAGAGCATAGCTGACTTTTGACACTAGCATAAAACATAGCTGAATTTTGATCATTAAATAATGTACTATTGAATCTAACAATGAACAAAGCTGACTTTTGACACTAGCATAAAACATAGCTGACTTTTGACACTAACATAAAGCATAGCTGACTTTTGACACTAACATAGAGCATAGCTGACTTTTGACACTAGCATAGAACATAGCTGACTTTTGACACTAGCCTACTGCTTATGTTTTTCAAAGCACATATTTATTGTGTATGCATGTATAATGCTTAGGAACATCATTCTCCAATCTGACATGCATGTATCATCTAGACATATATATATATACATATATAACATTTCTTTAATGAAAAATTATCCATTTCCTTTTGTTTTTTTGGACTTACAAAATAGTGAGCAAATAACATATAACTCTAAATGATAACTCCTTTTAATTTTAGACTGGAAATACACTATGAACTTAATATCAATTTGTTAATATACAATAAAACAATTTAAAAACATATTCACATATTATTATTGATCATGCATGTCTATGTATTTCATACAAAATGTAAATTACAATGATATGTTTGGAAACCAATTTTGGAACAACATTCATTTATGATCATGGGGAGATAAGCTGCTCACAACAAGTTTGTCAGTGTAAAATGGTTAGGTAATTGTGGCTTTGTTTAGTTTGGTTGTAGAGTGCAACATATGGCTATTATTGAAAGTGCAGCAAATGGCTAATGTTCTTCTGATATTTTTCATCTACTTAAGATTGGAATTTTTTAGATGTTAAGCAATGCTTGCTAAAAGTGTGAAAGACTCCGAAATCTGGCATGCTCGTTATGGTGAACGAAAGATGATTTTAAAGATTTTTACAGAAAGACTGCAAGACTGCTATAAACGAAAATGGCATGAGAAATTTGCATTAAAATACAGATTTGCCTAGTACAGAACATTCAAACAAGAATATTGTTTAGAGAACAGAATACAATAAACTGGTTACATTTAAGGATATTGTAAGCTGTAGTAAGACTTGTGTTTAAAGCTGACTCATAAAATGGATAGCACTACATTCCTGCTAGGGCAGAGTAGAATATGAAGTTTCCAGTAATTTTCCAGTGG
Organism: Sinotaia quadrata; assembly: GCA_028829895.1. Lineage (NCBI taxonomy): Eukaryota > Metazoa > Mollusca > Gastropoda > Architaenioglossa > Viviparidae > Sinotaia > Sinotaia quadrata. The sequence goes on from CM054181.1 coordinate 69,065,943, forward strand.
CTTTATTATGCAAACATAAGACCAAAGTTATTAAGTTCACAGACAGTAATTTTCCAGTGGCTTTATTATGCAAACATAAGACCAAAGTTATTTAGTGCACAGACAGTAAGCACTAAAAACACATTTTGAATTCTGAATTCATTCTGCTTTTATTGTTCTTGCTTTTCCATTATTGACAATGAAAGTAAGGTGTTATGTAAATTCAGCATAGGAGGAATGAATTAGTTGATGTACTTTACAGATTGTGCATTTTACTAAATGAAAGCAAACAATTAATGTGTGAGCGATTTCTGGATCGTTTTTGTGTTAAAGTTAAAATATTCTGTTTTTTATTTTCATATGACACATTGGGTTTTTTTATGTAACAAAAATGTTTTACTTATAAGTTATTTTGATGTAATGGAAGTTTTCACCCTACAATGGCCAATACCAAACTAAAGTTCAGAGTTCTGAAATTGATTGTTGCTTCTTCTAAGACAATTAAGATTTGCACAACAAACCTTGGACGAAGGGAAGTAACTCTTTTAGGAAAAGAAACCTGAAATGAGTTAAGTAATTTATTATGGAATTTTATTCATTTTCAGCAAGATCTCTTCTCACCAATGAAAGTAAAAATCTTCACAGAGTACTGAGATCCAGACAGTTTAAGTTTGACTCTTGTCTTGTGTTGATTACAATTTACTGTAACATCCTGTCAGTGAGATTTAGGAAAAGCAGACATGTCCAGTTTTACTTGCTCTCCTTTTGTTCTTTGCAAGATTGCAACATTCAGTTATATTTTGTTGCAACATTTAGTTATATTTTGTTGCAACATTCAGTAATATTTTGTCGCATCATTCAGTTATATTTTGATAAACATTTTATAGTGCACATGTAGTGAGATATTTATGGGGATCATTAGTATGTGAAGTTATGGCAAGATGGCCTTGGTTAATATTGGGATGCTAGACATTGCATTTAATTTACTGCTTAAACTAATTGATCGCCATTTTTGTCAGTTGGCTTGCCCTCACTGATCCAGCGGATGTTGCACGTGTAGAGCGACTTACCTACATTTCTACCCAGTTGCAGCGAGATACAGTTCCATTAGCTAAGCCCGGTGTGAAAAGTCAACTAGGAAACTGGATGGCTCCAGAAGATATGGACAATGAGCTGAACATGCGATTCCCAGACTGCATGAAAGGTGTGTTAAAGGTAGCATTAGTCATGATGGAGGGCATGAAAGGTGTGTTATAGGTAACATTAATAATGATGGAGAGTAATAATGTTACAGATTAGAGAATATTTGAGGTAAATCAAATCAAATTGATTGTATAATAAATAGTGACACTAAAAACTATAACAAAGATAATTCACTTGTGCTGAAAATGAAGATTATTTCATCCTAAATGTTTAATGCTGGTTGTTTCTGTGAGTGTGAAGTTAGTATTTTTTCCATTTGAGATAAAGGAAAGTCTTCATTATGTGCACTGTTTGTGGAGATGTTTTGTCCTGATTAGATGATTGTTAGATGATTGGGGTTTACTGTTCCTCTCAACTAGACACAAAATTTAAAGAAGTAAAATTTGTCACCTATTTTAAGACCTTTACCAGTTCCTAACTTTTAGTTATCTTCATTTCATCACTAATGCTGATTGAAGCATGATTCCTCTTCTTCTTTTTCATGGTTCATTTTGTAAACAAGTCACTTAATATAGTGCAGATACTGTCCTTTAACAGTCTGTAAAATTGAGATTAGTCAAAATTGGGTGTAAGGAGAGAAATATCTGCCATTTTACTGTTGAATTAACTTTTTGTTTCTATTTATAAGCCTTGATTGCATTATCAGATTTTAAATTGTTTAGGTGTTTTTTTTTAATTTATTTTTACTGGAATACAAGCATATCCAGTGTAAAAGATTTTATCACTGAGGTTTCTGTTCTGAGATTTGTTATATTTCTTATGTTTTTGTTGTTGCCACCCATTTATGCTCTTAACCCTTTCACTGACTTAACCTAATTTTAATCTCATCAAAACTAATGAGTGTAATGATGTAGTCACGTTCAAAGGGAGATAATTTTCTGAAAACTGAAGGTAATTTTATTCACTTATTTCTGTTTCTCTTGATTCAGAGTGTGAGCAGATGTATTGCTGGCATAAAATCTTTGAAAATAATATAAAATATTCTGGAAAGGTGGGGGCGGGGGTTAAAAGCCTGACACTTTAATACCAGAATTTTACCTTTGTTATTTTCAGGTCGTACAATGTATGTGATTCCATTTAGCATGGGTCCTGTTGGCTCTCCCTTGTCAAAAATTGGCATTGAGCTAACTGATTCACCCTATGTTGTGGCCAGTATGCGTGTAATGACACGTGTCAGTGAAAAAGTGCTAAAAGTTTTGGGGGAGGAGGGAGACTTTGTCAAGTGTCTTCACTCTGTGGGCCGACCACTACCTCTCACAGGTAAATGAAAAGATTGCTGGCTTGTTTTCTTTTCAGTCTTCACTTAACACAAATGATTGCATTGATTGGTTGAAATATTTACAGTTCTTCAATTAACCACTAATGATTGCATTGATTGTTGAAATATTTCTCTAAATAATGCTGTAGCTTTGTGGAATGCATAAAATCTTAGTTGGACATTTACTCTTGCTTAATTTACAAGCACGGCGCATACCTTAAACACCTGTACAATGAAATTATTAGTTAAACAAATCTGTATTGAAAGATGTCATCAGTTAAACAATTCTATATGCAATGATGTCATCAGTAGAGCAAATACTATTCAAAGATGTCATCAGTTAAATAAATCTGTATTCAGTGATGTCCTCATTTAAATAAATCTGTATTCAAGGATGTCGTCAGTTAAACAAATCTAATCTAATCCAAAAATTTCACTTAAACAAATCTTATTTAAAGATGTCATCAATTAAATAAATATATATTCAAAGATGTCATCAGTTAAACAAATCTTATTTAAAGATGTCATCAGCTAAACAAATGTATATTCAAAGATGTCATCAGTTAAACAAATCTTATTTACAGATGTCATCAGTTAAATCTTATTTAAAGATGTCATCAGTTAAATAAATATGTTTTCAAAGATATCATCAGTTAATAAACAAATATGTTTTCAAAGATGTCATCAGTTAAACAAATGTGTATTTAAAGATGTCATCAGTTAAACAAATCTTATTCAAAGATGTCATTGGTTAAACAAATCTTATTTAAAGATGTCATCAGTTAAACAAATGTGTATTCAAAGTTGTCATCAGTTAGACAGATTTATATTACCACTCAGAATTTTTAAAAATAATTTATAATAACATTTGCCAAATAACACCTCTGTTCTATTTGTTCTTTCTTGTCTTGTCTTTGGTTCTGATTTTGTTTTCATATTGTACTTTTAGCACCACTACACAACAACTGGCCATGTGATCCTAAAAATACCTTGATTGCTCACATTCCCAGCAGAAATGAAATCTGTTCATTTGGCAGTGGATATGGTGGAAATTCACTTCTAGGAAAGAAATGTTTTGCTCTTCGCATTGGGTCAATTCTTGCCAGGCGTGAAGGCTGGTTTGCAGAACATATGCTAGTAAGTCACAGTTTAAAAATGATTTTTATTATTTTTCATGACTATGATGATTATGTAGAAAAGTAAAGTACCGGATCATCTGATTATAATTAATTTTCTCGTCAATTTTATTTTAGATCCTGGGCATTGAGAACACTAAGACTGGTGTTAAGCGCTACATTGCTGCAGCTTTTCCAAGTGCTTGTGGCAAAACAAATTTGGCAATGATGAAACCAACACTCCCGCACTTTAAGGTTACTTGTGTTGGAGATGATATAGCATGGATGAGATTTGATTCTCAGGGGCGTCTGAGAGCTATTAACCCAGAGGCAGGCTTTTTTGGTGTAGCACCAGGTAATCTCATAATCCTCTTGACTCTAGATCCACTTAAGCCTTAGTGTTGAAGTAACACTATTGATATTATTGTACTTTTAATCCCTTTGCTCTATATCCACTTAAGCCTTAGTGTTGAAGTTACACTATTGACATTAATGTACTTTTAACCCCTTTGCCCTATATCCATTTAAGCCATAGTGTTGAAGTTACACTATTGACATTATTGTACTTTTAACCCCTTTGCTCTATATCCACTTATGCCTTAGTGTTTTAAAGTTACACTATTGACATTATTGTATTTTTAACCTCTTTGCTCTATATCCACTTAAACCTTAGTGTTGAAGTTACACTGTTGACATTATTGTACTTTTAACTCCTTGACTCTAGATTATTTACAATATTGACATTATTGCACTTTCAAACTCTTGACTCTAGGTGTAGTTACAATGACCATCAGTGCACTTTTATATTTCACTGGTGAGACAATGCGACAGTTCTGTAATTATATCAGAAATGAAGAGGTTAATCAGGTATTTTATTTATATCTCTTTATCAGAACAATGTGACATAACATATTGACAACAGCAGTGAGAATTATAATTCTTTTAGTTTATTTATATTTTATTGGCTCACACTGTGAGAGAAGAAAAGTTGTATTGATTTTTTTCATTGGAGTCTTTAAAACATTTTTTGTTGTAAATATGTATAGGAACATCAGAGAAGACAAACTACTATGCAATGCAGACAATCAAAAAGAACACAATCTTTACCAATGTTGCTGAGACGAGTGATGGGGGTTTCTTCTGGGAAGGACTTGAAAAAGAGATTCCTGAGGGTGTAAAGATTCGATCCTGGCTCGGAGATGAAGATTGGAAGAAGGAGGAGTCCGACCGCCCAGCAGCCCATCCCAATTCTAGGTGAGAAACTTCAGTTACAGAATGTTGTGATATTAAACCATGATAAAGTTCTCAAATAATTTTTTTACTACAGATCATGGTTGATATGGTATCTGTCTTTCATAAGTCAAGCTTTTAGACACCAAAAGCTCACTGATGGGGGGGGGGGGGAAACCATGAAATCTATCAAATCTGTAATTCTACAGATTTTCAGCAAACACTTCAGTGTACTGATCAGTCATCTAAGGATGATCTCATCAGAAAGCAAATGGTCAAGCACTTTTAAATTCAAGATGCTGCTGAGTGTTATACAAATCATGCCATGAGGGTCAAGTGGTTCGTAGTTTTATTGCTCCAAGGATCTCATACTCTGTGCTTGCTACTGTCACTGCATACTGCTAAACTAGTCATCATAAATGCTGTTCTTACATTACAATAAATAATACTTATCTGTATTTCTTTTTGTTGTTGTTGCAGAATTGCAGAAATGTTGATTCTTTGTGCAAAATCGTTATCTTATTATTTTAATTTTTGTATTTTTTTTTAGATTTTGCACACCAGCTTCTCAGTGTCCTATCATTGACCCAGCCTGGGAAGACCCAGATGGAGTCCCTATTGATGCAATTATTTTTGGTGGACGCAGACCTGAGGGTGTTCCTCTGGTCTATGAATCTCTTAACTGGCAGCATGGGGTATTTATGGGTGCATCTATGAGATCAGAAACCACTGCAGCAGCAGAACATAAAGGTATGCCAATTTGGTAACCACATAATCAGTCTGTAGAGCTAAATTCACCTCAGAGATTATGTGATAAAGATACTAGGGTGCATCTGTTTGTTTCCTGATTTGAAAGTCTGTTATAGTCTGCACTTAAATGTTTCTTTTGGTGTAATTTTTCATTATCAGCATGATTCATTAATGTATTTCAGTGAGTTCCTGAAATCAGAGCATTTGAGATTTTTATCACTTTATTTTCATCAGTTTGTGCATTTCTCCGATGAATCCATTAATTTGTTACTGCAGTATAATGAAAAAAGATTGAGTTAAATTTTCTTTTCTATTAGTAGTAATGAATAAATCAGTTATTTAAAATCAATATTAAAATAATTAAATATAAATTTGCCTTATTAAAACTTCTTTTAGGTCATGATGCACAACTGGAGAAAAAAAGATATCTTGGTGGTAAATTCAAGAGACCCTTGTATATTTACAGAATTTAAACTGCTCTTTAAGTAGCCATCAGTTTAAGGGTTAATTTTGAAAAGAGCAGAACTGACAGAGTTCATTTGTGCTCAGTCTATAAGCTTACATCTCACTCTTGACATCAAATGATATTTTAGTTACATTTTCATAAATCTCGCTCTTGACATCAAATGATATTTTAGTTACATTTACATACATCTCACTCTTGACATAAAATGATATTTTAGTTACATTTACACATGAACAGAGTGTAAGTGGTATCCTTATGTGTCCTGTTTGTAGCAATAATAATTTGCAGATAACTGAACTGAACTGGCGATCAGAACAATCATTGCTTGCATTGTTAGAAATGTCAATAATTTTTAGCTTATGAAAAAATTAATAATTACCTCCTCTTTCTCTTTTTCTTTTTCTTCACAGCCAAACAGATCATGCATGATCCATTCGCAATGCGGCCCTTCTTTGGGTATAATTTTGGTGACTACCTTCAGCACTGGCTCTCCTTTGGTAAGCAGGCAGACAAACTCCACCTTCCTAAAATTTACCATGTCAACTGGTTTCGTAAAGACAGTAAAGGGAAGTTTATTTGGCCAGGTTTTGGAGAGAACTGCCGGGTGTTAGACTGGGTTTTGCAGCGGATTGAAGGGAAAGATGTTGCCATGGACACACCAATTGGCAGAGTGCCAAAATTAGAAGCTCTTAATTTGGAAGGCCTTGAAGAGTCTGTTGACTTGAAGTCTCTGTTCACTGTCCCTCGGGACTTTTGGGAGAATGAAGTGAATGCTTTGTACAAGTACTTTGATGAGCAAGTGAACACTGATCTGCCAGACGAGATCATGAAAGAACTCAAGGCACTGGAATCCAGGGTACAGTCATTGCCATAACTTGGCCTGCACTTCATGCCCAAGGAACCATAGCAAAATCCAGGGTGTGTCTGTGCCATAAGTGTGTCTGTGCATATTATCCCACTGGTACTTTATGCAATGCAACCTCGCCTCACACTCTGATTGAGTCAGTATTTTTTAAAGCCATTTTATTTATTCAAAATACAAACTTGTACTTAAGTTTTCAAGAGAGTGTAAGGCTATGTGTGCTGATTCATAGTAACCTGTGTGATTGAACTGTGAATTAATGATTGTTCACATTTGCTTAAATATTTTTTATTTATTTTGCATTTATGGGTGTGTATATTTCCTTTGCCTGTTTTCTTTTTGCAAAAAAAATGTTTTTGTGACGATATCATTGCTGTGTATTTCTTGAGATTGATTATTTTGTTTATTGGTGGGAACAACTTGTTATATTTATTCTCTCTCTTGTGGTATTTCTTTTCAGATGTTGTATCAACATTTTACACTTGACTAAAGAGATTAGTTTAATTTGTTTGCGAAAGCAATATCGTGACAGTGTATTTTATACCTTATTGTTTCTAGCAATTTCTTTAAAACACAACTTGTGCCTAGACTATAAGCCTCTGAAAGAAGACACACACTATCAGGATTGTGTCTTAGGAGGAATTTCATAGATATATTGTCATCTCTTTGTTCAGGCTAGTTTTTCTCTGCCTGAATTGATTCAAAGATGTACTGGGTTTTTTGTGTACCCATACAGTGCCTGAACATTTTTGCACATTGCCAATACTAACATGGATGACGTCAAAATGTTTGCTTTATTACTGTGCAATTTACATTGTACCACCATATACCCATAAAGTGCCTGAACATTTTTGCTCATGGATGATGTCAAAATGTTTGCTTTATTACTGTGCAATTTACATTGTACCACCATCAATAGACATTGGTCTTTGACATTCCGTAGTGTTCTTCCCCAAAATTTCTGTCACTTTAACCATTTTGGGTCTGTGATAAATATTTCCATACAAAGAAAATATGTAGCTATAGAAACTGACTGATTTGTGGTCTAATATAATCATTGCAAATGTTCTTTGGGTTGTATCATTTAATTTTTTTTAGTCTTAATTCCTCGCAAAAATGCACTTAAATTTGTTTGTGTTGCAATACTCAGCTTTCAGAAAGTAAAATTACAATTATTTTCTTCTTTATTTTATAATGCCTTATGAGGTGTGTGGTGTGTTACAGAATGATAGATTGTTGAATATATTACCTAATTAAATATTTTGTTTATACTTGCTCTGTGTCAATTTTTAAAAAAATATTATATTAAAATGTTAATGTTTACATTTGTTTGTTTTAAATGATTTGTGATATGTGATAATACAATTATAACATGAAATATATAAAATTATACAGTGCAGCTAAACATTGATAACAATTTCTTTTCTTAATTTGCACTGTAATTAATAACTGAAATTAATTGTTGAATTTAATAACAAATGAACGATTCTTTAGAACTTTTTATTGTTATAAATTATGTCATTCATCAATATTTATCTTTTGTTTATCATAAATAAGTGTACAATTACTATTAATAATCATTTTTAATATAATGTGATGATTTAGTTTGATTTTTATTTTGTATTTAAAAATGTTATTTATTTTGAAGTTTTGTCTGTAGTCAAAATATGTTTATGGAATGGTAGTTTTATTCTGTGAATAAGCATTTCTGTTAAGAGAGTAAATTTAGCTCTGACTGTGATTATAGTGATACTAATTATAATGTCTTGTTATTAATATTAGCTCAGTCTTCTGCAGATTTTACCTTCATCAGCAATGTGACATATTAAGACAGTAAAGGTGAAACATACATTTTACAATTATGCATATAGTTGACCAAGAATGTGTTTCCAATCAACTTGAGTAAAGTAAATATATGCAAAATTTATTTTCTTAATAATACTGTCATATTGCTTCATCAGTAATTTGGAAATAAAGTAATTTGGATTAATATGATTTATTGTCATATATGAAACACACATTGTTATTTGCTGGACAAGTGTAAAATGTTTGAAAACTTGTATATGTGTGTGTTGAAATACCTTTCAAAAGAAGTGAATATTTTTTAATTTTTAGAAATTTGCGTGTGTGTGCATGTGTATTTAAATATTTAAGAAGAAAATATTTAAACATAATAAATACCAAAATTGTTAAACAGAATAAATAGTTGTAATGTTTATGTGTTTTTGTTTAAATATTTAAAACAGTTTTTAAATAGTGGGTGTGGGATGTAAAAAAGTGTAGATAACAAATGGTAAATGGGTACAATTTTTTTAATAGCATGCGAAGAGGAAATCTTCAATGGACACTTAAAATTTATTGTTCATACAGTAAAAACTTATCTTTTTTCCACCGTAATATACTTTTGATATTAATTAGCAAATATTTTTCTTCTAACAAGTAAACTCTTTTGAGTTACCTCCAGGGGAAATATCTATAAACCTGTGGAAATACTGGAAAGACAACTCCTCTTCCACAAATAAATATTCTGTGAATGTGAGTTATTCCCCGTATATCGGTAGTAGTTAACGAAGAACAGTGAGTATTCGGCCGTCGTTGATACACGCGAATTATTATTGGCTTTTGTCATTTGGTGAACTTTGATCAGCTATTTTTGGAACTCTTTTATTACCAAAGTGATCTCAAACCTAAATACTATCTATCCATCTATTAAGAAAGCAACAAACAGCAACTTGAATAAGTATTAGTGTTTTAAAATTGTATAGGGCCTACATCCTACTTTTACAAGCACATTTAAAACTTTATTTCAAGCACTTATTATTCTTTTACTGTTGTTATCTTTGAAGATTGCAAATGTTTCATTTAGTGTACTGTTCTGAAAGAAAATATCATAACATCGAAAGGACACAAACCTTACGTCTGTTAATCTTCTTTTCTAAGTTATAAACAACACACACAGCGCGCGCGCACACACTCAAGGCAGAGTGTCACTGACAGAAATAGTAAAACATTGGATTGTGCAAATTACAACAAACAGTTAAACAGACGTGTAAGAAGACATTAGACAGATGTTAGCCAACAAATGCAAACAACCTCCTCCCCGTCAAAGAGAATGACAGGCCAGTTAGATAACTGTCATCAAGAGAGACAAGGTCCAAAGCCGCAAACAGGAGCACTGATTACAGAGTTACAAGATGAGGCGCCCGACACAATATCTCAGAGGGCAAAAATCGAAGATTCCAAATCGCGATTCTACAAGAGAAGCACAAATATATACAACAAGAATGGATGGCAGGTTCATGGTTGAACAGAATCCGTCCGATAGCCAAACGAGGTCCAGAAAAAGTCTCAAGGAATACGTGAAGCTAAACTATGAATCAAAACAAGAGAAAATGCATGGATTGCACCAGCTATAAGCTGTTTCTGAAACCGATGAAACAAATAAACATTTTTTTAAAAACTCTGTGACTTCGAGACAAGAACAGACCGAAAAATTTCGTGACATCTTGTCGTGACATCTGTCAGCAAGACCCACATGATATACTCAATCATGGCATAACATGACAAAAAGACCCAACAGGAATGCTTAATAAATAATAAATAAATCTGGTTCAACTAAAACGAAACCTTATTCCAATGTGTAACATTACTTTTGTCTATATGTACAAGCCTACCCACGCAATCAGTCACGTGGAGATAATTGAGATTAAAGTGTTGTTACTGAGAGAATTCGCCCAATAAAACATTACACGTTGAGGAGTCACAAATACCCGTGATCTCCTGAATGAATAGCACACGATATGTGAATAAATTATGATTTGTATTGGTGTGTGAGGGTGAGAGGGGGTATTTCTGTTTTGAATCGACCTCTACTGCTTCAGGAGCCATACTGATCGACGTCACAGAACTGTGACACAGCAATTTAAATTCGAAGAACTTTACACAGCAATTCAAAGAACGGCTTGGTACCAAAGAGACAAGATGAAAACGTTGACAAAGTTTCGTGTCTATATTTGGGAAGCCGGGTGGCCGGGCGCAAGCGACAGCTATAGGTGCGGGTATCTTACGCAGGAAGTGTAATTGTGGGCTCAAGCTCCACCCTTTCTAATCGATGCCACTGACCTTCTGCCTTGTTGGCGATTGGTCGATCTCTGCATGCGTGTTTGTATTTGTGAAGGAACTTTAGAGTTTGTAGCACTAATTAAAGTCCGCGTAATTAATTAATATTATTTATTAGCATTATTAATACTATTTTACATTACTTTCCAGCACTTAAAGCTCAGGGTTAGAAAATAAATTACATTATGACATCATTTTACACGTGGCTGACTTTCAGGTTAACACTGGAATGTCAAAACTATTCTGATTGCTTTTTCATTCCGTGTTAATTGTTGGGTGAAAAAGAAGTGTACCAGGTTTTGAGTCCCAGTGAAATTAAGATTCTTTTTTTAAAAAAAAAAAATTATTAGATTTAGCGTCTGAGCTGGAGTCGAGAGTTAGATGAGAAAAGCAGACGACCCTGATTCATCAGAAACTGACGAGCTTGGCCATCGGAGGAACAAAACGCCGCCTCATTGCGGAGTGTGGTTATAGCCCTTGACAAGCAACATTTTTCATTTCAGGGGAAGTAACTGTTCTCATGTCAAAGAAAGTAACGTTTCTCATTCAAGGGGGAAATAACTGTTCTCATTTCTAGGGAAGTAATACGTTCATCGCAAAGAAAGTGAATTTTTCGTGTTCTCTATTTCTGTCAACGACAGCAAAAATAAATAAATAAAAGTTAAATAATTTCTTTGGTTAGAAAAATATCCTTGGGTCAAAGAAGGTCCTCCCAATGCAGGAGGTTGGACTAGAAAGGGAGGGGGGAGCTGAGCATCCCTACTTCCAAGTTTACTATGAAAGATTTTTGTTGTTCTCTTTTGTTGTGAAACGCTATGCAGCATTGCTACGTGCAAGAGTAATTGAAAACGAGGCATTGCTACGTTCAAGAGTGATTGAAAATGATATTCGCATTCGCGAAACACCAGACATCCAAGAATAATATTAGCCCACTTTGCTGAACGGAGCTCGAGAAGCAAGATCAGGTAGTTAACTTCTTCATTAGAATGACAATGAATTCAGCCATTTTTAATAGATATCCTATGTTTGACGTCATCGGTTGAATGACAAGAACTCAGCCATTTTTAATAGATATACATTTTGAAGAGAAATGCAGTAAATCCAGACAATTTTAATAGGTATCCTGTGTATGATGTCATCGATGGAATGACAAAGAATTCAGCCATTTTTAATAGATATATATTTGACATTCACCTTGAATGGAAATACAGCAAATCCAGCCTTTTTTTTTTTTAATAGATGACCCATGTTTGGCGTCAAAGTGAAATGACAATGAACTGAGTCATTTTGAATAAATAGTATATGCATAACGTCATCGGTACGATGACAATCAGTCCAGCTATTTTTAATAGATTCCCATGAACAGTGAAGCCAGGAGGAACGAAAGAGAAGGGAAGTAAAAGCAGTTAAAGAAGGGGGAAAAAAAGAAAAGAAGAAAGGGGAAATAAGCAGCAAGACGACTGATAACATTCTCGCACGCACTGAGTCATACTCAGCGAGAATCCCGAAGCTCTGTAAATAACCCCAGTAACCGAGATAAGCGCACATAGCAAGTAGCTTCATTTCTGTGTCCGTTGTCAGCGCCATCTGTCCAAAAAGCATTGCGCACTATTCAACAACGCCCTCTACCTGGTGACTGGGCTTCAGCTGCGTGCAGGCTTCAGCCTTTTTTTTTTTTTCGGTTTTCACTTTTTGTTGTTGTTTTTTTGTAGTTTCTTTTCGTTTCTCGACTCTGGGATAATTTTTTTTTTTTTTTTAGTTGGGGCAAGTGTTCACTGAAATCGAAGAAAGCAGTACAATTTACGACAATCGGTTTCTGTAAGTACCGGATTGACTCTGGGACTTTCCAGATTTGTTCTTCTGGTTCGGTACCATGATCAGTGGCGGCGTGACGGGTGATGAGGTTAGGGGGTACTTTAAGTCTCTCCATAATTTCCATCATCCACTTCCACTTAAGTCGCTCCAAAACAGTCAGGTCGCTATGCAAACGCAGTTCAAGACAAGTCCTCTAGCTCCATTCCCCGCCTTCCAAACCAAATTGCCACCCTTAAGCCCTTTCCATATAGAAATTCTGGAGCCGCCACTGACCTTGGTCTAATTTCGTCTTGTGAGTATTTTCCTTTTATCTTAGAGCATAGTCTTGGTGAGCCAGATTACTGTTGTAAAAGGTTACATCACGCGTGCCTTCCTTCACGAGTGTTCTGTCGAGGTGACTACTGTAACTCTCTCCTCTCTAGACTTGACTACTGTAACTCTCTCCTCTCTAGACTTGACTACTGTAACTCTCTCCTCTCTAGACTTGACTACTGTAACTCTCTCCTCTCTAGACTTGACTACTGTAACTTTCTTCTCTCGAGACTTGACTACTGTAACTCTCCTCTCTAGACTTGACTACTGTCTCTCCTCTCTAGACTTGACTACTGTAACTCTCTCCTCTCTGGACTTGACTACTGTAACTCCTCTCTAGACTTGACTACTGTAACTCTCTCCTCTCTGGACTCGACTACTGTAACTCCTCTCTGGACTTGACTACTGTAATTCTCTCCTCTCTAGACTTGACTACCTTGACTACAGCAACCCTCTTCTCTCATTGTATCTTGTGAAGAAACTTCATATTTAAGCATTTTCATCATTCTGAAAGCCACACTTAGGTCAATACGCATTTGCTTGCCGCTGAGGGCTTAACTGCACAGAATATACTTAGCCTACGGCTTTCGAGCTGACAAAGAAATCTCAGTCGTTCTGAAGAAGTTCTTCACAACGCCACAGTAGCATCTGTGACTTGGAAATGTATATTTGTCAATCTATGTAAAGTAGTTTCTCCATTTAAAAAAATATATATTGTCATTATGTACAATTAAAATAACTGTCGTCTTCCTGACACGTGTCATGAACAGTTTATATGAGTGAATATTAATGATGTTTGCCTTTAAATGCTGTGAAGCGCTCGATATTTGTGTAATCATGCGGTAGTAAGTCTCTTTTGTCTTCATTGTTATTATTCACAGAAAATTTAACACAATCTATTACGTGCTTTTCCAAAGTTGTGAGAAACGGCGAAAGCATAGTCTTCAACTGTCTGACTGCAAATGGCTAATAGAAAACTCCTCTCGGGGAGCGAACTCTTAGTTAAAGTTTCGAAGTTACGATCATTTGGCTTAGCTGAGTTAAAAAAAAAATATTTAAAAAGTTCTTACCTAAAGTATAAATTTCATTCTAGTACGGATAAACTTTACAAAGAGGTGACCGAGCTGACAGCAAATTGGCTTAATATTTAATATTTTTTAAAATTTGCACGCTCATCAGACATGTACGTGTTTCGCCTACGAACATTAGATCTACTACCGCGCTACAGTCCCACAAATCAGAATCGTCAGTTAGCGCCAATGAAGATGGACCTATTAGAAGCGATCCTTTTAAATAAAAAACAAAACAAAAAAAAAAAAAAGGAACCCATTCAGTTTTGATGAATTACATTATTGTACTACGAATAGATAGTTTTAAAATGAAATATGTGAAAGCTGTTTATTCATCTATTAACACGTAATCCTCACTTACGCACATAATTCCATATAAGTATGTAATTTTATAGTTAGCAATAAACTGAAGTCGAAGTCGTGAGTCGAACTTTTAAAATTCAGGAGTCGGAGAGTTTTGGGCCGATTTCAAAATCCAGGTAACATGATTGTTTGATTTAATTGTAACGGTCGCTTGATTTATCAGACGACAAAATATGTCAAGGAGTTTATCCTAATGCAAAATCAGCGAAGGCTGGAAAGTAAAAAAAAGTTTAGTTCAGATAGTTTCAGATCTAGCAACAGCTCAAAACGCGCGCGCACACAAACACACATTTATACTAATGCATATACATATATACACACTTACAAACATATTCAACTCATTCATGATTACATACACACATTCACAAACATACACACATATAAACACATATGTTTCTACACATATATGCACAAACACATACACATATACATATACACAAATTCACGCACGCACATATACGCATACATACATTTACAAACATACCCACAAAAACACACATATATACATATACACACATATAAACACGCTCATTAAATTTCGAAGAACTGAAACTTGGTGAGAACTCTGCCCATCGTGGTGTGACGCAGGAAGGTGGCTGTGCGTTGAGCTGCTGTTGACGACGTCACTCATTACGCGGCAGGTGACCGCCAGAGCTTATCTCCAGATAACCGACACCTGCTGCTTAAACAATGGAACCGCTCACAGACTGTCAGCACGCGCGTGTTACTGTTAGATAAATGCAGCGCTGTTCACCGCACGATACATTCGCGCCATTGGTGTGAACGCTTCGTAAACTGCGTTGATTGGAGCGAGAGAGTAAAGGTTGATATTGACTAATACTAGCCATGAAATTGAAATAAATGCTCGCGTTCACACGTCTTTCACACCCATACTCAGAGTAAACAGCTCTCTCTCTCTCTCTCTCTCTCTCTCTCTCTCTCTCTCTCACACACACACACACACACACACACACACACACACACACACACACACACACACACACACACACACACACACACACACACACACACTCGTGCATTCCTACGCAAGCCAAGAAGTAAATAAGTGGTCCATGTTTCTGGAGATTATGTGAAATGTTGTGATAGCTTCAGTGGAGTCATTTTGTGACATCAGTGAGTTGTCTCCAGTATTATTTTATTCTAATGATGTAGTCATTTTCATGACGTCATCATTATGACGAGCGAACACACGGTGATATCGGTGTAGACGCGAATCTTATAAAACCGAATATATCGTGTTCCCTGAGGAACGAAGTGATTTTTAGGTCACTTGTTTTATCCCAAGAGGGCAGCACTTTTTGAACATGCACTCAACCCTATAGGGCAACACCATTTAAACAAGCACTCAGCCCTAAAGGGCACCACTTTTTTAATAAGCACTCAGCCCATGAGTGCACCTCTGTTTGAGTATGCATTGTGATTCTCCTGTGCTTACAGATTAAAACATAGCTTTGTTGCCATTGTTACTTTTTGCAAGAATTGCTGACCGTATGTAGTGTTCCGTGCGGTAATGTTTTAAAATCTCTCGAAACAAAATGTGTGATTTGACTCACATACATTTATGACTTTCTAGTATTTGACTCACATACATTTATGACTTTCTAGTATTTGACTCACATACATTTATGACTTTCTAGTATTTGACTCATACATTTATATATGAGTTTCTACTATTTGACTCACACACATTTATATTAGTTTCTACTATTTGACTCACACATTTATATGAGTTTCTAGTATTGCTCTGTTGAGGACCACGTCGTGTGCGTAAGTCATGCGAGCTTTGTCAGGGTCTGGTCTGCCATTCGAATAGTCTTTGAGTGAGAAGTCTTGAAATGCAGATATTCTAGTTACTTCCACGATCAGGCATAACAACCCCGTCCTTTAAGCTGATCGAAGAAATGCAGATAAAATTTGTTGTTGCCACTCTGTTACCAAGCGAGGATAGCGCCCTTTACACTCTACTGCAATGTGGGGAGTGGGTATAGCGCCCTTTACACTCTACTGCAATGTGGGAGTGTGGAGAGCGCCCTTTACACTCTACTGCAATGTGGGGAGTGGGTATAGCGCCCTTTACACTCTACTGCAATGTGGGGAGTGGGTATAGCGCCCTTTACACTCTACTGCAATGTGGGAGTGTGGAGAGCGCCCTTTACACTCTACTGCAATGTGGGAGTGTGGAGAGCGCCCATTACATTCTACTGCAATGCGGGATTGTGGAGAGCGCCCATATGTGGGGAGTGCGGATAGCTCCTATTACACATTGCAATGTTGGAGGTGAGGAGAGCGCCTATTACATTTTGCTACTATGTGAACAGTGAGTGTAGAACTAATTGCACTTGCACTAGTTTCACCTTCATGTACAAACTTTACACGCAAAACCTCTATCTAAATACAGACTCGCCGGACCTCTTGGCGTCAGACAAATGTATGCAGTATTCACCTAGATTAATTTCATCATGACCTCAGAGTTATGCTTTCCTGCTTGCTCTCTGATTCTTGACACATCAAAAAACGTTTTATCTCAAAATACTCTTGTTTCGGTGAAATATTATTTACACAATACATTAGCCTTTCCGAGAAAGACTTGCGTCAACGGCTATTTCACAGGCCGGACCTTAAGATTCAACCTTTCGAGTCCGTTTGAGAATATATACACAGTTGATCTAATTTTATACAGTACGACCTTTTGAGAATATATACACAGTTGATCTAATTTTATACAATACGACCTTTTGAGAATATATACACAGTTGATCTAATTTTGTACAGTACGACCTTTTGAGAATATATACACAGTTGATCTAATTTTATACAGTACGACTTTTGGCATTCGCTCTCATTATTATTGCTACATGGAGAAATCGCAATGAAAGTAAAAGCTCTTGCAGGATAGAGTTGTTTTTTTAAGATGCTTGTGCTCGATGCAGCGCTGTACGGCACGGTGCCATTTGTTGTCGTACCAACACGCTTGCTTCTGAATGACAATAAGTGTCCATTACAGGGATTAGCAGTAGCGCTATGACAATAAGTGTCCATTACAGGGATTAGCAGTAGCGCTATGACAATAAGTGTCCATTACAGGGATTAGCAGTAGCGCTATGACAATAAGTGTCCATTACAGGGATTAGCAGTAGCGCTATGACAATAAGTGTCCATTACAGGGATTAGCAGTAGCGCTATGACAATAAGTGTCCATTACAGGGATTAGCAGTAGCGCTATGACAATAAGTGTCCATTACAGGGATTAGCAGTAGCGCTATGACAATAAGTGTCCATTACAGGGATTAGCAGTAGCGCTATGACAATAAGTGTCCACTAGAGGGATTAATAGTAGCGCTATTTCTTTTTTTATGGGGTTTAAATTTATGGACTAGATTTCACATTTTTTCATATATTGCCCCAAATTTTAGTTATTACAAAATAATGTGTGTGAGTTGCAATATTATATAATAGTTCATTGGTAATAATACACACAGACTAGAAACATACTCGAAATTTAGAGATATAAATTTAAAGTAAGAATACAAAATAGTAATTCAGTGAAATATTAATATGCACACAAACTCATCCTTAAGGTTACATGTATTTCTTCCTCTTTTCGTGTGTATCACACACCAGAAACAGTCGTACAACTCAGTAAAACTGCACTAGCCGGCACTATACTTGATGCGGTTGGTCTACATTAGTATCACCTGTAAAACTAGGTGTCTACATTAGTGTCACCTGTAAAACTAGGTGTCTACATTAGTGTCACCTGTAAATCCATCACTTGGATTCACTGTCTAACAAATTCCTCATATTACAGTGAGACAAATTCGAAATTACGACAGAGAGTTAACAATAAATCATCTAGAAACTTCTTTAACAAATCAAAAGCAACTCAACACAGACAACAATAGAACCAAGAAAGAGTCATTGTCTAAGAGAACAGTAAAAAAAATCACTAAATTAAAAGAAATTCAAACTTCAATAAACCAAAGCAACATATGGGCCGACACTCAAATGGGCAAAGTAAAGACTAAAGAAAAATGCAACCAGACCGAAAATCCACCCGCCTGTTAATGGACTTACTGTCAGAAATTGCTGCTGCCCTCGAAAATTACACAAGGTGCTTGAGGCTCCTTCTCTTTCACCCTTGTCTGAGCCAGCACTCTCGCCAGCCCAACACCAGCAAACGGGAACCACACAGTGAAGACACCAAGACATGAAAAAACCACACAGTGAAGACACTAAGACAAAGGAAAACCACACAGTGGAGACACTAAACAAAAGAAAACCACACAGTGAAGATATCAAGACAAAAGAAAACCACACAGTGAAGATATCAAGACAAAAGAAAACCACACAGTGAAGATATCAAGACAAAAGAAAACCACACAGTGGAGACACCAAGACAAAGGAAAACCTCACAGTGGAGACACTAAACAAAAGAAAACCACACAGTGAAGATATCAAGACAAAAGAAAACCACACAGTGAAGATATCAAGACAAAAGAAAACCACACAGTGAAGATATCAAGACAAAAGAAAACCACACAGTGGAGACACCAAGACAAAGGAAAACCACACAATGAAAACACCAAAACAAAAGAAAAAGAACAGAAAAAAACTTCTTCACACAAATCCGACGACAACAAAAACAATGAGACAACGAAGTACTACAAGCTGAAAGAAAGAAATAAAATTACCACCAACAACTACAACAGCGCAAGAGACAACAACGACCGGATGGACACATTATTTGCAAAGGGGATTTTATTAACTCCCCCATTAAGGACATGATTCAGTTCATCCTGAACCACCTCTACTGGTCTCCAGCATCTGTCTACGCACTACCCAACAAACAACACCAGGGTCAGCAATAACAACAACCACAACAACAACAATAGGTGAGAAGAACATGTTGTCGAACATCCCGGGCATGTGACCAATAGGCCTGGGTTCCATAAGTTACCCCCATTCATTCTCCAACACCAGGGACAGCGTCATCATCAACCATCATGCCATTAGCTCACAGACAACCGGGTTATTACATGCCCTCTACCAGCCAGACAATGAACACCACAGATCCACCGGCCACCCTTCATCATCACCACTCTTCAAATTTTTGCAACCCTCTGTTCATCATCACCTGCAATTCTCCCAAGAGCGGCACACCTCGTGCCAGTCAGAGAAACCAGCCTAGTCCGGACTGCCTTAATCCTAATTAACGAACAAATTCAAAACTTCAACAGCAGTTTGAAATAGATACCAATCAAAGAGTTCTCTTTGGCACCAGCACATGGCCTGATCACTTATCATGTGATTTCAAAGGCACTTGAATGAACAGGTTGATGGTAATCATTTGCTTGTGGGTGTAAATTTCGCTTAATTCCATGTACACTTACTCCGTTCTAGGGCGCACGCCAGTAGATGGGTTAGGTATGGGTTGGGGAGCACATGGTAATTGTTTCCACAGACCGGAAGGTTTCTGCAAAATGTTGAAGAACTGTTATCATTGTTGCTGATGGTGAAACTACATTGGCATAGCGAGGAACAAGTGTCGCCCAGGGCCAACTACCAAAATTACGGATTTTTTTACTCCCTTCATATTATTTATGATATTTACGGCAACTCCCCCTCCCAACTTTCCTCGCCCCCCCCCCCCCCCTCCAAAAAATACTGTCCGGGGTAGAGAAAGAGGGCATCAACCCCATTCGCTCTCCCCCCCCCTTTTTTTTTTTTACTATATCATTTGGCAATATATGTACATTTATCCATCAATTCACTCACTTCTGATATCTGTGACGATCCGATGTGGCTTGTGGCTATCCGATGTGGCTTGTGGCTATCCGATGTGGCTTGTGGCTATCCGATGTGGCTTGTGGCTATCCGATGTGGCTTGTGGCTATCCGATGTGGCTTACGACAGGATTATTATGATCAGCTATTTCAGTAATTAAAATCTACTTCTTAACATAGGTGAACTGGTGATTCATTTAAATCTTTATTGAAGTAGATGTTTTCTGCTAAAATTTAATTGTATTTTTGTCACTTTCTACGACTATTTTAAAGTTTAATTATGCAAATCATCTCCAGGGTATCGACGCTCAGACGGTCTCTCACTTTTGCTGGGTGGGACCTGTTCCTGCGAATAATAGACCTATCTAACCATTCCATCGACCTGTCAGCATCGACCTGTCAGTACTGGCTCAACTGGCGGCTCGTAATTCGACACTCTAACAGCTGGCCTTGTTACTGTTACCTGCAATGTACCTGTAACAACATCGGGCATCTTGCTGGCGCGTACGCGTGTGTGTAAGGTGTGTGTGGGGGGGGGAACCTGTGAGCAAAATGCAATCGACCCCCAGGTGTGTCTGCTGACGCAGCCCCACGCCATCCAAGACTCGCTCCAGAAGCCAAAGCCTAGTTGACGTGGCAAATTTGTGCACCCTAGATCTAGGGTGACAAATGTTGTGTCAGTTATGTGAAATCATGATAGATTGATAGAAGGTTATGACGGTCGTTGCACTTGTACAAAAAATAATAGGTCAAATGCAATACTTGACCTGCCCTTTCTATCCGTTTTTATTTGTTTGTTCATTTAAATGTCTTTAATGTGTGTGTGTGTGTGTGAGTGTGTGTGTGTGTGTGTGTGTGTGTGTGTGTGTGTGTGTGTGTGTGTGTGTGTGTGTCTTTCTTATTATGTGATTGGATCTTAATTTCAAAAGAGTTGGCACGAGTGATATCACTAAGAGTGATCTGTTGTGAAGTAGTTATGCTGTGATAACACTACAACCGTGAATTGGTGTGAAGTAGTTATGCTGTATGACACGATAATCGTGAAATGGTGTGAAGTAGTTATATTGTGATGACAATATACTCGTGAATTGGTGTGACGTAGTTATATTGTGTTGAAAATAATCATTATTTAGATTGAGGAACAGCACTGAGTTTGATAAGGTGTCAAGTGTTACCAATGATCCGCCATTTGTGTTAATTAATATCAGTAGATATTATTAAATGTCAATTTGATTTATTGTGATGTAATATCATTACCATTACGACTGATTTGGTGTCGTCATTTACAAAGAGTATGATTTGATATCAAATAACGTCTCTAGTTGTCGAGAAAAATAAGTGAATTTGATATGCATTCGAGTCATAGCACAGTAAGATATGGTGTCGACTAATAGCACTCTGAGTTTCTATCGGGTAATATCACTGAGCAAGATATCGCATGGTTATTTACGATTTCCTATTTGTCCTATCTACACTTGGCAATTTGGGTGACTCACGCTAAACGCCAATCAGTTAACCAATCAAAGTCCTTCATCTGACTACATCATTCACGTGCAGAAGGAGATGACGTTCCGAAACATGATTCAGCCATTTAAACAGTCATTCATTATCGCACACTGAAATAAGAGTGCATACGCCCCTCCTCTCTTTTTATCAGAAAGAACTTTCTTTATTTCTTCTTTTATGGGGAGAGGGGACAACAACCCCAAAATTAAAAAAATCCCATTTTTACCTCCTCCTGCTGAGATTTTGCATCAACTGCATGGTGATAATTAGAGTTCAGACACATCCTTTTCAACAGCACCAACTTCATCTAGTATTTCTAAAATCTTCTTGATTAATAATGATATTGTTTTGCAGAGTGTTCAGTTTTCTCCCCTCCCCCCCCCCACACCCACATATAGATACACAGACATGCGCCCACTACACACATACATGCACGTGCAGTCGAGACTGACAAACACATGAGAAAGGGAAAAAAATATCTAACCAGGACGAAGAAGGCAGTGATGGCGTCCTGTCTTATCGGGGCACAAAACCTGAAAGGTGTTGCGTGCTGTGTGACTGATAGGGAAAAAAATAAAGGGAGCGATCAGCGAAACTTGGGGAAGACATGCTAGCAGTTTCATTAAGACTTGTTAGAAGCTTCTTTCATCACTTATGACTTGGGACAAGTCACACTGTGTAAGCCCGCTCGTTTAACAGTTAATAAAAAAATAAATAAAAACTGTTGTCGGTTTGACACAAGTTCAAATTAGCACTGAACACTATACTACAATTTCGTAGTAGGAAATGACATACCACTCCACAGTTTAGTAGTGAGTGACATACCTTACCACAGTTTTGTAGTAGGGAATGACATTATACTACAGTTTAGTAGTAAGTTAGTATACCTTTCAACATCACATTTCAGTCGTAGTGAATGACATACCGTACTAAAGTTTAGTAGTAGTGTATAGAAAACTTACTATTAGTGTAATTTAGCAGCAAAGACAAACAGGATAACTGTTAGAAAACTTACTCACTATTAGTTTAATTTTAACCACAACGACAAACAAGAAAACTGTTAATTTATCTTAATCAGGTCAATTGTAGTTAGTGTGACCTTAAGAACGGCACACAAAAATGCATACACACAATCTTTCACTATCCTAGACACATACACATACCAACACGCGCGCACGCACACATACCAACATATTCACACGCACGCACACACATACTAACATATGCACAAACACCTACCAACTCACGTACGCACATACACACATGCCAACTCACGCACGCACACACACGCACATCAAGTTAAAGAGCGAGCTAACCGCAGTGAACCTGGTATGCTTTCAAAGTTATGAGTAGTGTCATGCTGTTCAAAAGAAATAAAAAGTTACTAGTAATGTCATGCTGTTCAAAAAGAAATAAGAAGCCATAAATAATATTACTTTCTTTCCTTGCAGTGAGTAACGATAATGTCATCATGTTTGGCGTTCAATGCAGAGACTTTTTTTTTTAAAAATCTTCTTTGATGATATTGCTGACGCTGGGAGTGGGGGTCAGAAAGGGATGTGAGGAAGGGACGAAAACCGATAATATTAGTATCCGCTCGGGAAAGAACATTACTTGCGTAACACGAGACAAAAGCGTGAAGAAGAAGACTGGAAAGACGGTTGAGAGAGGTCCGTGCTGTTGATACACTGATGGAGGTGTTTGTGTAGAAAAGGACAACAATGAGCCCATGTTTATTTTCGAAACAGAAAGAACATGAATACCAAAAAAGAAAAAAAGTTATATCTTTGCAGACGCATTTATACATCAGGAAAGAACACGAATACGGCATTGTGCTATTTTTGTTTCCTCAGTCTTCCCCAGAAATAAGAACTGGAAAATGACATTATGATCATTTATACTCAGTCACAGATCAAACACGAACTTTAGTTCGTCAGTGAGATCTTAGCCTCATCATTCATCTCAGAAAAGAACTTTGGGTCGACACTGAGATCTTTGCTTCTTCAGTCACACTAAGGCAGTTCATGCACACACTCTTGCAGTATTTGCTTCCGTCTTTCAGCGAATTAGGAAAGGACTTGAATTCTGTGTTGATATTTGTGTTCATTCATTCAAGAACGAGAAAAACACAACCCTTTGACATGACAGTGAGATCTTAAAATTCTCCGTAACACCTCAGGAAACACAAGACAGCAACGCTAGGGTACTTGCCTCCTCAACAACTCATTAGTCCTTTAAATTTTAAAACATCTTGAATACGAATTTTAAAAATCTTTCATTTACAGTCATGAACCACGAATACGACTTTTAAAATCTTTCATTTCTCCAACACTCATTAAGAAATTTGTTTAATGCGATAATGGTGTACTACGACAGAAACAGCAAGGTGCACTATGGTGCTATACACTATGGTACATTATTGTACTCTATGGTATATTATGGTACACTCTTTGGTGCACTATGATACTACAATACATTATGGTACACTATAGCGCACTATGTGGTACATTATGGTACACTCTGGCACATTACGTGATACACTATGGCACATTATTGGAACACTATAGCACACCATGTGGTACACTATAGGACACTATGTGGTACACTAAGGCAAACTATGTGGTACACTGTGGCACATTATGTTGTATACTACTATGGCACATTATGTGGTATACTATGGCATATTATTGGTGCACTATGATACACTATAGCACAATACGTATTACAATATGGTACACTGTGTGATACATTATGGTACACTACGTCTTACGCTATGATACATTATGGTACACTTTGCACGTTATGTTGTACACTATGGCACACTATGTGGTACACTATGGTACACTATGGTACACTTATCTTTCAGTCGTATTACAAAGTTGTATTCAGCAGTCTATTTGTCAGTGTATTCACACGTGAGATAACTTGAAAGTGACTGATTTGGAACTTTGTTTACTCGGTAAAGAAACGCTTTACGATCTTCTACTCGTAAAGAAACGCTCTACGATCTTCTACTCGTAAAGAAACGCTCTACGATCTTCTACTCGTAAAGAAACGCTCTACGATCTTCTACTCGTAAAGAAACGCTCTACGATCTTCTACTCGTAAAGAAACGCTCTACGATCTTCTACTCGTAAAGAAACGCTCTACGATCTTCTACTCGTAAAGAAACGCTCTACGATCTTCTACTCGGTAAAAAAAAAAAAATGCTCTACGTTCTTCTACATTATTTGGAATAATGGAATATGAATAGGATGAAAACCATGATAGAAATGGGTGTGAGGCTTTGACAAGGCTGTATATTCTGTAGGTGCCTCATAAGTATTTAAAGGAGAAATGTTCTGAAGTTTTACAAAATCTATCATGCAATTTGTCATAGTCATGATTTTAAGAGTAATAAATATTAATCTGCTTTTATATTTTTAAAAATAATGATTGTTTCTGGATTTTTCTCCTTTTTGCATAATTAATTATATTGTGTGTTTCTTTATTTTTAAACAAGTATTTATTGTCGTGTGCAATTTGCTCCCGTATTGTAAAAGTTTTCCACTCTTCCTTTTTCCAATGACAAATTCAAAATTCGCTGATCGAGCTTACATCCTTGAAACCCAGCGATTCCCAAGTTTAAACTACACTTTGTTATTGGGTAATGTTAATATAGTCTTACTTCACTTTGTTATTGGGTAATGTTAATATAGTCTTACTTCACTTTGTTATTGGGTAATCTTAATATAGTCTTACTTCACTTTGTTATTGGGTAATCTTAATATAGTCTTTCTTCACGCCTAATTTCTTTCTTCAATGTCCCTTAGCTTCTTCTTCTATGTTTGTTGTGAGTATATTTTTCTCAATTGTACTGGTGCATTTTATACGATATAGATATTCTTGGGACCACTGCCCACAATGTTATAGACTGCTATGACTGTAGTAGATGCGAGAGGTATCTGCCCAGCGTGTGTAAGTGTAAGGAATACATTGAACTCCATTGATGTAAGGCGGCAAGGTACGCTGACTACATCCAGCAATTTCTGGTACAAGGAGGTTAGTGGAAATTGTTGTTCTACTTAAGGAAGCTATTATGGCAGAGCACCAGATGGCCTTGAGAGAAAGCATGTGAATCAGTGTTCTACAACACGAGGGGGGAAACATGTGGAATTGACGTGAACAATAACTTGTGACTTTGTTACGAAAGCATGCAAAAAAGACTGCTGCAGCTTTGTCTATACAAGGTTACATAGAAGCTATTATCGCTTATCTCTAATAACTCCATTTCTCTTCTCTGTTAAGAACTATCCTGTGATTAGTATTGAGTTGTGTGTTAGGATATAAGACAGTACAGATATTAAATTATTCGACTGTGGTTTCATAGAAATTTTTGCTGTCAAGTAATCTTTTTCACTGCATTTGTTATATGTATATTTGATTGTTCATTTAATAAATTTATTATTAAATTTATTGACCTTATTACACATATTGATAACCTTATGTTGGAGAAGAAAGTGCTGGATGAGTGCTCGCTAAATATAGATTAAAGACAGTTTTGTCTTCTCTTTCAGTAAGTTTTCCACCTTCAGAAATATTGTGTGACGGTAAATGTTTGTCTTAAATGTTATGGAAGAGAGAAAACGTGTACAGCGCACGCATATCCGCCAATTGAGAGAGACGAGTGGTGTCTGCTGGTGAATTATTAATAAGTTAAGATTCTCATCTCTTGTAATTAGCTATTGACTATTAATTATAATAATCATAACTCTTAACTAGGCAGCGTTGGCGTCATAGATAGACAGACAGACAATTGGATAGATAGATAGACAGACAGAAAGATAGATAGATAGATAGATAGACAGATAGACAGATAGATAGATAGATAGATAGATAGATAGATAGATAGATAGATAGATAGATAGATAGATAGATAGATAGATAGATAGATAGATAGATAGATAGATAGATAGATAGATAGATAGATAGATAGATAGATAGATAGATAGATAGATAGATAGACATAAACATAAGAACAAAATAGTCTCCCGAACCGCAAACTTGACACTGTACAAGCGTTGAATAAACTCCCAGGCTACGCGCTTTTAAAGTAAGACTGTGTTTAAGATAAAAATCTTAAGAGAACAGATACAGTTCATGTTCGCAATGATTCGTTTTCTCCCCAGGCTGTCAAAAGCTCCCTCTTCCTCACCGATTTGCCCTATCCTTTTTATTTCTTTAACTTTCTTTCCTTCTTTTCTAAAACATGAAGCCATAATAAATTTTGAACCAAATTCAAACTCATGGCTATTCGAATAACTATGAAGATCTCCATCTACTCAGCAGAAGCAGGTCATACTTTCATACTTTCATACTTACATCCAAATATTCACAGCAGCATCTGCAAACACACCGACGGACACACTTTTGTCAACATATATGAATTAACACAAAAATTCTTACACATACTGGCTAACGAAATAGCGTCATTGCTAATGTATAAATATGTTACCTATCTGAAATGTAGCGTCATAGTTCTTACACATATTGGCTGACGAAATAGCTTCATATTTTTGAACAAATATCCCTGATATTATAGCGTCATATTTCTTACAACTATGGCTAACTCTTAAAAACACTGGCTAACATAAACTGGCTGGGAAGATAGCGTTATATTCTGAAATTTATTGACCAGCAGATTAATGTCATAGCTCTGAGGCATACTGACAAACAAAATAATGTTATAGCTCTTAGTCATAGTTGCAAACAAAATAGTGTCATAGCTCTTACTGACAAAATAAGATAGATAGATAGACAGACAGGAACGGATGGATGGATGGATGGATGGATGGATGGATGGATGGATGGATGGATGGATAGGTAGGTAGATAGATTTCGTAATAATCAAGCATATAGTATATAGCTAGGAATGAAAATATATTACCAGTCGAAAACAGACTGAATTATAAACGGATTCAGTTGACCGTTATAAAAAGGGATCTGATGTAACTAATATTGATTCTGTGACGTCTGTCATTTCGGACTGATGTAACTAATATTGACTCTGTGATGTCTGTCATTTCGGACTGATGTATAACATGTATATTTTATCGTAATAACTTCCAAAATGAATTGACTTCAGTTAAGAAACGTTTTTCTATACTACATTAACTTCTAAGATGGATTAAAACGTCTGACGGTACTAGCCAGATTTGTGTGTCGTCGTCAACGATATAACTAACGGTCCTCACGTACGTACACATCGCGTTCAGTCATGCGCGAATGCACTGGTTAAGATCCCGCTACTAGGGTTAAAAACTGGTTGCATTTCCAAGTGGACATAACCTTATAAGTACACGTGCATGTGTATCACGCAAGAGTTATCCCTTTGACAGACTGATATCAATCAGGAATATTGATCAACGAAACTCGTCCCTTTAAGCAATTGAAGTTTAAGCGTGTCAGAAGGACACGCGTGCTTGCTAAATTGTAACTGCTAAACAGATTTTTTTTAATGCTCGAGCCAAGTGTTGCTTATTTCCTAGTGTTTTAAAAATACTATTTTTGAACGGTCGCTTTACATTTAGCGCGATTACCACATGCTAGTCGCCTAAGAAATTTTGTATGTTAGTTTCTCTTTAAATTCGGCTGTTGGTCACAAAATCGGGTCTCGTAATTAAGGAGGCCGTCATTTAATGCTCAGTGCAGTTAAAGGTTTTCTTCTGTAAGTATATTCACTAGACCTGTGTTGAAATCAATTGTGGGCTTAAGTGTTCATTTTGGGAGTAATTTTCGGCATTGTTGTGCACATTGAAATAATTATCTGAATCTTAATAAAGTCGATTTTCGTTGGAGATGAGCTGCAGACCGCTTTAAGAGTACAGCTCTGAATAAATTAGTTGCTGACATGTAATACTTTATAATTCCTACAGAATCCTGAAGGAGCATCTCTGTCTGAAACAGTTGCTGGTTTGTGTCCATTTTTCTACTTTTGGAGCAACAGACCTTCCTGACAAATATGGTTGGACTAACAAATGTTTTCGTCTCTTCAGCTATCTTTGAAGCAACGATGCTTCCGTCCATTTAGGAGTGGCGTAGTATTGCGTCCTTTGAGTACTTGCGGAGATTGCGTCCAATTAGGATTGGCGGAGATTGCCTCCATTGAGGATTGGTGGAGACTGCGTCCATTGAGGAGTGGCTCAGATTGCGTCCCTTTAGAAGTGGCGGAGATTGCGTCCATTTAGAAGTGGCGGAGATTGCCTCCATTGAGGACGTGGAGATTGCGTCCATTGAGGAGTGGCTCAGATTGCGTCCATTTAGAAGTGGTGGAGATTGCCTCCATTGGGGCTGGTGGAGATTGCGTCCATTGATGACTGGCTCAGATTGGTTCATTGATGACTGGCTCAGATTGCATCCATTTAGGAGTGGCGGAGATTTTGGTTACAATAGAATCTTGTGCCACGTGTAATCTGGAACAAAGCGAATTGTGTTAATCAAGTTTGGATGTAGGAAGTAGAGTTTCAACCCATTCATTCTGGAACTACTAGAGTGCGATACAAATTGAAGAAATTACTTTGTGACGATTTCAGATAATTAATCTGTAAAATCTTCGGGTTGAAGCGACATCTCGCAGACAGCTCAAGATTGTACGTTATTTTAAATCAATTCTGGCTGGAGTTCTATTTGTGGGACTGAGATGTGTTAGTTATTTAAATTTACAAACAAGAAGTAATATTTTGTTTCATGTATGATTGTTGCATTTAACGAGTATTTTTTTCATGTACAAGATTAAAATCATTGCCATGGAAGTCAACGGAGACGCACCTATTACGTCACGACAGAGATTCAATGCACAGCAATCAGCGACTGAAAATTAAATGGTTTTTTAAATTATCTGTTTTTCTTTTCTCGGGTTTTTTTTTTTTTTTGTATCTGTGATGCAACGTGTCTGTATGTCTGTTTCATAAAATTTAATAATTCATCTGTATAGAGATATTTGTTACCTTTATATGTATAGAGATATTTGTTACCTTTATCTGTATAGAGATATTTGTTACCTTTATATGTATAGAGATATTTGTTACCTTTATATGTATAGAGATATTTGTTACCTTTATCTGTATAGAGATACTTGTTACCTTTATCTGTATAGAGATATTTGTTACCTTTATCTGTATAGAGATATTTGTATATGTGTTACCTTTATCTTCATGACTTACGGCAAATTGAATTATTTGGAACTCCAGGAGAAAACGGGAAACAGGTTTCTGAATTCAGAAATCTTGTTTTTATTCACTGTATAATGCTATGTCATAATTTTTCAAACCCTAATCTGAATCGTTATAATTGAATGCTAAATTATCTTTTGAAGAATTTGCATTAATTTGTTTATCTCCTTATGATTGACAAGAATTCTTTTCGTTTTAATATTTGAAACTGAGCGAGAGAGCTTTTCAACTGTGAATATTTGAAACTGAGCGAGAGAGCTTTTCAACTGTGAATATTTGACTTCTTTTTGTGACATCGCGTTTGTGCAAGACACATTATCATTTATGTTATTTAAATATTGTTCTTTTTTTCCTGCATACACACGTTTTTCCTTCTTTTTTTTTTTTTTTTTTTTTGGGGGAGGGGCCCAAAACATAGAACATAAAACAAAAGCATAACATAGAACCTAATTTCAAGGGTGATAAAAATAATGTACTCTAAACTCTCACATGTTCTAAGTGTACGATCGCTACAATTCAATTGGGTGTGATGGCCACTATTTGATTGATCTGTACGGGCAAAATCGATTAAATATCGGTACGCTAACACCGTTTTATTTAAAATTAACATCACAGTCTGGCCCGGGGTTCGATACGTCTGTATATCTGTTAAGCTGAAATGAAAGTTTGTTACAAAGACAAAGTATTCACTCCCTATAACCCTAATGTTAAGCTGACATGAAAGTTTGTTACAAAGACAAAGTATTCACTCCCTATAACCCTAATGTTAAGCTGACATGAAAGTTTGTTACAAAG
Source organism: Sinotaia quadrata (assembly GCA_028829895.1). Taxonomy (NCBI): domain Eukaryota; kingdom Metazoa; phylum Mollusca; class Gastropoda; order Architaenioglossa; family Viviparidae; genus Sinotaia; species Sinotaia quadrata. The sequence continues at coordinate 69,096,800 of CM054181.1, forward strand.
ACAAAGTATTCACTCCCTATAACCCTAATGTTAAGCTGACATGAAAGTTTGTTACAAAGACAAAGTATTCACTCCCTATAACCCTAATGGTAAACTGAAATAAAAGTTTGTTACAAAGACAAAGTATTCACTCCCTATAACCCTAATGTTAAACTGAAATAAAAGTTTGTTACAAAGACCAAAGTATTCATTCCCTATAACCCTAATGAGGAGACAATAGTATAAGGGAGAAATGACCGTCTCACACACTCCAAGGTCATCAACGAGGACGTTTCGGTCCGTTGAACCCATTCCATGCCTGACAATTATTTTGCACTGACAGAAACCAGAGAGGAATACAGACATTCATACAGACCTAAAATTCTCTTTGCCAGAAATGCAGAACGAAATGAATTAAGAGCCTGGCAATATATCAACACGGAAATCACGACAGAAACATGAGCAATAGATGTAAAGGGCAGTAGAGAGAAAAAGAATGTGGAAAGAAGCAGTCAGAGAGTGACGAGAGATGTCAAGGGCAGTAGAGAGAAAAAGAATGTGGAAAGAAGTAGTCAGAGAGTGACGAGAGATGTCAAGGGCAGTAGAGAGAAAAAGAATGTGGAAAGAAGTAGTCAGAGAGTGACGAGAGATGTCAAGGGCAGTAGAGAGAAAAAGAATGTGGAAAGAAGTAGTCAGAGAGTGACGAGAAATGTCAAGGGCAGTAGAGAGAAAAAGAATGTGGAAAGAAGTAGTCAGAGAGTGACGAGAGATGTCAAGGGCAGTAGAGAGAAAAAGAATGTGGAAAGAAGTAGTCAGAGAGTGACGAGAGATGTCAAGGGCAGTAGAGAGAAAAAGAATGTGGAAAGAAGTAGTCAGAGAGTGACGAGAGATGTCAAGGGCAGTAGAGAGAAAAAGAATGTGGAAAGAAGTAGTCAGAGAGTGACGAGAGATGTCAAGGGCAGTAGAGAGAAAAAAGAATGTGGAAAGAAGTAGTCAGAGAGTGACGAGAGGTGTCAAGGGCAGTAGAGAGAAAAAGAATGTGGAAAGAAGCAGTCAGAGAGTGACGAGAGATATGTGCAGAGAACTGAGACAAACAGAATGGATGAGTGAGAGGGTAGCACGCCTAGTTTTTTTGTTACAGTAGAAAGACAGGCGAGAAATGTGAATAGTGCTGAGACAAGATTTTGGAGAGAGGTTTTGAAGATTGCTAAGACAGAAAAACTGACAGTTGGTAGAGGTACGGAGAAATAAAGAGAGATAAAAATAAGAGAGAGAGAGAGAGAGAGAGAGAGAGAGAGAGAGAGAGAGAAATTACAAGAGGTGGAGAGATACTGATAATTAAGAAATAAAATTCTGATAGATTTAAAGGGGATGTAGAGATTTATTTTAAAATAAAGATAGATTTAAAAGATATGTAAAAAAATTCATACATAAGAGATTTTTTTAAATACTATTAGATTTAAATGGGTTGTAGAGAGATATTGATATATAAGAGATTTTTTTAATACTGATTTTTTTTTTTAAAGAGTTGGAGATCGAGTACCGTGAAAAAGAGAGAGAAGTGTTTAGTGACACAAGTAAATGAAGAGGTACAAATAGGCCTACCGTTCTATTAGAGAGATATGGACTAAAGATATAGAGAATACCAAAACAAAATGTTTGGAAAAATGCTTTGAAGAGTCTTGAGACAAGTAGGCTGGAGACAGACGCAAGAGTAGAAAGTTTGCTGTTATATGTGGAGAGTATCGAGACTGAAAGATTAAAGAGTGTTAAGACTAAAAGTGTGGTGAGTATCGAGACTGAAAGACGAATATTGGGACAGAAATATTGTCGAGTATCGAGACAGAAATATTTTTAGAATAATCGAGACAGAAAGATTGGTGAGTAATCGAGACAGAAAGATTGGTGAGTAATCGAGACAGAAAGATTGGTGAGTAATCGAGACAGAAAGATTGGTAAGTAATCGAGACAGAAAGATTGGTAAGTAATCGAGGCAGAAAGATTGGTGAGTAATCGAGACAGAAAGATTGGTGAGTAATCGAGACAGAAAGATTGGCGGTGGGTCAAAGAACAAATGTAAGGTAGCTATAACGTCCAAGGACTGTTGTAATTTAAATGAGTGTCACAGGCTTAAGACAGTTAGAGATATAGAGTGCTCAATAGAAACAGATTGACAGACTGATGAGACATCAACTCCACCCATTGAAATGCCGCTCTGAGACATGCAAACAGGACAATAGGAACACTATAGAGTATAGAGCATGCAAATAGAACAAGAGAAACATGGAGACGTGTAAACAGAAGAAGAAAAACACATACAGAGACATGCAAATAGAAAAAGAGAAACACAGAGACATGCAAATAAAACAAGAGAAACAGAGACATGCAAATAAAACAAGAGAAACAGAGACATGCAAATAAAACAAGAGAAACATGGAGACGTGTAAACAGAAGAAGAAAAACACATACAGAGACATGCAAATAGAAAAAGAGAAACATGGAGACATGCAAACAGAACAAGAGAAACAGAGACATGCAAATAGAACAAGAGAAACAGAGACATGCAAATAGAACAAGAGAAACATGGAGACATGCAAATAGAACAAGAGAAACAGAGACATGCAAATAGAACAAGAGAAACATGGAGACATGCAAATAGAACAAGATAAACATGGAGACATGCAAATAGAACAAGAGAAACAGAGACATGCAAATAGAACAAGAGAAACATGGAGACATGCAAATAGAACAAGATAAACATGGAGACATACAAATAGAACAAGAGAAACATGGAGACATGCAAATAGAACAAGAGAAACAGAGACATGCAAATAGAACAAGAGAAACATGGAGACATGCAAATAGAACAAGAGAAACACAAATAGAAAAGAAGAAAAACACAGAGATACGCAAACAAGACAAGCGAAACACAAATAGAGATAGTACAAAATAATAGTAAATATTAACTTCTATACACAAAGAGACCAGGGGTGGTGGTAGCTGGGAGGTGTTGTGGAGCGGAGAGGAAGAGAAAAGTTTTTCACATTACGCAATTTTGACCGCCGCGGAAACGAATCTGTTCCAAAGAGAAGCCTTTGTCTCCGGGCACACGACCTTGTGTCTGATTATAAACGCACGTGCGACCTGTACCCTCCGCCCGCCACAATGCGCTCAACGGAGTTCAGGCATGACAAGAGATTGTGCAAAGTTACTCCACAGCCTCACTTTCTTCTCCCTTCACACTTTTCCATCTGAAATCAGCTCTTGGAAAGTTCACAAGAAGAAAACATATGTGTGCCGAGTGTGTGCGTGAGTTTTAAGTGCGCGTGCGAATGCATGGTTGGGCGCGTTGTGTGTTTGTGTGTGTTAGTCTGTGTATTCACATGCATGTACGCATGCGTGCTTGATTATGCAGTATGTTTGTACAATGCATGTGTGAATGTATGTGTGCACGTGTTCTAAAGCGTATATTTGCGTGCATGCGGCATGCTTGCATGGACGTCATAGTGTGTGTGTGTGTGTGTGTGTGTGTGTGTGTGTGTGTGGTGAGTGTAATATATGCATGGTGTGGTTGTCTGCATAATATTTAGCATTCTCATGTTTTAACAAAATATTATTATTATTATCATTATTGTTATTGTTTCTTGCAAGCGGGGAGGTATCGTTGAGAATTATAGCTATGATTTATTACAGCACTAAATACCATTTTGGCATCAGTCGCATGCATGAGAGCTCTCGTCCAATTCTCGAAAACATACAGCAGACTGCATACGTAGACCATAAGACGTCACCGTAAAATAATTTCATTGTCTGCCAACACTGACAGCCGAAGTCGAAAGGGTGGGTGGGTATTAAGGTGGGTGAGGAAGTAGGGAAAGTGAAATCTCTCAACTCTTCATAACTACTAAATGGTATATGTTTTGGTTTTCGTTTTTTGTTGTATTTTTTTTTTTGGGGGGGTGGGGGTTTGGGGATAAAGTATTGAAATGTACATCATGAAATTAACCGTACATGCCGTGTCCAGCAGAGATAGGTTAAAGGGAGTGCACTGCATTGCATTATATCGTTTCAGAGTGCAGTTTCCTTGAGCAGGGTCAGGATCGAGTAGGTTCTTCGTCCATAGTAGCTCATTGTACGTAATAAATATCTGACTGGCGTAGGTTGTGGTCTGCAGAACCTGAAGTGCTTTACTGCTGTAAAATCGCCTGAAGAGTCGGTAACCTGATTACATGTAGCTAGTCGGAGTGAGCAACTAAAGTAAAATGGTACAAATGGTCATTTGAGTCCGGAGTAAATTGATGTGTTACGTGTGTTCATTTATTCCAATACTTTTCAGACCATGTGCCGTAGGTGATGGGGTGGGGGGTGGGAGGGAGAATTGTTTAATTGAAAAGTTAGTCTAAAAGCACTTAAACATTTTTTAAATTAATTTACTTCGAAAATAAACATAAAATAATTTTACCATCCTGTTCATCGTCTCTGTTCATGAAAGACAGCCAATCCACAGAGGCGGCTCTGTACAACGCAGACATATTAGCCAATCCTCAAAGGCGTCTTACAGTGCAGATCCCATATACATGGCTACTCCACAGAGGTGTCTCTTAACAGTTACTCTGCACAACCCTCATCATCATCTCCTCTTACGAGGAAGCCCGATTATCTCTGATTCAGCAGAGAGTACTGGTTCTTCTTATTCTGAGTTCCAGAAATTGCAGGACAGAGGCAGTGCGGGTGCTATTCCAGTTATGAAGAAAGACAAGCCGCTTGGCGGAGGATTTGTCAATGAATGGGAATCTCAAACTCAAATTTTCCAGAACATACACAACACCGACTAGGCGGACAGTTATTATGAAGACACTACTGACACTTCTCAAGCTCTGGCGAATTTGTCAAGAGACACATGTTGGGGTTGGGGTGGGCGAGGGAAAATGGGTTAGAGGGGCGGGAAGGGAGGGAGGCTCAAGCGGGTCTTAAATTTGGGTGGCATTGCAAATCATTCTAGCAGGACGTTCGTGTACTTGGCTGAGAAGCTGTGCGTTTAAAAATTTCCATCTTTATTGATAAGATGCTATGCGTTTTAAAACTTTCATCCGTATTGCCCAAATCCTGTGCGTTTACAAACTTCCAACTATATTACTAACATACACACGAGACAGAAACAATTAAGAAAGAATTAATAAAGGTAAATGTTAATATTTTAAAACAAAATATAATCTTAATCCTATGTTGGGTCTTTGACATTCCACGCTTACTAGTGCTTTTACAAATTTAGTTTGCGCAATGCCAGTCTACGTGAAACACTTAACTTGGCAACTCTTAGTAACAACTCAGCAAAAAACTGGCAGACTCTCAACATGACACTTCCTATGCACAAATTCGATGTAGGCACCCAAAGCCCAAGTATGTGAAGACAGAAATTAAAACCCTGAAACATACATATTTGTGAATCCTAAATACAGTGCAAATTAATTCATAAATAACAACTTAATTAGACTTGGGTCTCTGCAACAAAATAAACTTAGGCATTGTTTATACTAGCTTTCCTAATTATAATATAAAATCTTAACCACCCACACAAAGAAACCTTTTCTAAACAAGAGTCTGTGTTTATTGGTTCCTTTAAAGATTTCTCGTTAACAACCTGTGACAGTGCTTGACACACGACACCTCACCCGAAGAGCATGTTTGCAAAAGAGGGAAGTCTTGGGACTCCACCCACTTCTACCTTGATTAACTTTATTAATCAATCAAATTTTAAAATACACCTGGAACCAATTAATATTTGTGATTTTCTCACATCTTCTACACCCACATTCTGTCGACACACACTTTACTATCCATAAACAAGTTCACAGCCACATCGGCCCAAAAGGGAGATAACCCACAGACTTCTTGATCAAAATGTGATGTAGATTCAGTCTATTTATTCTACTGTAACTTTACTAAGCATCCTCGTCCTTGCAACCAAGCGGTCTCCTCCTCACTGCTACCCACTGAGTGCGCACCCACTCCATCAAAACAGCTTATCTTTTCTCTCCCCTCCTGTCTGTCCCCGACTTTCCCTTTACAAATAAACTTTATCATGACATTCTGAATTATAAAAATTACAAATATCACCTTAAAGTTATAGATTAGAAAATGAAAACTTATATTTGAAGTGTGGGAGAATTCCCATCATACAACAGTTGTCAGTACTAACTTTTGTATTGCTTGTGAACTTTCAGACACAACACCTGTTTTATCCGGTTCAAGAAGAAATTCCCATCATACAACAGTTGTCAGTACTAACTTTTGTATTTGCTTGTGAATTTTCAGACCAACACCTGTTTTATCCGGTTCTACGATAGCACACAGGTCGGAAAAGCATATTGGAAAAGCGTATTATAATATTAATGTATGTAATTTAGTTTTGTGCAAACATATTTACCCCTTTTTTTTTTTTTTAGTGTGTTCTAGAACATCATCCTGATTATTGTTTTTTTTCCAGCAGATTGTGCTTTTTCAGTGCTCTATGAGGACTGTTCTCGGCAATTCTACAATACTTTTTGTTCGTTTGTTTTGTTTTTTTTTTTGGGGGGGGAATCTTATGGTGATAAATTATATTTATTAGCAACTGTCTGTAAAATTGCACAAAAGGAGTTTTATTTCAAGAAATATTTAATTTAATGAAATATAGTGGGAAGATTTAATAGGTGATATTATATTCAAATGAAGTTATTTTGAAAATGTATTGCTTAGTAAACCATTATGAATTTATTTGTAATAATTCTTTTTTATTTAACTAATAATTCTTCCGTAATCCACAGTCGTTTTTAAAACTAATAGTCAATGGAAATGTAGATATTAAGATTGCAATTTACATACGATTTTGTCGTTAAAGATACTAATATGATGTATAATCTGTTTATACAGTCCAGTCTGAATCTAGTGTGGGTGTACATTTATATTTAATATTTAATAGCACCATCTGGGCCAGGGGTGTGTGTGGGTGTGTGGGTGTGGGTGAGTGTGTGGGTGGGTGTGTGGGTGGGTGTGTGGGTGTGGGTGTGGGTGTGTGTGTGTGTGTGTGTGTGTGTGTGTGTGTGTGTGTGTGTGTGTGTGTGTGTGTCTGTAGTTACACAATCCAGTCTGAACTTGGTGTGCGTGGGTGTTTCTGTTTACACAGTCCATTCTGGACTTAGTGTGGTCAGGGTCGTCTTAACAGCAATATAGGCCCATGGGCAAAGCAATGCACTGGGGCCCCTACCCACACAACCACTCAGAGGAATAAAACATACATAGATTAGCATGATGCCTCTATGCTCATGCGGACCCCGGGCAACTGCCCGGCATTAAGACAGTAATGGGTGTGGTGTGTGTTTCTGTTTACACAGTCCAGTCTGGACTTGGTGTGGGTATTCGTGACATAGATTTCTCGTCATTGCCCAGATTATTGCGGGCTTACACCAACGTAGAAAATGCCCGGACACTTTGCCTTTGATGTAGCAGTTCACAAAAGTCTGAACAGTTCAGTGTGGGTTAGTACGCAATCGCGTGCACGCCACATGATTTCCGCTGTTATCAGTGGTCTGGCTTGCTGGCGGAACGGCAAATGACGTCACCTTCGGGAGATGACGCCTCGTGACGAGAAAGACATTTTGGGGGGGTCTCTTCTCGCGAACTTTACTGAATAGGGTCTATTAAGGGCTGCATTGTTTCAAAGTGCTGTTGAGGGAGAGCAGGGACATAGTACGAGATCAAGTGACCAGTTGGAATGACAATCATCAAGTGGGTGTGGTCGAAATTCTGTTTTAAATTCTGCACTAATTTTCCCAGAATCTAGTTGTATTTTCCTTCTTACACGTGGATTTTTATGGTGACTAAAATAACTTGCAAAGATTTATGTTTCTTGAAGCTTTGCATTGAAGTTGCTGCATCAGGCAAGGACAGTAGTAGTAGTAGTAGTAGTAGCAGCAACAGCAGCAGTAGTAGTAGTAGTAGTAGTCGTAGCAGTAGCAGAAGCAGCAGCATTAGTAGTAGTAGTATCTTTGAGATACAAGCAAATTGTAATTTGTATATATATTCTTAAATTTCTTAAATTCTTGTCTATGTCAGTAGAGTCTAGAAGCTAGTCAGTGCCCTCTTAACGCATAGTATCAGATGACCAATAGGGTGGCGCCTGGCATTTGCAACGCATGAAAACCTGAAAGTTTGCATATTCACACCATTTTTACTTTCTAATGTAATCTTGTAGACGTCAAGCCATTCTGCACGCGTCAAGAAGTGTTTTCTGCTGGGATTTCGTCAAGAAGTGTTCTTCTAGGATTGGTAGTTATCATGCGACAAGCAGTGTTCTCTGTTGGGATTTATAGTTATCAGGCGTCAAGAAGTGTTCTCTGCTGGGATTTGTAGTTATCACGCGACAAGAAATGTTCTCTACTAGGAATTGTGTTTATGACAAATGACAAGAAGTTCTTTTTTTTTTCACTTTAAAAATTAGTAGAGTTTATAATATATGCTTGATAAAATTTTATACGTCGCTAACTATTTTTCAAACCTGACATTCTATTTTTCGACTAAAGATTTAATCTCAGTCAATGACGTCATCAGGATTAGTCGCTGACTTTAATTCTCAACATAAATAGTACTACTTGGAGAAGACTAATTTGTGACCCGGATGACGATAAACATTTATATATATTTTTTTTAATATTTATCTGGTCTTCCAGGGGTTTCATCTGTATTGTAAACTAACTGCAAGGACAGAAATACTTAATATATTCATATCCAAAAGATTAATTCATAGACTGCCGTGCTCACCACCACCACCCACCCCCCTCTCACACTGACGTGAACTGACGCTATAGTTTGTGTTTGCGAAGCTTGTTGCTGACATTATGTTCTCTCCCCTTCAGCAGTTTCGTGATCATTATCTTAATACGTATGCTCGTACGTCATCTTCTGGCCCCGAGGTCTTCAGCGTCACTCGGTTCATAAGGGAGATAATTATTTTGCTAATCTGGTGTGCGACTATATAAAGAATGTACTTAAATCTTTAGAAAATTTTGGAACTACGGGGGGGGGGGGGTTCTAGATATGGTTATTTTAAGGAACGAGAATTTTTTTTTGTTTTTTGCAACAGATTACAATCAAGATAATTAAACTATTCTTTGTAGAGATAGTGACCTAAAAGTAATTTATAAAAATTACTCTATTTTTTTGTACTTTGAGTCTTTTAATCAAAAACTGATCATCAGTCTCTTTAATCACCCTCTCTGTCTCTCTGTGTCTCTATCTCTCTCTCTCCTGTTACCTATTACCATCTTCTGTCATTTAATCGTCTCTCTCCTGTTCCTACCGTCAAACACACTAGGTGTAAACCACAGATCCAGCAAGTAACAGAAGTCAGTAAATAGGTTGTTAAACAAGTTAAGCGAAAACTTTAGCTAGTGGGCTGTTAAGCGATTTTATAAAAACAACTTTACCCATTAATTTGAAAACCCTTTCATCGGCGCTTAGGTGCATTCCTTTGCCTTTTGTCTAGAGCTTGAAAAGCAGTTATAGAAATTCCAGTGTGTTAGCACTCTTTGCTATTTCTTTGTGTAACGACTCCAGTCAAACTGAACTTTTCCTCACCATAGATCGTCGGATAGACTTAGGGTGAGTAAGGATAGATCTTTTTGGGGAAAAGGAAAGAAAAATTGTTGGCTGTACATGTATTATGCACTGATAAGCATATATTTGTGTGTGTGTGTGTGTGTGTGTTGTGCAGGTCTGTACGATTAAGCTGTGTCTGTGTGTGTTGTGTGTGTGTGTGTGTGTGTGTGTGTGTGTGTGTGTGTGTGCTTAGATCTATTCAGTTCTATAGATGCAATCTAAATCGTGATGAGCCCAATTGTTTAGTGCTTGTCGTAGACACATTTCAAATCTGTTTAGTTTAATGCTGTTTAGTTGTAGACACATTTCAAATCTGTTTAGTGTTGTTTGTTGTAGACACATTTCAAATCTGTTTAGTGCTGTTTTGTTGTAGACACATTTCAAATCTATTTAGTGCTGTTTTGTTGTAGACACATTTCAAATCTGATTAATGTTGTTTGTTTTAGGCACATTTCAAATCTAATTAGTGCTGTTTGTTGTACATATTTCAAATCTGTTTAGTGAGTTTTGCTGTAGATACATTTCAAATCTGATTAGTGCTCTTTGTTTTAGGCACATTTCAAATCTGTTTAGTGCTGTTTGTTGTATATATATTTCAAATCTGTTTAGTGCAGTTTTGTTGTAGATACATCCAAGTCCTGTTTAAGCCTAACGATTTAGTGGTGTTTGTCGTAAACAGATTCAAATCTCTTTAGTGCTGTTTTTTTTGTGTGTACACATCCAAGTCCAGTTTAAGTTGAGCGTATAAGTGTTGTTTGTCTAGACAGATTTTATATATGTTAAGTGTTGTTTGTCTAGACAGATTTTATATATGTTAAGTGTTGTTTGTCGTAGACAGATTTCATATATGTTAGGTGCTGTTTATTGTAGATACATCGAAGTCCTGTTTAAGCATAGCGAATTAGTGTTGTTTGTCGTAGACAGATTTCAAATTCTATTTAAGTCTAGCTATTTAGTATTGGTCGTAGACATAGCCAAGTCTTACGATTGAGTGATGCTTGTCCTATAACATTTCACGTCCTGTTGGTGTCCCGCGAATTAATGTTTGTCCTAGACACAGCTAAAGTCATGTTTAAGTTTAGTGAATTAGTAATGTCTGTCGTAGACACATCCAAGTCCTCTTTAAGCCTAACTATTTAGTGCTGTTTATAGATAGACAAATTTAAAATCCGATTTAAGTGTTTGTCTTATCCTATGCAAAACCAATTAATTCACATGATAGCAACTGTAAACAAACCCTGTATAAACTTATAATGGTGCTGTTTAAATTCATGTCATGTTTAAAGTGGGCTATTTAGTGTTGTTAAACCCAATTTATTTCTAGCTATTATGTTTTAGATTGTACAGTATTCATCTCTAGATATTCTTCAGTATTCATCTCTAAATATTGTACAGTTAACATCTCTAGATATTCTCCAGTATTCATCTCTAGATATTCTCCAGTATTCATCTCTAGATATTCTCCAATATTCATCTCTAGATATTGTACAGTATTCATCTCTAGATATTGTACAGTATTCATTGTTACGTTTCCAGTATTTATTTAAAGACCCTGCTTAGAATAATTAAAAGACTTTAAATATAATTAATTCTTCCTCTCATATTCTACGCAGACTGGTTGCTCAATTTATTATCTGACTAATTAAAAGTGCGTCTTGTAGTTCAGACGACAAATTTACAGACTAATAAACTGCGAACTTTTAGCTAGATTTGAAAACAGTTAAATCCCTCTAAATTAATATGCACTCGTCATCAATCTTTCTGCTCATCCGCCCCCATTCAAATCTAAGAATTAATCTAATTGGTCTATTGTGCATAGAAATCAACTACTAAGAGGTATTAACAAAGAAAATAAGATTTAATAAAGTTTAACAAATTAACAATAAATCGAATGCAACGCGAATAGTCTTCACTCTGTCTTTACGCGCCTATGCCTGATTTTTGTCAATCTAAATTGCCAGAAAAGTGTTCCTTTGAGATCTGTACACTTGATCTTGCACTTAGCTCTATTCTTGTATCCTTGGTCTCAACACTCAGTCATGCTGATTCGTTCCCTCAGTCCCCCTTTAACGACACACGTGGTGCATAAGGAATGATGTCCCTTTGTTAGTGGCTAGGAACTGGAATTTTTGCAGCATGGCCCTCAGAGTGGATTTCGACACGCTTACACCAATAAGCTAATGCAGGTGAGGCATGGTGAACATGAACCATGAGCCGACCTGTGGATGCAACGTGTTTGGATATAATTCTCAACCTAACAGGTCCTACCTAGGCATGGCTCAATTAAATGCGCTGAACAAAGAGTTTCGACTTCGCGTCGCTTACAATTAGATTTTAGAAAAATATAATCGTCTCACATGTGTTCCATTTAACAGTCATGACGTATGAAGCAATAAAATAGATACAACGTTAAATTAATGTTCATACAAGGGGTAATTCAAGCCGACAGAGCGCTTCACAATTTACAATTTAAATTACACGCAATAATTGAATTACATGAAGAATTCATATCGAGCGCAGCATTCTGGCTCTTAGTGAATTAAAACAATATAAATTAAAGTACAGAAAATGGAAAAATGGTTACAATAAATTTATATTCCGTAACGTATAGGTTTTCAGCTATTTCTCTGAACCATGCTCAAGTGTATATGGAAATCATATAATACATAGCACAAATACATACTTAAACAATACATAGGCAAATACTATTAAATAAAATGATACCTTTGAGAGAAGTCGAAGGGTACCTTGATTCTCTATGGCGCCGGCTGCCTCTCACGACCCGAGTAAGCTGATGGAATTAGCTAAAATGTGCTCGAAGTGAGGGAGCGGAAGCGTGTGGGTACATATATAGAAAGGTATATTGCGTATCACGTGACTGTTCGCAAAGCATGTGGTTGGTTCGAGAACTGGACAATGGTCCTAAAGTTACATAACATCTTGACCTGTTCTAGAAGCACCTAGAAAAAGGAAGCTTTGAACAAAGGGCCAAGGGTTTCAAATATTCGAATTTGAAGTAAACAAGGCAAGTGGGTCACGAAGTCGGACAATTTTATCAGACTGTGACACCCCCTTGCTTTTGAGGCGTTTATCTTGCCAAAGATAAAATGCCTCCTACAAATTATGTATGATAAAATGTAGAAGTCCACAATGAAGAAAAATTTACACAAAAAAAATTTCGACATTCCTAGAAATAAAGTGTGCAACTATATTTCATATTTACAGGAAGGAATCCGTAGGGTTCAGTTAATTGATTAAACAACATTCTATCAGTACCGGCACTTGATGGCATCAAGCACGACTCATGTAATCTGCGCCAACATTCAAAGACCCTTTGATGTAATGAATATTTGCGTCATACTGTGTCAGAAACAAAGACCAACGCATTAAACGGCTGTTCGTAAATTGCGCCTGTCCGAGAAAGGCCAACGGCTGGTGATCGCACTCAATGACAAAGGTTTTTCCGTACAAATAGTTTTCGAACTTTTTTATGGCCCAAACTATTGCAAGACATTCCTTTTCACTGGTGGAATATTTCTGTTCCGTAGTTGTGAGTTTACGGCTTGCATATGCAACTGGGTGTTTGGTGTCATTGTGTTCTTGTAATAACACTGCTCCTAATCCTGTGTTGCTAGCATCAGTCCTTAACAAGAATGGTTTTGTCAGATCTGGCAGTTTAACAACTAAATCTGAAGTCAGTCTAGATTTCAGTGTGTCAAAAGCGTTTTGGCATGCATCAGTCCACACTACTTTTGTAGGCATATTCTTACGTGTCAAGTCAGTCAGAGGACATGCAATGGCACTAAAATCTGGTACGAATTTTCTGTAGTAGTTAGCAAGACCAAGAAAACTTCTAACTTGTGTTTTTGTTAGCGGTTGTGAAGTGTCCTTAAGTTGTGCTATCTTAGCTTCACTTGGCGACATAGTTCCATGACTCAACTTGTGTCCCAAGAAGTCTAAGGAGAATTGTGCTATTTCACACTTCGTAGGGCGGGCAGTGAGGTTGGCTTGCTTTAATCTGGCTAGCACATCTCGTAAGAGTGTTAAGTGCTCCTCCCATGTCTGGGTGCCTAGAATTAAATCATCCATGAAGTTCTCAACTCCACGTCCGTACAGTGGTTCTAACAATGACCGCATCATTTTAGAAAAAATGCTTGGAGCGTTTGAAACTCCGAAAGGCATAACTTTCCATGTGTAGTTTCCTACTGGTGTAGTGAAAGCTAGTATGTGTCGATCAGTGTCCTTGACCTTGATTTGCCAAAAACCGCGTGACAAATCTATTTTGGTATAGTAATGAGCGTTAGCTAGCTTAGTGAAGATGAGATCCGGATCAGGAAGAGGTTCGGCACAAAACTCTGTCACTTGATTGAGTTTGCGGTAGTCTACGCAAAAACGGAACGAGTTATCACGTTTTTTAATCAACACGATGGGTGATCCGTAGGCACTGTCAGTCTTCTCTATGACCCCTAGATCTAGCATAGTCTTAATCTCACGTCTAACGTCATCTATCTTAGCGTGTGGCAACGGATACGGCTTCAAACGTATCGGTTTGTTGTCAGTCAGCTTCAGTGAAAATTCTATTAAGTCTGTCAACCCTGGTTTGTCTGTCAGAGTAGATGAGAACTCATTAAGCAATTCATTCACTTCTTTTTTCTGTCTTTCTGTCAAGGCTTCATTTACCCTAACGTCTTTGACAGTTTCGTCCGTCTGTAGAGGACAGTTTGGTAAAGTACCGGTGACGCAATCAGTATCCCCCTCGTCTTCTGTAACTATCGTCGCTACGACAAAATCAGCTTGAGTGGTTTGATCCTCACGGCTTATGTACTTTTTGAGTAGGTTAACATGAAAGATTTTCTCTCTCTTTCCTGTCTGCACCTTATAGTTCAGTCCCCCTAGCTTGGCGGTAACTACAAAGGGCCCCTTCCATTTCATCTGAAGTTTGTTATGTGCTTCAGGAAGCAACAGTAACACTTTGTCATTAACTTCAAATTCTCTAGGTTTGGTGTGCTTATTGTAATATTCTGCCTGTCTAGACTGAGCTATCGTCAAGTTTTCCCGTGCTATCTTGCCTATAGTTTCAAGACGGTTTCTTAAGTCAGTGACGTATGTATAAGTTGTCTTAACTTCGTCATCTGTCTTTTCATCAGTCCAAAGTGCCTTCAAAATCATCATCGGTCCGCGTACAGTACGTCCGTAAAGTAGCTCAAATGGTGAAAACCCGGTGGAAGATTGTGGCACCTCCCTATATGCAAATAGTAGGGCAGGGATGTATCTGTCCCAGTCTTTCGGTTTATCTGTGGCGAGCTTTTTAAGTGCTGTTTTTAATGTCCCATTGTATTTTTCAATCAGACCATTTGCCTGGGGGTGGTATGGTGTGCAAGTAAGATGTTTGATGGAAAGTAAACGATTTACTTCCTTCATTACGTTGCCTATGAATTGACTCCCCTGATCTGTCAAAATTTCAGTAGGAATACCAACACGACTCCAAAGACCGAAAAGGGCTTCGGCGACAGTTTCAGTATCAATATTTTTCAATGGTACTGCGTCGGCGAATCTTGTTGCGTAATCAATAGTGGTCAGCACGTATCGATTACCTCTCGTTGATGTGGGTATTATAGGCCCAATCAAATCCAATGCTACGCGCTTGTAGGGTTCACTGATCAGTTCAGGCTCTCCTAACGGTGCGGGTCTGATTGAATTTTTAGACTGTGTTCTCTGGCATGTGTCGCAACTTAACACGAATCTACGGATATCGGCAGTGATGTCCGGCCAATAAAACTCACTTGTAATACGACTAGTTGTTTTTTGTACACCCATGTGTGCACCAAAAAGACTCTCATGACCTAATCGTAATACGTCATTTCGTTTGGTTTGTGGAACGACTAATTGTTTCCGAAATTCGTCTCCCACTTTCGAATAGCGGTACAATAAACCCTTTTTCAGAATAATGCACGCTTTCTTATTCGAATCGTCAGTGTTGACGTCACTAACAAGTACAGCTTGTCTGCGTAACTTGTCTAGTGTTTCGTCCTCAGCTTGTAATATTTTAATCTCGCTAACTGTTGCTTTATCTACGGCTGGTGCGGCAGACATCGGTGCAGTTACAGATTTGTCTTTACTACTCGCTGCTCTGGTTACAGCGTTAACCAGTGGTGGTTCAGTTGAAGTTTGTTTTTTGCACGGCAAAACATACTTGCAACCAAGGATCACGTCATGCGGTGAGTTTTCCATAACTGCCGCTTTGACTGTTCCTTCTACAAAGTCTGAAACAATCGAGACTTCAGCTACTGGTAAAATGTCTTGTTCGCCGTTTGCAAAGGTGACAGAGATTGTCTCCCCTGTGTAGTCGGTACGGTTAACTAATGATGCATTTACAATAGCGTCTAGCTCACACCCTGTATCAAGCAAAGCGATTGTATCGTGACCGTTTGCCTGTACTGGTGTTCGATTCGACTTTTCTGTTTTAGGTGTATGACTTTCTACTGCGTAAACCTTAGCTGTTTTCTTTTCAGGACATGTTCGTGAAAAATGGCCACTATCACCACAAGTGTAACATGCAAGATTCTTTTTATCTTTCTGTTTGTCGGACTTGTTTTTAGTGTCGGGTTTAGATGTTTTATCATCACGCTCACTATGTGCCTTCCCGTCATTTTTCTTATCCTTTCGAGTCTGCGGTTCGTTCGGTCGAGACTTGTTGTTCGCGTGTGCGTTCGAGAATTGAGAATGTGCGTCATCAAAGCGATCGGCGGCGTTGCCTATCTCCTCTAGCGTAGATTTTTCCCTTATTGCTAAGTGAATCAGTAGATCTGATTTGTATGACCCGAGAATATGGTCTTTTACCATTTCATCCCTAAGACCTGCGTACGTCTGTGGAGTTTCGGCTAGATCTATCCATCTTTGGAACAAGTCAGCTACGCGTCGTATGTACTGTGCGTGCGTCTCTGAACTGGCTTTAGTGGCCTGTTTAAACTTACGTCGGTATGTATCTGCTGTGAGTTTGTAACGTTTCAATAATGCGGCCTTGACTGTGTCGTAATTATCTGACTCAGAATCGCTAAGCTTATTGAACTCGTTTTTCGCACTGCCCTGCAATAATCCCGATAAATTTATCGCCCAATGTTCCGCTGGAATGTTCGTTGCTCTGGCTAACTTTTCAAACGTTTTTAAATACGCGTCTATTTGATCTTTGTTCTCATCAAATGGGACCATATTTATCTTTGGAATGATGTTTTCAATTCTACTGTGATTATTTCCATCGCTAGAACGCGAATCACCACTGCTTCTGCGATCACGGTTTGGATTGGTAACTTCTAGTTTCTTTACTTCCCATTCTAACCGTTTTATTTCCGCGTCTGCGGCGATGCGTTTGGCTTCTGTATCCGCTGCGATGCGTTTTGCTTCTGTGTCCGCTGCGATGCGTTTAGCCTCGGTTTCAGCTAGTCTTTCAGCCTCTAACTTCTTAGCTTCGCGGGCAGCTAACCGTTCTTCCCTTTCTATCTCTTGTCTCTCTTTTTCCGCTTTTTCCGCTTTCTCTAGCTCAGTTTTAATGTAGCTAGTCAGTTCGTCACCCTGGTATCCTATCATGATACCGGCTTCTTTCAGGTCTTCGATAACCTGTTTGCGATCCATTTTACTGTCTTAGCGCGCTGGCTACAATAAGAATGTATCTCGTGAATTGTGTGTTTTAACCGTCGGCGATAACTACGCTTATCCCGAAAATAACTTTTAGGCTGCAACCTTACAAAAATTATTTAATTTACTCAGAACACCTTCCGAAATAAATTACGCGTTAACTCTTACACGTTTCACCTGCTTGTCACAGTGTCCGCTGTTCCAAGACTTTCGTAATGTCACGGCTCCTACCATACAACATTACACATTATATCTAGCACCCTAAATATAATAGTCCGAAGTCTGTTACTACCGATAACTCTCCTAGCTGGCGGTATAACCTTCGACTCCTCACAATGAAGTACTCAGTAACACAATACTAAATAAATCATTCAATAGCTAACATGACATATTTAACTACGCTTAAATATATCAACATTAACTAACATGCACGCTACTCTGCAAAAGAATACATGCACATGTCACAACAAAAGCAAAGAAAATCAGTGATACAAAAATCAAAAGAACAATTGGCAATTCTGTTCGTTCGTTCGTTTCTAGGTTATGATGCGCCCTATGTATAAAAATGTTACAATTTACAATTTAATACATATCAATCCCGCGACGACCCACACTTGTTACGTTTCCAGTATTTATTTAAAGACCCTGCTTAGAATAATTAAAAGACTTTAAATATAATTAATTCTTCCTCTCATATTCTACGCAGACTGGTTGCTCAATTTATTATCTGACTAATTAAAAGTGCGTCTTGTAGTTCAGACGACAAATTTACAGACTAATAAACTGCGAACTTTTAGCTAGATTTGAAAACAGTTAAATCCCTCTAAATTAATATGCACTCGTCATCAATCTTTCTGCTCATCCGCCCCCATTCAAATCTAAGAATTAATCTAATTGGTCTATTGTGCATAGAAATCAACTACTAAGAGGTATTAACAAAGAAAATAAGATTTAATAAAGTTTAACAAATTAACAATAAATCGAATGCAACGCGAATAGTCTTCACTCTGTCTTTACGCGCCTATGCCTGATTTTTGTCAATCTAAATTGCCAGAAAAGTGTTCCTTTGAGATCTGTACACTTGATCTTGCACTTAGCTCTATTCTTGTATCCTTGGTCTCAACACTCAGTCATGCTGATTCGTTCCCTCAGTCCCCCTTTAACGACACACGTGGTGCATAAGGAATGATGTCCCTTTGTTAGTGGCTAGGAACTGGAATTTTTGCAGCATGGCCCTCAGAGTGGATTTCGACACGCTTACACCAATAAGCTAATGCAGGTGAGGCATGGTGAACATGAACCATGAGCCGACCTGTGGATGCAACGTGTTTGGATATAATTCTCAACCTAACAGGTCCTACCTAGGCATGGCTCAATTAAATGCGCTGAACAAAGAGTTTCGACTTCGCGTCGCTTACAATTAGATTTTAGAAAAATATAATCGTCTCACATGTGTTCCATTTAACAGTCATGACGTATGAAGCAATAAAATAGATACAACGTTAAATTAATGTTCATACAAGGGGTAATTCAAGCCGACAGAGCGCTTCACAATTTACAATTTAAATTACACGCAATAATTGAATTACATGAAGAATTCATATCGAGCGCAGCATTCTGGCTCTTAGTGAATTAAAACAATATAAATTAAAGTACAGAAAATGGAAAAATGGTTACAATAAATTTATATTCCGTAACGTATAGGTTTTCAGCTATTTCTCTGAACCATGCTCAAGTGTATATGGAAATCATATAATACATAGCACAAATACATACTTAAACAATACATAGGCAAATACTATTAAATAAAATGATACCTTTGAGAGAAGTCGAAGGGTACCTTGATTCTCTATGGCGCCGGCTGCCTCTCACGACCCGAGTAAGCTGATGGAATTAGCTAAAATGTGCTCGAAGTGAGGGAGCGGAAGCGTGTGGGTACATATATAGAAAGGTATATTGCGTATCACGTGACTGTTCGCAAAGCATGTGGTTGGTTCGAGAACTGGACAATGGTCCTAAAGTTACATAACATCTTGACCTGTTCTAGAAGCACCTAGAAAAAGGAAGCTTTGAACAAAGGGCCAAGGGTTTCAAATATTCGAATTTGAAGTAAACAAGGCAAGTGGGTCACGAAGTCGGACAATTTTATCAGACTGTGACATTCATCTCCTGATATTGTATAGTATTCATCTCTAGATATTGTACAGTATTCATCTCTAGATATTGTACAGTATTCATCTCTAGATATTGTACAGTATTCATCTCTAGATATTGTACAGTATTCATCTCTAGATATTGTACAGTATTCATCTCTAGATATTGTACAGTATTCATCTCTAGATATTGTACAGTATTCATCTCTAGATATTGTACAGTATTCATCTCTAGATATTGTACAGTATTCATCTCTAGATATTCTCCAGTATTCATTTCTAGATATTCTCCAGTGCTAAATAGCTTTAGAAAGTGTCTTGATCGACTGCCCCAAAAATACAAATAATGTCGACTGTAGCTAAATATGACCATTGACCCTGCGCCTGGGTATAGTTGGCTCAAGTCCTTAAAACATGTTTTAGATGTAGTTCAGATTCTTTGCCAAAAACCTCATGATATTTGGCGAGGCGTAGATACGCTATTTCAGGTATTGGTAGTTCAAATCTTTCAAACATGTTTTAGCTGTAGATCAACATCCTGGCTGAAAAACATGAAGATACAATTAGTTTGGGTTTTTTACGCACTTTCATGGTTGAGTCATAGAATTGAATGGATTGCAGATACTATCTCCGTCCAAAGCATGAAGATATAAAAAGTACTGAGATATTCTCTCAGTACAAGTATCTACAATTTCACTTGGTCAAGTTTGACAATAGATTTATTTGTTTTGTGTGTACAATGTTCGATATTCTCTAGGTCAAAGGTTAATTAGGTGTGGAAAAAGTAGCCGTGTCACCATTGTTAGAAGTGAAAGAAGTCCATGAACGGATATGAATGAGTCACCGTATCAATAATTTAAATTTACAAAATAATTATTTTCTCAATATAATCTTGTAACGAACGACAAAAGATTAAGTGTTTAAACATGTCACATGCCACCTTCATTACTATACAAATTCAACATTTGCGAGTGCTGTGGTTCTTCGGTCATAAAAAAATAATAATTGAATAATGCCAATTAACTTAATTTAAAGTAATATCTGTGGCAAAATTAATTAAAAGAGCAGTGGTGCTGATGCTCTGGATACAAATGAAACACGTTAAAGTTAGGCGTACGAGAAAACGTCGATTGGGTGCACCGGCCCTTACGCGAGCCAGCTAACGTTTGATGGGCATCTCGTGAGTTCATCGAAAAATCGCGTGAACGAGACATGCGCGCGCCTGCCCTTGTCAGCACGTTAGACAAACAACGTGCAGATAACGAACAAGAAACGAACATACGCTCGCGCGCGCGCGCTCACACACACACACACACACACACACACACAACATGCACTACATCACACCGCATCATACCACTAGACACAACATACGCACACAAACCACATCCGGCATCATGCATACATACTACATCAACCAACACACGTACGCATACACGCAAACACCTATGTCACTCATGAACACATTTTAAAAAATATTATAATTACACAAATGGTAGTAAGAATTAAAAAGTCACATAACGAATAATCTACAAGCAAGTACACCCTTACAAACACATTCATTTTTTTAAAAAATATCAATTAATGACAATGCCAAAGTTGTTACCCTTTAGTGTCCTCTGGCCAGTCCTGTTGCGCTTAAAGTAATCACAGACTTAGACCATAGAGCTAGAAGGGTATATTTCTCGATCTGTTCCAAGGCAAGTCATTCGTCGGTCCACGCAAGGAAACATCTTTCACCAGCTAAATGAACTAAGACGTAATAGTCTGACAGTCGTCAAATCGGCAACCCTGCTTCTGCAGTTCGTTCTTGTTGGTACCAGAGCTCGTCACCAATCATTGCACCCTTTCACAAATTTTATTTAATTTTTTTTTTAAAGCAACAGTAACAAGTCAAAACATACATTTAAAAAAGAAACCCTTATGCTTGAACTGTCTTCACAAAGGAAAAAAAAGTGAATAAAAGTCAACAAAGCAGCATAAAATAATACACACACACACACACACACACACACACACACGAACGCACGCATTCATGCACGTACACACGAACGGAACATGCCTGTAGACTACAGAAAATGGAAATAATTAGAGACATGCGTGAATAAAAGACAGTAGGAAAGATAACGTTAAGTATTTACCCAATTTATGCCCGTAGCGAAAGAAAAAAATTAGCATTAGGTCAAGTATACTAGTTACGTGTGTGTGTGTGTGTGTGTGTGTGTGTGTGTGTGTGTGTGTGTGTGTGTGTGTGTGTGTGAGTGCATGTGTGTATGTGTAATTGTATGTATGTTTTTCTTTCGTATGTAGTTTGTTTTGGGGCTGAGGGGATTATTTTGGTTGTTTTACTGGTTTTCTTTTCTTACTGTTTTTCCTCTCATGAGAGAATTTTTCTTTTCATATTGTTGATTTTTGCGTTCTTTCCCACTGTCTTTTTCAATGGTAAATGAATAGATTATTCCTTGATCTTATGTATATATATGGCATGCAAACGTTATGCTGAAATACAAACAAATTTAAAGTAAAGCGTATTAAATTATCACATGAACTTACATATGGACATGGACATTTTAAAATCAATGACAAGCGAATTAAAATAAATTCTCCTTTTTTATTCTTTGTATTGTTTGTGTTATGTGTGAAATGCGAGGGAATGTACTGGCATTGAATGCAATCATAAGACACGCGCATGCGCAAACTAACATCACAACGTCAGCTGTGATTCCAAAGCGACTGTAAACTGAATTCATTACATTTTGCAAAACATTCGCATGGACACTAATAGTGTCATCTTCTATTGCAAAGCGACTGTAAGCTGTATCATTACGTTTTGCAAAACATTCGCATGGACACAAATAGAGTGTTATCTTCTATTGCAAAGCGACTGTAAACTGGTGTGATCACGCTTTACAAAACACGTGCGTTAAGACAGATCAATACAGAGTAAGCTTTCATTGCAAAGTGACACTAACCTTGTAAACAGAATAGTCTCTTAAAACTGTCGGATTTATAAAAGTACGGCGAGTACCGCTCTATTTATATAGAGTACGACTGTTGACTTTTCTAAATTCCGTCGTTTCCATCACTTAAGTGAAGAAAA
Organism: Sinotaia quadrata; assembly: GCA_028829895.1. Lineage (NCBI taxonomy): Eukaryota > Metazoa > Mollusca > Gastropoda > Architaenioglossa > Viviparidae > Sinotaia > Sinotaia quadrata. The sequence goes on from CM054181.1 coordinate 69,119,300, forward strand.
AAAATGGTATCAACATGACATGAAAAAGCTCCATCACCATGGCATGGAAAGGCTCCATCGCCATGGCATGGAAAGGCTCCATCACCATGGCATGGAAAGGCTCCATCAAAATGGCATGGAAAGACTCCATCAATATGATATGAAAAGGCTCCATTAACTTGGCATGGAAAGGCTCCATCAACATGGTTCGAAAAGACATCAGAGCGATGTCAAACCCGTGTTCAGAACAGCATCAGTGCTATGTAAAAAGAGGGTTCAAAAAGGTATCAGGGCGATGTAAAAAAAGGGTTCAGAACGGTATCAGGGCGATGTAAAAAGAGGGTTCAGAACGGTATCAAAACTGTGTTCAGAACGGCATCAGATGGGTGTCAAAACAATGTTCAGAATGGCATCAGATGGGTGTCAAAACAATGTTCAGAATGACATCAGATGGGTGTCAAAACAATGTTCTGAATGACACCAAAACGGGTACTAAAGGGTGTGGAAAGAAAAACGAGCAATGGCTCGTTGAATTTCATAAAATTTGGCTGGTGTTTTTATTTTCAAATTAGTTACTTCTTATCATTGCCATTAAGAACCTAAAATGCTGCTTTGACCTTAACCAATAGATTAAAAGAAGAATGGTTACCACATTTAGACACATTAAAAATTTGTTCATATAAATTACTTGCCAAACAATTTAAATGTCACTGTGAGTTTCTTAGTATTGACATTAACAAGCAAATTTAATTATTAAACTTTTAACCCATGTTTTCAGATATCTTTGTAATTCTGAAAGAACAAGGTAATCGAGAGTTACGTCCCTTATGAGGTTCTCTTGGGAAAGCGTACCACACGTACTCCTCCCCTCCCCCCTCCGAGCTAGATACGTAAACATATTATTGAAGAGATATTACGGTAACACTGCAAATCAAATTTTATTAGCAGAGATTGTTCAACGTTGTCTATAAAATTTAAGAATTAAGATGGAGCTCTTTTAACTGTGGGGAAATGGAGAATGTATGAATGATGTGTGAGGCAAAAATAGAAGAAATAGTCTTCGACTAATCTCAGCAACTGTTACTGTTCAGTTGAGAAGGGAAGATGGGTCACCAATAATTTGGGTTAGATTCGATCCAGGTGATACATTTAAAAAAGAATTGTTGGCACTGATACTGCACAAAGATTTAACCCGAGGGGAAGACCTTTATAGAGCTCTCAAAGAATGCTTGTTAATAAATGGCATTGACATAAAGAAGCTAATTTCAGTTACCACGGATGGTGCCCCAGCAATGGTTGGAAAGAGAATTGGATTGATTGGCATGTTGAAGGAAGTTAACGATTTTCCAGATTTCCAAGCCTACCACTGCATAATTCACTAGCAAGTACTTTGCTCAAAAATGAAAGACAATGAACTGAAAAATGTCATGGATGTTGTAAAAATTTTGAACTTCATTCGGGCTGAATCTTTAAACCACCGGCAGTTTAAGACACTTGTTGAAGAGTACGAAACCAATTAAGGTTATCTCGTTCTACATACCGATGTTCGTTGGTTAAGCAGAGGGAAAGTTTTGGCAAGATTCTGGATTCTGCTTTACAGTATACTAAGCTATGTTTTGCTTAAATAATAGCTTAGTTAAAACACCCTTTGTCTAGAAACGCACTCAAAAGAAGTGTCATTTCCTAGGAAACAAAGCCTGGGGGCCAGGAGTAAAAGAAAATAAAATTAAATCAAACGAAATTAAAATTGAAAAATTAATGATCAAAGTATTCAAATTATATACTATAGGAAAAGGAAATCAGGAACCGACCAAAATTAAAGGTAAAGAACAGACGAACACTACTTTGGTAAGTATGCGTGGACTGACTATGTTAATGAGTATACAAAGACTAACTATTTCAATGAGTATACAAAGACTATTTAAATGAGTGTACAAAGACTAACTATTTCAATGTGTATACAAAGACTATTTCAATGTGTATACAAAGACTGTTTTAATGAGTGTACAAAGACTTACTATTTCAATGTGTATACAAAGACTATTTTAATGAGTGTACAAAGACTAACTATTTCAATGTGTATACAAAGACTATTTTAATGAGTGTACAAAGACTTACTATTTCAATGTGTATACAAAGACTATTTTAATGAGTGTACAAAGACTAACTATTTCAATGTGTATACAAAGACTATTTCAATGTGTATACAAAGACTGACTATTTTCATAAATATACAAAGTCTACTAATTTAATGATTATACAAAGTGAACAAAGACTAACTATTTCAATGTGTATACAAAGACTGTATTTCAATGAGTATACAAAGACTAGCAATTTTAATGAGTAATCGAAGATATTTTAATGAATATACAAAGATTAACTATTTTAATGAGTATACAAAAACTGTCTATTTATTGTGTATACACAGATTATCTTTTCTTTATTAGTGTACACAAGTTCTAGCTATACATTACTAAGTAAACAAAGACTGGTTATACATACTGATTAAATCGTTACTAAATTTGCACAAAAGAGTTCACATACAGACTCTATCTTAATAAGTATGCACAGAAATGACTAACTTAGTAAGAGTTCACATACAGACTCTATCTTAATAAGTATGCACAGAACTGACTAACTTAGTAAGAGTTCACATACAGACTTTATCTTATTAATAAGTATGCACAGAAATGACTAACGTAATAAGTGTTCAAAGACTAACTATATCTTAATAAGTATATGCAAACTAGCTATCCTTAATCATTATATGCAATCTAGCGACCCTGATCCTGAAGTATACGCTGACTGATTGCAATTAATAGACAGTGTTAATATGAGCAGTACGTACTGAATTTCCTGTTTTAATGAGCATAGATTCTGACTATACAGTTTTAATGAGCATAGATTCTGACTATACAGTTTTAATGAGCATAGATTCTGACTATATAGTTTTAATGAGCATAGATTCTGACTATACAGTTTTAATGTGCACAGATTCTAGCTATACTCTTTTAATGTGCACAGATTGTGACTATACTGTTTTATGCACAGAATTTGGCTCTACTGTTTTAATGTGTACAGATTTTAGCTCTACTGTTTTAATGTGCACAAATTATGACTATACTGTTTTAATGTGCACAGAGTTTGGCTCTACTGTTTTAGTGTACACACATTCTGACTATACTGTTTTATTGCACATAGATTCTGACTATATCCTTTCAGTTTGCACAGATTCTAGTTATGTCCATTTAGTGCACAGATTCTAGTTATGTCTATTTAGTGCACAGATTCTAATTATGTCTGTATATTGTACAGATTCTAGTTATGTCCATTTAGTGCACAGATTCTAATTATGTCTGTATAGTGTATATATTCTAGTTATGTCCATTTAGTGCACAGATTCTAATTATGTCTGTATAGTGTACAGATTCTAGTTATGTCCATTTAGTGCACAGATTCTAATTATGTCTGTATAGTGTACAGATTCTAGTTGTGTCCATTTAGTGCACAGATTATAGCTATGTCCATTTCTATTTAGTGCGTACAGATTCTGCTTTTGTCCATTTAGTGTTACTCTGACTCTAGTTTGGGTTAAGATTAAGGCCCTGACTATCATTATTATATGAACAAATTATGGCTATATCTATGTAAAATGCACAAATTGTCTCTACATCTGTGAACTTCTGTCTATATGTGTGTAGTGTGAACAAATTATGACTATATGGGGTAGTGTGTATAATTTATATATCTGTGTAGTATGTACACATTGTGGTTGTATCTGTATAGCGTGAAATTCTGGCTGCACATATGTAGCGTGAAATTCTGGCTGTATCTGTATAGCGTGAAATTCTGGCTGTATCTGTGTAGCGTGAAATTCTGGCTGTATCTGTGTAGTGTGAAATTCCTGATGCGTCTGTATAGCGTGAAATTCTGACTGTATACGTATTGCGTGAAATTCTGGCTGTATCTGTATAGCGTGAAATTCTGACTGTATCCGTATTGCGTGAAATTCTGGCTGTATCTGTATAGCGTGCAATTCTGGCTGTATCTGTATAGCGTGGACTTCTGGCTGTATCTGTATAGCGTGAACTTCTGGCTGTATCTGTATAGCGTGGAATTCTGGCTGTATCTGTATAGCGTGGAATTCTGGCTGTATCTGTATAGCGTGAAATTCTGGCTGTATTTGTATAGCGTGGAATTTTTGCTATATTTGACTGAAGGTTCACGACTAATTGCATTGCCAATTCTCTCTTGGTTGAGCAAGCCTTGCTATATTTGACTGAAGGTTCACGACTAATTGCATTGCCAATTCTCTCTTGGTTGAGCAAGCCTTGCTATATTTGACTGAAGGTTCACGACTAATTGCATTGCCAATTCTCTCTTGGTTGAGCAAGCCTTGCTATATTTGACTAAGGTTCACGACTAATTGCATTGCCATTTCTCTCTTGGTTGAGCAAGCCTTGCTATATTTGACTGAAGGTTCACGACTAATTGCATTGCCAATTCTCTCTTAGTTGAGCAAGCCTTGCTATATTTGACTGAAGGTTCACGACTAATTGCATTGCCAATTCTCTCTTGGTTGAGCAAGCCTTGCTATATTTGACTGAAGGTTCACGACTAATTGCATTGCCAACTCTCTCTTGGTTGAGCAAGCCTTGCTATATTTGACTGAAGGTTCACGACTAATTGCATTGCCAACTCTCTCTTGGTTGAGCAAGCCTTCCTGCGGGTCAGGGTGCGGGTCTTTCGTGAAAGCGCACTTTCTACATTTCAACACGTGACATTTTCAGAACACTTTAACACCCGTGTAATTTTTTTTCTCTCTCCGTTACACCTTTCTCTCTCATCACCTCGTCGTGCATTTGCTCTTTTTCTCTTCTCTCTTTCGCTCTTTCTACTCCTCGCTTTTTTCTGTCTTCTCTCTTTTCCCTCTCGTCTCTATTTCTCTCCTTCGTTCCTTTCTTTTTCTCTCTTTCTTCCTATCATGCTTTTTACTTTGTCTTCTCTCCTTACACTTCATTTTACCGGGCTTTTTTCTCTCTTCTCTCCTCCCTCTTTTCCCCTCTCTTTTCTCTCTTCTCTCCCTTCTCTCTCACCATATCTCATCTCTCCCCCACTCTTACCTCTCTCTCCCCCACTCTCTCCCTCTCTCCGTCTCTCGCCCCTCTCCTTTTCCCCCCTCCCCTCTCTCTCCCTCTCTCTCCCTCTCTCTCTGAGTTATGACCATGAAACTGGATGTCGCTTTTTAACGGTTCAAACACAGTGTCAAAATATGCAGACTGCAAACCACTCTCTGTAAAGTCTACGTGCATTGACAGACTTCACTCACCCTTACACCAATACCTGCATGCCAGACATCACTTGACATTCAGTCCCACCACCACCACCATCAGTGATTATTAAAATAGATCTAAATACATAAAATTTAACTAAACTAATGACAATGAGTACAGATCTAAATTTATAGAGATCTAATTATATAGCAGCTCGCGTACATGCGCACTAAGGATTGAGGGTTAAGATCGTTTAAGGGAGTTTTGTTCGGACGTTCAGAGCTTGACCATATTTGAACTGATTAGACTGAATTCAGTTTACGCCACAATACCATAAGTATTTTGAATGCAGGAATACATTCATTTTACATCGTGGATTAAATGCTGTGATTGCTTGTTAACTCATGAATAGTTAATGTATAAGTATCATGCAATATGGATGAACAGCTGGATAGCTTGCAACATGGATTATGTGTTTGTCAGCTTGCTAGAATCATAAGACATGGATTACATGTTAAGTCAGTGTGACAAATATCATACTACCTATATTAAATGTTACGTTACCTTGCAAGACATCATCTATACAACATGAATTAAGAGTTAAGTCAGTTTGTTGAATATCATACACCATGGATTTAGCTTGAATTCACCTTGGTAAATGTCATACAACATGAATTAAGTGCTAAGTCAGCTTGCTGGATATCATACAACATGGATTTAGTTTGAATTCACCTTGGTAAATGTCATACAACATGAATTAAGTGCTAAGTCAGCTTGGTGGATATGGATTAATTGTTAAGTCAGCTCGATGAATATCATAAAACATGGAATAAGATTTTAAGTCACGTTGGCAGATGTCATGAAGTCAGATTATTGGACACCATACAACATGGACAGTATCTTGCTAGATACAACACAGCATGGATTAAATGTTAAGTCACCCTGCTAGATACCATACAACATGGATTCAGTGTTAAATCGAGTGCTGGATACTATACAATATGGATGGAGTAATTAATTAATGGATTAAAGCGTGAAGTCTACTTGCTGGATACATCACAACATGGATTAAGCGTTAAGTCAGCTTGCCAGATACAACATAGAATGGATTAAGTGTTAGGTCAGCGTTGTTACCATACAACATGGATTCAGTATTGTATCAGTGTGTCAGTTACTATACAACATGGATTCAGTGCCAAATCAGTGTGTCAGTTACTATACAACATGGATTCAGTGCCAAATCAGTGTGCCAGTTACCATACAACATGGATTCAGTGTTGAGTCAGAGTGTCAGTTACTATACAACATGGATTCAGTGCCAAATCAGTGTGCCAGTTAACATACACCATGTGCCCGTTACCATAGATCATGGATTCAGTGTTAAGTCAGCATGCCAGTTACTTACTATACAGCATTATTTAGTGTTGTCAATGTGATAGTTACCACAACATTCTTCAGTGTTAAGTCAGTGTGACAGTTACCACACAACATTCTTCAGTGTTAAGTCAGTGTGACAGTTACCACACAACATTCTTCAGTGCTAAGTCAATGTGACAGTTACCACACAACATTCTTCAGTGTTAAGTCAGTGTGACAGTTACCACACAACATTCTTCAGTGCTAAGTCAATGTGACAGTTACCACACAACATTCTTCAGTGTTAAGTCAGTGTGACAGTTACCACACAACATTCTTCAGTGTTAAGTCAGTGTGCAAGAATCTTTGCAACAGACCTAAGTACAACTCGACAGCGGCAACCACCTCTATGCACATTGCGTTGTGTGAAGTCAGTGTGAAGTCAGTGTGAGGAGCATAAGCAGGCAAAACATTAGAAATAAATAAAGAAACTAAAACTCTAAAAGTGACGCCTGAAAAGTAAGGAATCAGCGCGTCACTCACTCTGTCTGCGCCATGCTAAAAAACGCATCAAGCACGTAACCAGAAAAAGTAGGTCTTTGCACCGTTTGAGAATATTACTCGACACTCAATCACTCGACATTCAATTACTCGACTTGGCTAAGTTTTGTTTTTGTGATTTTGTTAATGATTTGGAGTTTTTCTTATTATGTTTTGTTGTTGTTTGCCTATTTATTTATTTTTAATATTTTTCTCGTCTGTGGTATTTTGGTTATTTTTGGTTATTTATTTTGTTATTGTTTGTGATTTTTTTGTTTGTGGGTGTGTACTTGAGGATATGAGTATATTTAGTGGGGAGGGGAGTGCTGTTTTTGGGAGGTTGCATGTGTGCACGTGTCTGAGGTGTGCGAAATATTTAAGAAATAAAATTATTCGTGCACATTTACTGCTTTCAAATACACCTAGCCCCACAAGAAATTAAGAGTGACAGAACGAAATATACAAGCAGCAAAGAGATTCACAGTGACAGAATGAAATATATAATCTACAAATAGATTCACAGTGACAGAACGAAATATATAATCTACAAATAGATTCACAGTGACAGAACGAAATATATAATCTACAAATAGATTCACAGTGACAGAACGAAATATATAATCTACAAATAGATTCACAGTGACAGAACGAAATATACAAGCATCAAAAGAGATTCAGAGTGACAAACGAAACAGACAAACAGTAAATAGATTAAGAGTGATAGAATGAAATATATAAGCAGTAAATAGACTACTTGTATTATCATTTTCAGATTTTTGACTGCAATATTCATGTAATATTATTGTTATGTCATAAAACAAATACCAGGGATGACCACACAGAGTACAGTAACTTAAAGAGTAAAGCTGTGCTCACAAAATCAAGGACTGAAATTTGTTGAAAACGACACTGATAAAAAGTTTTTTTTCTCTCGTTTTTAAGTCGGACGTTCGCATTCTGCTTTTCCTAATTTTACAGATGAATTATTAATGTTGATAAAAATAGCAATGCTGTGAATGAAGCATAATACAGTGAACTGTATGACAAAAATTATTCTGGCCTTACAATTAAGGCCGAACTACTAACGTTGTGTATATGTCATTCATTTCAAAATTAGAGCGATATTCATGTTTATGATTTAACTGCAAGAATGCAGACCGGCGAAAGCATCGAAAAAAATCATAATGGATTTACGAGTGATTGATAAACGACATACAAGTCATTGATAACAGATATATGAGTGATTAATAAACTAAATGTGCATGATTGATAATGGATATACAAGTGGTTGATAATCGATAAACGAGTGATTGATAATGGATATAAGAGTGATTGAAAACGATATTCTAATGATTGAAAACGGTGTACGAATGATTGATAACGTATATACGGATATACGAGTGATTGATAATAAATATTCGAATGATTGATAACGGATATACGAATGATTAATAACATTAATAAACTATACATGAGTAGTTGATAAAAGATGTTCGAATGATTCAAAACGGATATACGAGTGATTGATAAACTATATACGAGTGATTGATAAACTATATATGACTGATTGATAAACTATATACGACTAATTGATAAACTATATATGACTGATTGATAAACTATATACGAGTGATTGATAAACTATATACGACTGATTGATAAACTATATACGACTAATTGATAAACTATATATGACTGATTGATAAACTATATACGAGTGATTGATAAACTATATACGAGTGATTGATAACGGATATTCGAATGACTGATATCGGATATAGAATAATTCATAGCATATATACTAATGATGGATAAATGATATACGAATGATTGCCCTGCGTTCGTACATTCCAGTCCTGGTGTCGCTTTTCTGGAGTCAATATAACTGGACAGGAACTGTTTATTTAAGTAGTCCAGGAAATTAACAATAATTATATATATATTCAAGTAAAGTGTAGCTTTATCTTTCATAGAATTACAACAGCAAAAATATACAGCGGATTTCCAAACAACTAGCTGCGCTTGTGAACAGGCGACGGAACAACATAGCATTTTGATGCGATCAGTGGGTTCTTTTTGCATTTTCCTGTGGTTTGCTCTCTCACTTTATATGAGATTTATGTGTCTCATGCCTGGACTATGTTCTAGACTGTTATTTAATGTCTCGTTTTATATGAGATTTATGTATCTCATGCCTGGACTATGTTCTAGAGTCTAGACTCTAGACTGTTGTTTGCTCTCTTGTTTTATATGAGATTTGTGTATCTCTTGCCTGGACTATGTTCTAGTACTGTCTTGCTTTATACAAGATTTATGTATCGTTTGTCAGTCTATGTTCTAGAATCTAGACTGTGATTTATGTTTCCCTTGACTGGACTATGTTCTAGACTGTTGTTTACTGTCTCGCTTTACACAAGATTTATGTTTCACTTGACTGGACTATGTTCTAAACCAGGGGTCGGCAAAGCGCAGCCTTTAGGCCAGATACAGCCTAACTAGTATTCCAGTCCGGCCTAATGTCCCCTAGTTGTGTATTATTGGATCCGGCCTAATTGAATTGTCGCAGTTTTGTTCCCCTTCATTACTGCTTGTTGCAGCTCAAGCTGTGGTGCATGTATATTTTTAGAACTTATGTCAGGCACTTGTATGCAACAGAAGGGTCTTTAAATGAAAGGTCTTTTCATACCCTTTTGACTGAGGTATGGGTTTAATCCGTTAATGTACTCATGACCTGTGGGTCAAACGCAATCCAATCATATGCGAGCTATTTAAATCACTCATTCTTACAACAAAGGCTTCCTACGTGTATTGAGTGTACTTCTCTAGGCAAATTCCAAAGTGAAATCCATTAGTTTACACTAAATTTAATAGAGCGATAATTATTTAGATAAGTACTTTAGTTGCTATTTCTTTAGAGAGTTTATAGTTATATTATGTAGTTTAATATGATTAATGTGATTAGGAGTTTGTTTCCATCGTTTTTTTGTAGTAGTGGGTCTGTCATTACATGCTTGTTACGGGAACTCTTTCTCAATCATGTCGCAATCGACACAAAATGTAGAAAATATACTAATCTTTATGAAGATAAGACAAATGAATTACATACTTGGCGGTACTATTATTTCACTTTAATTTTATAGATAGATGTTTGATGTAACTTCATTCATTCATAAATTAATGTTGAATTAGGTCACTACAAAAATCAAGGAAGATTATCAGTATTTACATACCATTGCAAAGATGCTACTTTCACTTCTAACCTTGACGTTCCACAATTTTTCTTGTCTGTTTAGATAATTAGATCTATTTAACGTTTCAACAATCTAAATATAGTTTATTTTTAAAAAATGTAAAAAGTGGACTTATTTTAATTGTACAAGCACTGGCTTAGTTAAAGTTCAACATTAGTGTTTCTTCAGGCCTAGTGTGCCTTTTTGACCTGAAATGGCCTAGTAGCCCGAAAAGTTTGCCGACCTCTGAATCTAATCTGTTGTTTGATGCTTTTCTTTCTAGTCATTGGAAGAAAATGTGTGTGTGTGTGTGTGTGTGTGTGTGTGTGTGTGTGTGTGTGTGTGTGTGTGTGTGTGTGTGTGTGTGTGTGTGTGTGTGTGTGTGTGTGTGTGTGTGTGTGTGTGTGTCCGATATAGCCTCATGAAAATCATACAAAAAAATAACAACAACGTGGCATTCTAAACAGAAACGTAAATTCCATATTGTATCATGAAGAGCCAAACATTTCATACACTAATTGGAAGCGCTTCCGTTTAAAGCCAGTTTATATTTTAATTCCATATTGTCCTAGTGGAGACGCCGTACTCTACAGACGTGTGTCGTTCGAATGTACGCAAGTAGTGATTATAGATTTTCGGCGCAAGATCCTGTCATGCTGATCGAATGTTATCCATCCGTGACTGACTGACAGTGAAAATTAATTGTTAAAAGCTAATAGTTAACAACACACCCATATCTCTATGGCTCCACTCAGCAAGCTCCATCGACCAACAAAAAGAACCATAATTAAATTGGAAGTAATAAAACTCGTTTCCCGTCAATTAGGGTCTAAGCTCCAAGCAAGGCTAATGGCCGCACTAGCAAAGGGATGTAATAGTGTGTATGTGTGGGCGGGTGGAAGTGGGGTGTTGTTTGTGTTCGTGCACGTTGCATGGTTAATCACTGTAGTGACAGAAATTTGTAGGTGTGGGAGAAAATTAAAATGCGCATGCATAGACCCCGCAATAAATCACTGCGGAAACAAAGACCAGTAACTGTGGAAGTGTATTATTAAGTTTGTAAATAAATTTCATGGTTAACCACTCAACTGGAAAAAAGGGCTATAACTTGGAAGGGGGAAGACTTTCAAGAGCTATGCGCACACACTCTTACATTAACGCAGATATTGGTTAATCATTGTACTGATTATCTGCTCTTTGGCCTGAATATTTTGTTAGTAAAATTTAGTTTTAATCTGCGGACTTGCCTGATACTTCGGCCTAAATATTTTGACACTTATATCTCTTCTCCAATGAGAAACAACGCTACATTTTCCGATATTAAAATGTAGCCCCTCTGTGGAGTTGATCTTTGCGATTTAAAACCTTATTTTACAAGTTTTAAGTTTGAATTATATTTGATTGTTCAAAGCAAAGGTCTTGATAATATTGTTCAGAGAATTAAAGTCGTTTTCACTAAGAACGATTTATTATTTAAAGGAGAAAAAATCAGACTAACAAAAAGGAGAAGTAGAAAGAAGAAGAAAAATGTATTTTAAAAAATTAATCAAATGGACGTCCTGTGGCAGTCAGTTTATTACATGTGGAATGGTTGACTGAGAACATGTTTTTTTCAAATTTCACAAAAACATCATTTGAAATTACTTAAGCCCTGTCACTATGCATATTACTGCTGTAAAAGTTAGTTTCCTTTTTATAATTGGTTGTTTTGTTTATGTTTTTAAAATCAGAATAATTATAATTTATCACATGTGCCTAAGCGCAAAGTCGCATTAGCTTCCGGGTCAATTTTGGGCTTCCGGTCGCGCCTGCGTAATGACTCAGTGGGCATCCAACCTCACCCTTTTCTTCGCTATATGATAGACAAAACGTGTATTTGAAAAATATCCCACACATGATGCACCGTGTGCTGCCATTGCTCTCCAAACGACAGTTTGCCACAGGTGGTCGCTCTCCTTCTTTGACCCATGACCCCGCCACTCACTGGTCGACCATTGCCCTGGTTTCTTCCCTTGGCAAGGAAAAGATAGAGTTATCGGTCCTGAAACATAAATCGTTTCCTAATGGGCTCTCGGCACCTGTTAGTCCTATGCAGAGAAAAAAGGATGGGGAGAAAAAGTGCTGTTCATTAACCCTAGATCTTACGTCCTCGTCTGCACACAAAAACACTAGGGACTGAGCATGCCTAAGCATTCAAGACTCATTTCCGGTTTTAGATAATCAATAAACAGGAAGTGAAGAAAAGTGCATTCGATTATGATGAAACGTTTCTTTAGGCGGTGTTCGTCAACGCTCGACGACTTTAAACTCTTTATGCATTACATTTGTACAAAGTCGCCCACGGGACGTAATGATTGCAAAATTATCAACATAGGTCAAAAAGTGCTACTGCAATAGTATAACGTTTATATATACATGGTGACCCAATTTTTTAGTCAAACACATAAACACACAAATACACTTCACACGCAAATGGACTCAACTATAAAGCAATACAAATATGCACAATGCACTAATACGCTCGTTGAGTAAAAACATTTAAATGAAATACATGCATAGGTAGATGGAGAGAAATGCAAATATATGCATACAGAATGGTATACAACTATGCATGAAGAACGTTCGTGACATGCGCTCACAATACGCGTAATCATACAGAACACACCAAAAATTGTTTTCACCTCGAGCAGTAGAATACAAATCTCTTCTTCTCTTCTCTCAAAAGTTATTAATTAGTTTTAGTCGAAGCTAACAGCAACCAACATTTTCTATAAAAACTCGACTATGATAGGTTGCAAATTTTAAGAAAGAAAGAAAGAAACTTATGAACATGACTAAAAACACGACAAGAAACACTGTCACGTGCTGTCTGTCCAGAAAACATTTCTGCATGCAAGAATCCGGTCGCTATTTACACAGTTGGGGAAGTAAGCTGGAAAGACATTCTATGTTGAACCAATCTCCACTTCCTCGACTTCAATGCTGCAGAACACAACTGTCTCCCACTAACCCCAACCCCTTCCCTCCAAACCAGACCCCCAACTACCGCCCCTCCTCTAGACCCACCCTAAAGCACATCTGTGAGAATGAACCCAATAAACAATCTCCCAACGATGCTTAACTGCGCCACCACTGAGGCGAGTAATAGACTCTTGAGTGTGTTGCATAATTATTTCCCCTGTTACCAGGAATTTTTACAAATCTATAATTAAAATAAGTATATTTTTGTTTTCTTGGTTTTGGAGATTCCTTAAAAATAGCTTTTGGTGCACTGTTTTACCACTGAAAAGTAGTCAAAAACTTAATAGGTTCGTCATTTCACAAAGATTGATGACGAAGATCTGTAAACAGTTATCTTTTCATGATTTCTTTTTTTTTAAAAATGTGATCACTTCTGATCACAATGCGATACCATAGCATATTTACTTCTTCCTGATATAGAGGTCACTAATGGACAGGACGGTTTACAGTTTATACTGCAATCACCAACAAGTACAAGAGGAATAAGTTTCAAATCATGTTCTTATTTTCCATTTCATCAAATTCCTGTGTGCACTGCTGTATGAGAGATCCTTTAATCAGATTTTGGAAACAGTGAATCAATACACATGAGTGTAACACTTTTTGCCTCTGAAAGACAAAATAACATAGCTGCACTCAAGTATAATCCTTGCTGAAGATCTAAGACTGTTTCAGCCTTTTCTAGCTAATATAACATAGCTGCACTTAAGCATAATCCTTGCAGAAGATTTAACTAAAAGATTCTTTTACCCTTATTTAGTTTAGATTTTTGTAACAATGAAGAATTTTCGCTTTGACTGTTCTAGCACAGCATTATTAAGAGTGCAACTTACATTGCCATACAATGACATAAATTACGGCTTAGATTGTGTAGCACAGCATTATTAAGAGTGCAACTTACATTGCCATACAATGACATAAATTACGGCTTAGATTGTGTAGCACAGCATTATTAAGAGTGCAACTTACATTGCCATACAATGACATAAATTACGGCTTAGATTGTGTAGCACAGCAATATTAAGAGTGCAACTTACATTGCCATACAATGACATAAATTACGGCTCAGATTGTGTAGCACGACAGAAAAGCCATTGGGTAGCTGACTTTCACAGATTTTTCTCTTGCAGCTCCTAATGATTTCCAAATTTGATGAGTGTGACGATGTGTGACAAATTCTGTGTCATGACCTCGTGACCCAATTGCTCGTTTCAAAATTAAAATTTTGAACGGACCTTTGTTGAAATTCACCCGTGATACATCAGTATCTAGAATCTTCTAGCAAGGTCAGATTGTTGCATAACTTTAGGCCATTGTCCAGCACCTTCGAGATCAACAACATACCACGTGAGCGGTCACGTGATGCGTTCAATGCAGTTTCATAAAATATGATCATAGGCGCGAAAACATTCACTCACTCCCAGACCGGCAGACGCACAAGACAGCTATAACATTAGCTCCGTCCCGCCGCCTTACCGAGTCGTATGAGAGAGTCGAAGAAAGAACCCGCTAGAGCAGTAAATCTACTTTTAAGAGGTAACAATAACACGTCTACTTCTTACAGTATCTATTGCATTGTTGATTGTATTTTGTAATTGAATTGATGTATGTATTTTGTGCAGCTTAGCGCTATTTTAGCCAAAGCACGTGTTTCGATGTAAAGGGACAAATCTAAAAGTTATTGTATATAAATTATTGTAACTTTTTCTTATCTTTAATTTATATAAATCTTAAATTCCCTAGTGCCGCCAGAATGTCTGTGCACGTGGTGAATTCTTCTTTGTAATTCAAATTGTTCTTGCATATAATTTTTCGTGTAAAATTGTAAAGCATTCATGCTTCATTTTGAATTAATCCTTTGTGTGAATTCTAATTTTTAATGCTGTAAATATTTGGGAATTCATACGTTCGTGTAACGTTATATGTAACACACACGTGAACCACAATGTATATTTAAATATAACCATATTTGAATTGTAAACGACACGATAGTCAAAGATTCTAGATTCAGAACTTTTAAACAAAGAAACATGTGCTTGGGTTTTGCGAATATAGACGCAAATAGTTACAGAGCCCAAATCCTTTGTTTCAGCCGGGTTCTTATGTTATTCCTCTCTACCTTCGTACTTCTTGAGTCGTACGCCGACTCGGGTGTCTTCATGACCCATACGTGAACTATGCAGAAGTACCTCGTGTTAACTACGGTTAACGATTCGTCGCAAGTACATTAGCGATGCAGTAATTGAGTGGACGATTGACTGTTATGCTATGCAGTACTGACGATGAGCCAAAGTGATGTGGACCAGTTCTAACCAGTTGAACCCCACATGCGACCAAGAGTGTAGTTAAGTATATCTACTGTGGTCCAGGATCAAGTGACTATTTGGCAAGATAATTCTCGTTAAAACTATTAACAAAGACGGTAGAATAAGAGATAACCTCTGTGTTGAATCATAGACGTCGTGCTCGTGATTAATTGTTGCTGTTAATTGTTAAACTTATTAAATCTTATTTCATTTTGTTAAGAACCTCTTTTTGTAGTAATTTGTATGCATATAGACCAAAAAACGTGGATTGGATGGGGGCTGTTTGAGCTAAACGAATGACGTAATGAATGCATATGAATCTAAGAGAGTTTTTAACGATTTCCAATCTAGCTAATGTACGCAAATTATCAGTTTCGTAAATCTGTGATCTAGACTACAGAGATGCATTTTTAATTTAGTCGAATGATGATTTGAGCAACCAGTCTGTTTAGGTTAAACGAGAGGGAATTAATTTAAATAGTAAATTAAAGTTCTATAATTTCCTAAGCAGGGTCTCTAAATAAATACTGGAAACGTAACAATGAGACAGACTACTCAGAGACTGCATCTTCTTTTTCCTCCTGTCTTGAGGAGGTTTCTTAGATACTCCCTGACGTAGACTCCTGCCAAAACACATTAAGTCAAATTCACAATCTCTTGATCCAAGGAAATAAAGTGATGCAAGTTAGAGGAATTTTGATGGATTATTCACGGAACATCTGCTAATAAACAGCAAGCCAAAATCATATGGACTTGTATTGATAGCTGTATCAGAAAACAATATTTTCACACCAACCTGTCAACCTGTGATACTAGTCAGCTGTAACAGATACCAACATTTCACACCAACTGATTTAAAGAACATGCCAAAATCGTGTCACGTGTGATGCTAGTCAGCTGAAACAAATGTAGCGAGAAACGATAACTGCAAGACTAAAAGACAAGCTTGTGACGCTTATAAGACGGAGAAGAGGGTTATAGTATACAACTGTAAATATTTGTGCGTGATTTACAACTGTAAATATTTGTGTGTGACTTACAACTGTAAATATTTCTGTGTGACTTACAGCTGTAAATATTTCTGTGTGACTTAACAACACTTCTTATGAATCAGAGTTCCTAACAAATTTCACCCCCACCTCCACCCAAGTTCACCTGTATGAAGTCTTTTATATGTTCCTATTTTATTGTTTAAATTTTCATTATTTTTCATTTTATAAAATCTCTTTAATGGGAAAGAAAAAGCACAAAATGTATAAATGAGTTTGAGAAAATAAGAGAACAAACTGTATTCACACAACACTCACACGTGAGCAAAATGTAATTACAAACACAAAGTAAGTTATATCGCACTAAAATCTTCGGCCCTAGCGTCACTTAAAAAAAAAAATCTTGTGCTTTGATTAGAAACTTATTTTTTTTATAATGTGAGTATTTATTTACTAAACAATTACACTGCCTTTCATATAATTAATATAACTGATATAAACAAAGTCATGTTGCATTCCCCATTTCTCACTGCTTTTACATGCTTCAACCTGACAACAGCTTATTAACTGTATAACTCGAACAATCAAGGAATTTCTTAAGTATCAATAAATTAACAAGTGTCTGTGATAAAGATTAGTTTCTAAACTCAATACGTATACATGGAAAATCAATAATAAAGCTGGATTTATTTATAGACGACATATTATGTTGTACATTAATTTCACACAAAATCCATTATTATTCGGACAAATTTTAACAATCTCAGGTAATTGGCAATCATTAAAAAAGCGGATATTTTAACAATCATACGTAATTGACAATCATTAAATATTTTATGAGTGACGACTGCTACCAGCACAGGAGATTTTGAAAATCAGAATAAATTAATAGTATTCTACTGCCTCAGTCACCTGCAACAGGAAAAAAGATGAATCAATTATTTTGTTTTTATTACCTCCCACCTTATCAGTCAGCGAGGCGTACCGCAACTGAATACTATCAGTACTTGTCTCCCTTCGTTTAAAAGCCATGAAAAAACAACAAAATTTCTTTGGAATCTTGTTTTAAAACTTTCTCCATGCATTCGAAACACTGGTAATAAAAATGATAAAGAGCCGTGCAGCCACCTGCCCGCCACTGACAACTTTTACAACGACCACGTGTTCCCTAGAACTCTCTGCTCTCAGATTAGTCCCTGTTAAGTGGGTCACCTCTTGATTGAGTCACCTATTAATTGAGTGTCCTGTTAACTGGGTCACCTGTTAAGTCTCATTTTTTTAATTGGGTCACCAGTTAATTGAGTCTCCTGTTAATTGGGTCACCTGTTAATTTGGTTACCTGTTGAGTCTCCTTTTAATTGTGTCACCATAGTGGATGGATAGGGGCTCGCTAAATATAGAATAAATGACTGATTTATCTTCTCCTTTGTTAGGAAGTATAAGGACCAAAGTATCATCACAAAGAGTGCCCAAGGTCAAGTAACGTTAACATTGGCAACAAATATATAATTATTAAGTTTAGAAATGGGAGAGAGAGAGAGAGAGAGAGAGAGAGAGAGAGAGAGAGAGAGAGAGAGAGAGAGAGAGAGTGTTCCTGAAAAGAAGTGATTTGTATCAATTTCCACCTGAAATACTGTAGTTTATTTTAATATCCCCTTTCCATATTGAAAGAAAAACAAATATGATTCGTGTTTTTACAACATTTTTCACAAACTTCTTTGTGTTCCAATGCATTCTTACTGGAAACTCGACAAAGAGTCTTGTCAAATGTGTTCAGTTAGAAGAAAGAAAAAACCCATAAGCATTAAATTATATTAAGGTGCGCTTAAGTATTATGGTGGGGTTACAAAATAACCAAAAAATTTAAGGAAAGGAACTATCTAGGTTAAATTTTTACTTCATTTTAAGATAACCATCTTTAGAGAAATCCATCAATTTCTTATTCTATAACTTTTTATTATCGACTATCGAGAAGAAGATATAATTCAACACAACTATTGACTAATCATCCTGACACAACAAAAGTTTTTGTATTGATATTTATTTATACGTGTATACACTATACACTATTTTTTCCCAGCGGTAATTACATGTAATTTCAACATTTTGGTTTTAGTTTCAACGTTTTGGTTTTAGTTTCAATGCTTTGGTTTTAGTTTCAACGTTTTGGTTTTAGTTTCAATGTTTTGGTTTTAGTTTCAACGTTTTGGTTTTAGTGTGCTTTCATATCGCTCCACGCCAAGTGTCTCAATGTTGAAAAATAATCATTTCCAGTTGGCAAGTCAGGTACTCCAAAGCGTAGCGTTTTCGTCCGCACCTTTGAAACTGTCAGCTTTAAATAGTGATGATATGATGTGCGAAAAGAGCATTCGATGACGTCACTCTGAGCAACAGACTTTGGGTACTACCCAGAAGCGAGTAGGTGCCAGGACGTCAACTGTACATATGGTTCCTCTGCATAAGGACGTTTGTTCAGATGGTGAATTTGGGCTGTCAGTTTATACAGACAGGTTCTGAACTTATAACTCCAAACAAGCGCACACGCTCGCATACATGCACGCACACATTGCCACAGATCCGTTGAGATGGTTGTCGATGACTAAGTACCAGTTCACGTTTTTGTCAGCATAAGGCTGCAACGCTTTTGAGCCATGAGCAGAAGTTTGGGAATTATTTTATTTATGAAACTACTGACAAAGAAGATATGGCGAGTTTCTGGGTGAATTGAAGATTAATATGAGCACGTTGTCTATATTCTTCATAATCTGTACACATAAGTGCGTCTGTACTCCATATAATATGTGTACGTGAGTGCATCTGTTCTCTACATAATTAGTGTATGTGAGTGCGCCTGTACTCTGCATAACCTGTTTACATAAGTGCGTCTTTAATCTTAAAATAAAAAGAAATGTGCCCATAATTACACTTGTACTCTTCATAAAACGTGCTGATGTGTCCAGATGTTCTCTACAGGAAATGTGTATATGTGTGTGATGTATTTGTGGATGAATGTACCTATAGATGTTGGTTTCGTGTGCTACATTCACTCTATCACGTTCCCACAGCTAAAGGCGTGTATACTGAGGGAGAAGTGGTTAGTTACTCAACAGAGAAATTGATAGACAGGAATAGGTTATCCCCCCAGTCACACTTCATCATAGACAGGTATAGGTTATCCCCCCAACCAGTCACACTTCAACATAGACAGGTATAGATTACCCCTCCCCCCAGTCACACTTCATCATAGACAGATATAGGTTATCCCTCCAGTCACACTTCATCACGCTAGCTAGATAAAGACAGTTGATAGAGTAAACAGAAGAGTCCAATAACTGAACTGGCAACATTAATTTTAACAAACGTTTGATTGAAACTATGACGCCAACGCCACTTGGTTAATGGATATAATTATTATTAATTAATTAATCATCCAAAACTAATTACAAGTGATGAGAATCTTCATTTATTTTATTAATGATCCTCCAGCAGACGCCAGGAACTGTCAGTATTGAAGGCAGAACATTAATGAACTTACATTTTGATGATGATATTGACGGCTTTGCAGGAAATCAGGAGCTAGTCCAGTTGGTGGCAAAACTGGACAGGATAGTTACTGCTTTTGGCATGGAAGTCAGTTCAGAGAAGACCAAATTGATGACCAACAACACCAGTGGCATCAGCACTGACATCATGATTGGTGATTAGAAACTCGAAACAGTTAATAAATTCAAGTACTTAGGAGCAATCGTGACAAACGAAAAATCACAACCAGAAATATTATCCAGAATTGCGCTGACAATAACAGCAATAGCAAGGCTGAAGACAATTTGGAAAGACAGAAACGTCTCAGTCAGCTCAAAGATCAGACTGTTGCGCTCCTTTATTATATCTGTGACAGAGGAAAAGATGGGAGGAAAACATCTCAGAGTGGACAGGACTGAAGCTGAAGCTGAACAATACAGTAAGATTAGCAGAGAACAGAATGGAATGGAGGAAACTGGTTGTCAGGTCATCAGTGGTGCCCCAACGGTCTGCAAAACATCGGGATAGGTAGATAGATAGATAGATAGATAGATAGATAGATAGATAGATAGATAGATAGATAGATAGATAGATAGATAGATAGATAGATAGATAGATAGATAGATAGATAGATAGGTAGGTAGGTAGGTAGGTAGGTAGATAGATAGATAGATAGATAGATAGATAGATAGATAGATAGATAGATAGATAGATAGATAGATAGATAGATAGATAGATAGATAGATAGATAGATAGATAGATAGATAGATAGATAGATAGATGATGACTGTTATTAACGATTAGTAAACACGGATTACTTACTCTGAGAATGTCTATGTACATGTATTGTAGTCTGCTATCATAGCTAATATTATGATATCAGCATGTTAGATAATTTCTTTTTTTTATGTCAGCCACCGTATTCTTATGTCTAGTGACATCATTAAAGCAATTTGCTGATTGTATAAAATATGAACACGATTTTGAAAGCCCATATCACTTAAATAGAGAGTTAAAAAATCATTTTGAAGCAGATTTTCCACTGGGAAAATTTCTACTGTACTTTTTACTCAAGTGTATAAAAAGTCTGGTTCCTGCTTGGCTCAGTACCAGTCAGGGGCTACCTGCTACATTCCAGATTTGTGCTGTTATTTTGGCTACCAGTCTATCTCATTTTAGACCTCAGTCAGCAATCCTGTTTGGGAAGATATCCTGTATTGACTCCTTTGGGTTTATAAATGTCTTCATCATGGGAGATAACACACTGCATATTCATCATTCTCACAGGAGATAACGCGCTGCATAATAATCCTGCCCAGGAGAGTTAACACACTTCGTATTTAACTGGATGGCTGACGCGTGCAGGATTCATTATCGTGGCTAATGTCAGCAGAAATCATTATACCGACTAATTAATATAAATAGGAATCATTAAACTGACTTATTAATGCAAGCAGAAATGCAGAAATCATTGCACTGATTAATGGTTGCAGGAATCATTGCACTGACTCATGCATGCAGGATTTATTGGCATGCGATGCACGGCTATCCTATGTAAGATTAATCTGGCATTAGCGTGGTATTTCAAATCAAGTTATTACAAAAGAAATTCTACCAAATTTAACCAGATACTTCTTTTATTGTGTCACATTAGTGCATTAGCGGCTCGGAGCCGTAGTTATCTGTAACCCTCTTCCCTCGGACTCTTAACATCATGAAAGCTCAAAGGCATTTTCCTTCAAAACTAACTTTCTTCAAAGACTTCTTCCATCTGTGACTCTTCTCTCATGAGAGTTTTATCAGAATCTCTCTCGAAGACTATTTTTTGCAAAGATGTTTCCTTTATAGACTTTTCGCTTACAGTCTTCTTCCTTATAGAGTTTACCACTCAAAGACTTTTCCATTATAGTCTTCTTCCTTATAAAGTTTTTCACTCAAAGACTTCTCCCTTACAGTCTTCTTTCTTATAGAGTTTTCCACTCAAAGACTTCTCCCTTACAGTCTTCTTTCTTATAGAGTTTTCCACTCAAAGACTTCTCCCTTACAGTCTTCTTTCTTCATAGAATTTTAGACTCAAAGACTTCTCCCTTACAGTCTTCTTTCTTCATAGAATTTTAGACTCAAAGACCTTTTCCTGGAAGTCTTCTTCCTTTGTAGGATTTTAAATTCAAAGTCTTTTCCTTTACAGTTTTCTTCCTTGTAGAGTTTCCCACTCAAAGACTTTTTCCTAGAAGTTTTCTTCCTTCAAAAAATTTTAGGCTCAAAGACTTTTCACTAGGAGTCTTCTTCCTTCATAGAATTTTAGGCTCAAAGATTTTTCATTGGAAGTCTTCTTTTCATAACATTTTAGGCTCAATGACTTATCCCATAAAACATTCTTTCAAAGAGTTTTCTTCTCAGATACATTTACTTGAAAGCCTTCTTTTCTCAAAGAGTTTTCTGCTCACATACTTTACCCTGAAAGTCCTCTTCCTTTAAAGAGTCCTCTGCTCAATGACTTCTAACTTAAAGTCATTTTCCTTCAAAGAGTTCCCTCTCAAAGACTTCTTTGTCGGAGACTACTCCATCATAGGCTTCTTCGTCAAAGACATTGTCCCTCAAAGACTTCATCCCTCAAAACTTTACCTCTGAAAAGCTCCTGCATTGTAATATTTTCCCCTCAAAGACTTCATCTCTCAAAACTTTACCTCTGAAAATCTCCTGCATTGTAATATTTTCCCCTCAAAGACTTCATCTCTCAAAACTTTACCTCTGAAAATCTCCTGCATTGTAATATTTTCCCCTCAAAGACTATCTCTCAAAACTTTACCTCTGAAAATCTACTGCATCAAAATCATTTTCCCTCAAAAACATCATCCCTCAAAACTTTACCTCTGGAAAAACTATTCCCAATAATCATTTTTTCCCTCAAATGTGTCTCTATCAACTCAAAGACATTTTCTCTCACAACATTCTTTCTGAAATACTTTTGCCTCAACAAATTTTCCCTAAAAAAAAAAAAAAAAATTCTCCAACAGAGAATTTCCTTTTAAAGATGACTCCTCCTAAACTTCACCCTCAGAGACTTCTCCCATCTGATATAACGCCTGTTTTTATGACACTTAGTGCATAATCCACGTCATCAAAACGCCTATTTTGTGACACTTATTACATAATCCACTTAACTGCGTACTAGAGTCTGCCTCGTGAATAGGTAGAGAGAGGCCATCCGCAAAGCCCCACCCCGTCCCCCAACTAGCACGAAACCATTGTCTCTGAAAGTACTTTTTCTTCTTGACCAAGCCTCCAGATAATTTGGTGTGACTACTCAACTGAAACAGTACGTTTTAAAAAGGCACGTGAGTAATCAATGTCAATAACTTACAAGGTCGCTGCTCGAGCTCGCAATTTTTTTTTAAAATGTATATTAGTAATACTTTCGATGAGTGGTGCTTGGTGCGAATGTTTTTTTTAAGCTACTGCCATCTGTTCAGACTATGTTGGCTGCATCACACCTACGCTCGTTTTCCCACCTGTGAGACTATTTGGCCAAAGTCTGGCATTTTTCCTTCTCTCTCTTTCTCTCTCTCTCTCTTTCTCTCTCTCTCTCTTTCTCTCTCTCTCTCTCTCTCTCTCTATCTATCTCTGTGTTGTAGCGTGTTGATGAGGTCAGTGATAGATTTTGCGCAAGGCTTCGTCATGTACCCCGTCTGGTAAAGATTGTGACTAATGCGAGCTCCCTGTACCTGACATGAAGATCTGTTTATTTTTTATCCTTCTCCACCATCGTTCTTCGTGGAGACAAGCTTTTTTTTCTCCTTGTTGTTCGGGGTTGTTTTGTTTTGTTTTGTTTTGGTTCTGGTTTTTGTTTTTATCATTTTTGTTGGGGGTGGGGAGTGAGAGTTAGTTGAAAGTGGAGGAGGGATAAAAAAAAAAAGTAAAAAATCAAAGACAAGTGCCGGTGTAAAATCGTGGAAGAAACAGCTGTTCTGTTGCCAAAGATCGTGAATCACATATTTTCTCATGCTTGCATACCTGACTATTACAATGATGTCATGGCAACGTTTGACGCCAAGTTTTTTAGTGGAGGGCGGGGAGGAGTTTTGAAAAATACCCACATTAATAAACAGAAACTGAACATTTATAAAAATGTTAATCTTATTCAATTTACTTTAATTGTTCATTTCGCAAGGTGTTGATGAATTCACCCGTTTCTCAGTGATTCCTATTCTTGGGAAATTACCCACGTGCTGGTTTTTCTGCACCTGAAATAATTATTGTAATCGTCAGACAACTTCTTTCGCGATAACATGTTTGTTTACTCTTTGTGGTAAATAATTACTCATTATTACTCTTTGTGGTAATACAAAGACTAATTACTCATTATTATTCCATGTAAAATCATTCATCTTTACACGTGAACGTATATTTGTATGGGACATTAAAATAGTAGTTTTTACTGTGGTATCGATATTTTACTTCATTACTCTGTTATAATTATATATAATCGTCGATAACTACGTGTAATAATTTATGACCATAAAAGTGTTTTTTTTAAAACTACTTACATTACTAAATTACAATCATAAAAGGCAAGAAAAACAAAGACGTCTCCTACCAACAAAAGGTCATACAAATAAAGAAAAACAAAGACGTCTCCTACCAACAAAAGGTCATACAAATAAAGAAAAACAAAGACGTCTCCTACCAACAAAAGGTCATACAAATAAAGAAAAACAAAGACGTCTCCTACCAACAAAAGGTCATACAAATAAAGAAAAACAAAGACGTCTCCTACCAACAAAAGGTCATACAAAAAAACAAAGACGTCTCCTACCAACAAAAGGTCATACAAAAAAACAAAGACGTCTCCTACCAACAAAAGGTCATACAAAAAAACAAAGACGTCTCCTACCAACAAAAGGTCATACAAAGAAAGAAAAACAAAGACGTCTCCTACCAAGATCATACAAAAAAACAAAGACCTCTCCTACCAACAAAAGATCATACAAATAAAGAAAAACAAAGACCTACGAAAGCAATGACATCTACTAATATTAGATGACAAAATGTCTTCAGCGTTGAGTTCTAATACACATGAATGAATAAAAAACATTTTTATATTACTCAGAGTTAAAATTTGGGTCAAGTTAGGATTAGGTTTGCGTTTAGAATTATATCATTATATCAGTTTATATTTTGTATCTACAGCAACCCCTCTCAACCTTTTGACCCTGGAGGAACCTTTGAAATAATTTTCAGAACTAAGGCCGTCTTAGGGAAACCCTGAATAAAAATTACTATATTTACGATGTTTATTTTTCTCAGTCATGATTTCTCGGGGAATCCCTAGCAACCTCCCGTGCAGGAAACCCTGATCTGCAGCATCTTCAATCTTAAACGCCCTTTCTTTCAACAGCAGACAGTAAATAATCCCCGATCACATTGTATGCGGGTGAAGCTCTTCCTTTGACATGAATGTTGGGTTTCAACCAACAGACCACTCTATTTCAACCAATAGACCATTCTGTTTCAACCAATAGACCACCAGTCATTTTGAGGGTAAAGCAGACTGGGTATTCTTTTACAAATTGATATTGGAATCATTAAATGAAAGTGTAAGAAGGCAATAATTATTTCCAGCAAAATACTCTTCTCATCTCGTTTGCTATTTTAACATGGCTTGCTTGACGGAGGCAGTGTCTTCAAGGTAATTCTGTAGTATTTCTTTTCTATATGCATAACCTTTCCACATTCACAACATTTCTTTAAAAAATTGCAAATTTAACAAAAGAGTCTGGAAAATAAGAGTTATCAGCGAAACTATTGAGATGAGTTAACTCATATTTGTTTCACCATTTAATATTACTAGTTTGCGAGAATATTTGTTATTTATTTTTTCCTTACAGTATTATTTTATGAGAAGAAAGTTATTTGTCCTTTTTTTACTTTTTTACTAGAAGAAAATTATCTTTCCTTACATTTCTATTTTACGAGAAGAAAGTTATCTTTCCTCACTTTACTATTTTACGAGAAGAAATTTATCATTCCTTACATTATTAATTTACAGATATGTACAGACACATAGAGAGAGACTATAAACACACACGCATACACATAAGCACAGAACACACTAAAACACAAATATATACAGACGCTTATAGAGACTAAACACAAACATAAATACGCATACGCAATTCAAGCACACAAACACATGCAAGCACAAATATGTACAGACACATAGAGAGACTACACACACACACACACACACACACACACACAACTCAGTCACAGACATACGCATACGCACAAGCATGTACAGTCACTTAGAGTGGCTATAAACACACATGCATACTCCACACAACTCAAGCACAGAAACATACGCAAGGACAGAAACGTACAGACACATAGAGAGTCAATAAACACACGCACACACACACACACACACACAACTCAGTCTCAGACATACGCATAAGCACAAGCATGGACAGTCACTTAGAGTAGCTATAACATGCATACTCCACACAACTCAAGCACAGAAACATACGCAAGGACAGAAACGTACAGACACATAGAGAGTCAATAAACACACACACACACGCACACACACACTATCAAAATACAAAGACGTGCATTTGAAATTTTTTCGAGCATCATTTCACCTTTTACATTGAAGACATTTTATTTAACCTAATACGGTTCTCTTATTGAATCACTGCCTGATGAAGCATGATCGTCAGTCCTGTTTGGAAAAAAACATGTTGTGTTCATAAACAACTGGTACTTCTGCACTGTTCTCTAGTACAAGTAGCACCTGTAAACCACAGCTTATTTTGTTTTGGTGGGCAGGTTTGATGGGAGAGTATATTCATTGGGATTTATTTTTTATTGTTTTGTATGTTTTTCTTTAAATTTGTCAGCTTGACCTTGACCTGACTAATACTCTCAGGTCGAGACAGTTCAAGGATTGCAGTCAGATTTTCTTAACGAAATACCTTGAAATTGATCTGTTGTGCGCTGATGGAAATCCATGTTTGATCCTTACCCAAGGCAGCTTCGCCTCGCTGAAGCACAGTATGCATGAATGAATTGTTATTGAAGTGTGTTATGGAAGTGATAATTGTTATTGAAATCTGTTCTGGAAGTGATGTCTGCCGACAGTCGGACCTCAACATCTTCGTTTCATTTCTCGTACGCATTGCTGGATGTACTATGCTGCCTCATGGTGACTCACACCACAGTACGATTTATGTAAACATTGCAATCTGCGCGGTTCACTTTGACCTGTGATTTTCTCCCCTGAGGGCTTGAAATGCTTATGGCTTAGAGTTTAAGTGTACGAATCAGAGCATCAATATCAACCAGCCAATCAGAGGCATTTTAATGTTACTGATTGATTGGTTTACATTGGTTATAGAGACAGTTGTATAGATATAAACCAACTGAAAGAATGTCTCGTTCTAGCTCTCTCTCTCTCTCTCTCTGTGTGTGTGTGTGTGTGTGTGTGTGTGTGTGTGTGTGTGTGGTCATAGAGTCAGGCATGACTTCACTTTGGATCATGATCATTAACAGTAGAGTGGAATGTCTATTTATTTCATTAACAGCACGGTGAAATGTCTATTTACAAAATAGGGAGTCTATGTTTTTACTGTTTGTAAATTAGTTATTGACAGGTAAAATGTCTATTTATAACATAGGGAGTCTATGTTATTACTGCTTGTAAGTTTACCATTGACAATGGGGTGCAGTGTCTATTTACAATATCAGGTCAGCTCCGACATTCTGGTCACAGAATTGCGAAGTCTTGTAAGAGCCCTGACTAAGACATGGCATGAGTCTTTTAGCCATGAAGTCCAGGGTGTAGGCTGGAATGCCGCTCCGAGACTGAAGCAGGGTAAGAAACTTTCGTACAAGTTTATAGTAGGCGTTTGGGCAGAAGAAAAATCAATGGTGATTTCATGATAGACATTATTTCAAGCCGTCAGATGGCAGCAGCGGAGTGGCATAATAATCATAAAGTGAAAAATAGTTATATACAATATAAACAACGGTACGCATATAAAAATAGTTATATACAATATAAACAACGGTATGCATATAAAAATAGTTATATACAATATAAACAACGGTATGCATATAAAAATAGTTATATACAATATAAACAACGGTATGCATATAAAAATAGTTATATACAATATAAACAACGGTATGCATATAAAAATAGTTATATACAATATAAACAACGGTATGCATATAAAAATAGTTATATACAATATAAACAACGGTATGCATATAAAAATAGTTATATACAATGTAAACAACGGTATGCATATAAAAATAGTTATATACAATATAAACAACGGTATGCATATAAAAATAGTTATATACAATATAAACAACGGTATGCATATAAAAATAGTTATATACAATGTAAACAACGGTATGCATATAAAAATAGTTATATACAATATAAACAACGGTATGCATATAAAAATAGTTATATACAATATAAACAACGGTATGCATATAAAAATAGTTATATACAATATAAACAACGGTACGCATATAAAAATAGTTATATACAATATAAACAACGGTATGCATATAAAAATAGTTATATACAATATAAACAACGGTATGCATATAAAAATAGTTATATACAATATAAACAACGGTACGCATATAAAAATAGTTATATACAATATAAACAACGGTACGCATATAAAAAGCTGCGTCGGTATGATGTGTGTCCTTTACAAATCATTCTGTTCCAATGACATATAACATACAATTACATACATATTATCATTCTGTTCCAATGACTTTTAACATACAATTACATACATATTATCATTCTGTTCCAATGACATTTAACATACAATTACATACATATTATCATTCTGTTCCAATGACTTTTAACATACAATTACATACATATTATCATTCTGTTCCAATGACATTTAACATACAATTACATACATATTATCATTCTGTTCCAATGACATTTAACATACAATTACATACATATTATCATTCTGTTCCAATGACATTTAACATACAATTACATACATATTATCATTCTGTTCCAATGACATTTAACATACAATTACATACATATTATCATTCTGTTCCAATGACATTTAACATACAATTACATACATATTATCATTCTGTTCCAATGACATTTAACATACAATTACATACATATTATCATTCTGTTCCAATGACATTTAACATACAATTACATACATATTATCATTCTGTTCCAATGACATTTAACATACAATTACATACATATTATCATTCTGTTCCAATGACATTTAACATACAATTACATACATATTATCATTCTGTTCCAATGACTTTTAACATACAATTACATACATATTATCATTCTGTTCCAATGACATTTAACATACAATTACATACATATTATCATTCTGTTCCAATGACATTTAACATACAATTACATACATATTATCATTCTGTTCCAATGACTTTTAACATACAATTACATACATATTATCATTCTGTTCCAATGACTTTTAACATACAATTACATACATATTATCATTCTGTTCCAATGACATTTAACATACAATTACATACATATTATCATTCTGTTCCAATGACATTTAACATACAATTACATACATATTATCATTCTGTTCCAATGACATTTAACATACAATTACATACATATTATCATTCTGTTCTAATGACATTTAACATACAATTACATACATATTATCATTCTGTTCTAATGACATTTAACATACAATTACATACATATTATCATTCTGTTCTAATGACATTTAACATACAATTACATACATATTATCATTCTGTTCTAATAACATTTAACATACAATTACATACATATTATAATTCTATTCTAATGACATTTAACATACAATTACATACATATTATCATTCTGTTCTAATGACATTTAACATACAATTACATACATATTATCATTCTGTTCTAATAACATTTAACATACAATTACATACATATTATAATTCTATTCTATTGACATTTAAGATACAATTAAATACATATTATCATTCCCTTATAATGGAATTTAACATACTTACAATTATGTACACAAAAAATAGCATTTAACATTTAATTAGATACACACCAAAAATGGCCAGTGCAAATCTGACCGTAAAATACAAACGGAAATGGACATGGAAGGCGAGCAGCTCCAACTGAACAGCATCTATAAACCAGTACGAACCTCTTCAACAAAGGCACTTCACAAATAATAATAATACTAATAATCTGCAGGCAAATAGACTTTATTGGCAAAGTTTCTTTGGAAGAATGGTTCAGCATTCCTAGTCTGCTCACAAGGAAAGGTCGGCCTGCTCCGCTTGAAATACCGCACCACTCTTCAACTTGTTTTAACGTCCCTGCAGCCAGTCTTACACATACAGTTATACTCTTGGAATTTGGGAGGAGTAAAAAATAAGGCTATATTTTAAAGAGATCCAATCATGTATTACATTCTAGGTGGAATAAATTAAGACCATTTTTAATCTCTTGACTGTAATTGATCTCAATTAAGAGTGGGCCTGCAGAACGTGGTTAAGTGAAAGTGTGAATTGAAGTCGCATTTTAACTCTGTTGGCTGTATATTAAAAGTTACTTCAGGAAGTATAGAAAATATGCTGTAAATCTAACTCTGTTGGCTGTATATTAGAATATTACTACCAGAAGTACACAAAATGTGCTGTAAATCTGATAAAGTTAATTTTTTCTCGGCAGGATTATTGAAGATACCATCTAACATATTAGATGAGACAGGAACCCTACCTCTCAATTCAATTGTGGTGGGTAATATTTTGTGATGTGGCATCAGTAACTACTTAATTTTACAACTAGAGTTTAGAAAGTGAAATTAATTATTGGAGCTATATTCCGATCTTTACAAGCTATACAAATCTATTTATCCGAACGAAATTGCCTCCACCAGTCAAAGCACAGAGACGTGCGTGTCGGATGACGTCATAAATGACGTGCAACTGAAGCCGTAAGTGATGCCTGAAAATAACAAATCAAACTTTGGTCTAGACCAATTAATATCAGAAATATGGTCACTAAATTTAGTCGATTACTAAAAGTTCTGAACACAACCACTAAATTTAGTCGAGCACTAGGAAATCTGAATACAATCACCAAATTCAGTCGATGACTAAGAAATCTGAAAACAACACTCAATTTAGTCGAGCACTAATAATCTGAACACAACCACTAAATTTAAATTTAAGAAATCTCGGTGTGAGCCTTGACGCTACACAGGAATCATCTAACATTTGCAGGACAAGATACCTCTGATTGAAACACATCCTTTCTTTTCGCAAGCTTTTGATAGCTGGTGCCAAGATGACCTTTGTTTCTTTGGTCTCCTGCTTGTCTACTTGAGTGTTGTGGTGTTTTGTCCTTCTGCCCTTCTCAAAGTCGACAACACTGCAACTTTGAATCATTCTTCGGTCACCCTAGACTCGGCGTATCACTCCACTTCTCCACAACTTTTAATGGCTACCTGTTTATGATTGAAACAACTTATTTTTTCCCCTTTTGTTGGTGATGGCCTCTGAGACAAGATGCTTGCTTGTCTGACTTCTGACTGAGGTTTGTGCTTATCGTCTGAGACTCACCATTTCTATAGTCAAACTGGTTCCTGTAGAAAGCATGTCAGGGCCCACCCACCAGAATGTACTGCCACTTGGGCTCAGACGCAAAGAGAGATACGTTACTCTGCGAGAATGCTTTGTTTCGAGACATCTTTTTCAACATACCGATGAGTTTTGTCTTTCCAACTGTGCGCTTATGTTTTACTTTTAAATGCGTGTTTATGACTATTTTTTGTTATCATAATTATATTATACATTTGTGTGCTTTATGCTTCTTCTTTAGTACTAATTCTTTGTTTTACATTATTTATTAAGCAATATCATGTGTTTTCTGTGTGGATTTATTTTTTTGTTTA
Organism: Sinotaia quadrata; assembly: GCA_028829895.1. Taxonomy (NCBI): domain Eukaryota; kingdom Metazoa; phylum Mollusca; class Gastropoda; order Architaenioglossa; family Viviparidae; genus Sinotaia; species Sinotaia quadrata. The sequence goes on from CM054181.1 coordinate 69,151,494, forward strand.
TCTGTTTATGTCTTGATAGCATTAAGTACATGGATATTGTAAAAGTTAAGCACTTTCTATTATTAGTATTATTACTGTATTGCATTGAGGGGTTTTGTGTAAGTATATCAACAATGTATGGTTTTGTTTGTCAGTAAAGAAAACTGACGGTGAAATATCTCTTATTACTTCTGCAACTTCAAAACTGTTGCCTTGAATACATTAGTATATCAGTAAAGACGATTACAAGGACGACGACGGTGGTGATGATGATAATGATGATGGTGGTGGTGGTGATGATGACGACGACTTAGACTGTGGCGGTGGCGGCAGTAGGAATGTCACACACTTGTGACACACCTGTGAAATGCCTGTAGTTCGAAGACTTGTCACTAGTTCTACCTGTTTCCTTCACTCTAGTGAATGCTTTACACCTCATCCTACTGCAGGCTTTACACCTCACTTACCTCAGATTTTACACCGCATCATACGGCAAGCTTTACACCACACCATACTGCAGGCTTTGACATTGCATCATACTGCATGCAAGCTTTACATCAGACTTTACACCGCATCATACTGCAAACTTTACACCGCACCATCCTGCAGGCTTTACACAGCGCCAAACTGCAAGTTGGACCCAATCTTTAGTTTCTATATTCAAAGCGTGACATCGCCCGCATATAACTCTCCTCTCTCTCCCTCTCTCTCCCTCTCTCTCTCCCTCTCTCTCACACACTCTCTCCCTCCCTCGCTCGCTCATACACACATAAACGCACATGCACAAATGCACACTTTATAGGTTAGTCACTGACTTTAAATCATTCACTATGCATGCCTATAGTTCTCTCTTCATTCATCATGTATACATATTTATAGTGCTCTCTTCATTCACCATTTATACATACTTATAGTGCTCTCTTCATTCACCATGTATACATACTTATAGTGCTCTCTTCATTCACCAAGTATACATACTTAAGTTCTCTCTTGATCTCTTTTCTCTATATTTGTGTGTGCGCACGCGTGCCTGCGATTGTTTCTCACTCCATGTATATATGTCCTCTCTCTTCTTCCCCCTTTGTCTCCTGACTATTCTCTGCGTGTTTTATGTTTGTGTGTGTGTCTGTGTGTATATTCTACATATGTCTCCATCTCTGGTTTCTCTCTTTCTCTCTATCTCCATTGTGTATAGCTTATCTCTCGATATGTTTGTCTCTTTCTTTCTTCCCCCTCTTCTTTCTCTCTCTCTCTCTACTACTACTATCTATCGTTGTCTGTCCGTCTGTATCTTTCCATAACTTCCAGCACCACCACCCACCACCCCGACACTTGTATTTCTTTGATTTTGTTCCTTTTTTTTAATTTTATTTTTACCTAACACTTCAGCTGAGCCTTTTATGGCACCATTCCCGCAAAAGAGCACGGGGAGTGAGTGGGACGATTGACTCAGACAAGTGTTACACAAAGTCACCGTACACTCACACACACACACACACACACACACACTCTCTCTCTCTCTCTCTCACACACACACACACACACACACACACACACACACACACTCACACACACACACACACTCGCTGGGAGGACATCGTAATCTTTAATTTTATTGGTCGTTTTCGACAACAAGAACGATGGCGATTGCCGACATGTTTCATTCATTCGTCTTATCTCTGTCAGAATGTGCCGCCACTAGCCAGCCCATCGCGGAAGAGTTCGGCTTTTCACTTAAAATATAAGTCAGATGCTTATCTCACACTGGGCTTAAATGCCAGGCCGGCAGATTTGAGACTCCGCGGGTCGTGGGTTTGCGATGCACCAAGACATTCGGGAGATGGGTAAATAGTAACGCGTGAGACAAATGATAATGCTGGAAATAGGTGACTGTGTAAATCTACGGGTTTTTATCAACCGAAGCTTTCCACGGCAATAATGTTATTTATTCGCTTAATGCTAAAACTGTGTGTAACAGTAAGTGGGGTTTTGTGAGCTGTGATCAGTTGGCTTAAATGCACACTGCGAGTACCGCACCCAAGGGTTCAGAAGAAGAATCTGAGTGTTGTGCAAGACGAGTGCTATAATGTTATACCAGTCATCTTGGAAATTCTTCTTCTTTTCTCTCTTCATTTTTTTTTAATTCGAAAATTTTATTATTGGAAAGAATAAATGTGTAAATACGCGGTCATAAAAATTAGTTTTGGGCTTTGATCGGTATTGACAAGATAGTGGCAACGATTTTAAATGATTATTTTCAAAAATAGGTTTTCAATCATTTCTCATAGAAAGTCAATGGTGTTCATAAAATATATCTTTACTACTTTGTTACATTTATTAAGTCAGGATCTAGTTTAATCGGCACCTGTGGATTGTAATGGCGTTATCTAAAGTCTTGTTGTTAGGGTGATTTGTGTAACCTAATGCTATTTTATACAGTACAATTTGTATATAGTGCAATCTGTATCCCTTCCTATCTTGTATACTGTGTGATTTTTATCTGTATGCAGAACGATCTGTATCTAGTGCTCTCTGTATACAGTGCGAAGTGTATGTAACGCTATCAGGATGTAGTGGGATCTGTATCTTGTACTAATTGTACATAGTGCTGTCTCCATTTTGTACAACTTGTGTAGTGTGTAATTTTCCCCAAAAGTAAATAAAATGAACAAAGCGTAAACAAGAGAGAGGCATACAATAAGAGAAACTAAAAAATAATATTCTTTGGGCAAATACAAATCATTGTCAAGGTAGTTTTAATTACTACAGAATCTTTCCATTAGAGATTACTTAAATGTGGATTCAAACTTTTCCAGGTGTTCAGTGAGAGACAAAATAACAGTCGCCATTAATATCGTCAGTCATCATCAGTAGTTACAAATCGTAGTCACCTGTGTATAACAGACCTCAGATCATGTAGTAGTAAACAACGCCATCAAAGTCACTTGTATTTACGAAACTGACTCCAATTCACTTATATTCAAGAAATTGACATTAGAATCACTTGTGCTCGCATAACTGTCATCATGCAAACGTGAACCTAATGGCATCTCTAAGTCAACCTGTTTACCGTTAGATATCTTAAAAGAACAACCAGTTGTAATTTCTTAACTATGTTAATTTCTTCACTTGATTACAACTAATTCAGTTTGCAGAACTGTGATCATATGTGTTACTTCCGTTTAAACTCTGACCTCTCCATTTAATCTAAGAAAGGACAACTGATAACAGATCACTTGTATACTGGACATGCTAGATAAATGTCAGATCAATTGTACACTTGACATGCCTCGTAAAATCAGATAAGTTGTTAATTGGGAATGCATCTTTGTAATCTACAGCTAGGCAACCACCATTCTGACGTAACGAACGTAAGTCAAATGTTGCAGATACGCGACCTGTAAACTTTGAACTCCCAACTGATGACCTTCAAGAAGGAAACAAAACGGAAGAAAAAGACAACATCACAAACAGGAAAGTTGGCCTGACAACGATTTCCAGCCTTGAGGAACCAACCGCCTGCCTCTCCTTCCCATCCTCCTCCCCGCATACCGTCGGCAGAGACAGGGGAGAGAAGACGCTTAGGGGTGAATCCTATTGGGAGAGGAACAGGGGGAGGGGGCAGTTGGGAGGGAATCTTGCACGTGCGTGTATGAGCACGCGCACACATCGTCTCACGCGCGCACAGACACTGACACCCACTGCATGCTCAGTGGCCGTGCACAGACACTCCCCCACACGCACGGGCTGCACAAACACACACACACTCATGTATGCATATGCACGACAGCGACTAGGACGGTAGCACTAGAGGCGTCCCTTGGCAGATGTCTGTAGAACGAGAAGAGCAAGTTTGCAAGGACAAGCGGGGGCGACTGACGCCGGTAAGAAAGAAGAGCGAGTAAGCAGGATCACAGACACGGGTGGCAGTGGGAAACAAACTTGGATCGCTAGGAACAAAGTGCACGTAGCGGTGGCGATTTTGACTCAGGTTAGATGAAATGGTGCGGGCTACTTCGCCATCCAAACCACGAGGTTTAGGTAGTCCCAGTAGTAGATGAGAGACAAACAACCAAACGGGCGCAAATTGTAAGCTCCTCTTCATTTGAGGGATGAGATCTTTCCGTGGATGCGTTTAAAAAAGAGGAAAAAGAAGAAGAGGGGGAAAAAAGGGGGGGCAATGCATTGGCAAGGCCTAGCGTGAGAACTAGTCAGGAACGAGTCGCGCTCGCTGCTGGAGGGCACTATAGTACGGTCGTAGTACGCTACAGGGCAGGTTGCCAGCATTGTGCGGCTGATGCTGTTGCCGCCAGCTGCCACTTCATCACCACTATCATCATCATTGTCATCATGCCTCGAATCTTCATGCTTACGCACCGTCGCTATGTACCCACGCCGCCCGTTAACAACGTCCTCAACCACAGTCCCGACGACAGAGCAACCGTAGCCGATGAACGCATGGTTGAGAACTCCTCTGATGTTCGGCGCGAAGAGCAAGAGGAGGCAGTGGACCTTGTCGTGCACAAGGTCACCGACGACAGCACATCTTTCACAGGCAATAGAGGCAGCAATGACTGTTATGACAGCCGCTGTACCGCTTTCGACCAATTCAAATACAGCAACGATCCAACTGTCTACCATGGAGCTGCAGCCCACAGTCCACTGTTCACTGTCAAAGCCGGGGGCCACGACGGCAACAGTTACATTGTCGAAGACGGTCACGACGACAGTGCCGTCGACGATAGACGCAACAGCAGAAATGAGACCTCCAACACCATTCCCACTAGTTCAAGTGACAACGGCATGGATCTGAGCATGAAAGGTGAGCTGAATTTTGTACTGCAACTAATTTGAGGCGAAGGCAGCAACAACAAATGTCGAGGAATCGTTGGCCCGAGAGTTGTACGAGTTGTGGGGATTTGTGGGGATTTGTGGGGATTTGTGGGGATTTTTGTGGATTTGCGGGTTTAGTACATATTGGCAATCACCAAGAGGTTTATGTGTATATTTATCGTTGTTTGTTGTCACTTGTTACTTAAGGGGGTAGACCTACCTGGCGAGGGGTGTATTTTTGTTCTTTTTGTGCTATTTGGTAACAATTGAAGGAATTTTGATAAAATTTGGTGAGCATCTTCATCTGTTATGTAACTTTTCAGGAAAATAATTGTTTAGCTGATATAATTTTACAAACATGATGGGAACTTTGTTTTTAAAATAACATTTTGCAAAAGAAAAGTACTGGCATCACTGTGTACACAACATTTCTTACACTGTCCCTGAAAGCTATACTTTGGTAAAGTGATTAAAGACACGTTTACCTGGAACCTGAACTAGGAAACAGCAGGTATGTGGTATACGACATGTACAAAAGTAAATATTTTCCCTCTTACTGCAAATGATGTTAATTTAGTTCTTTCTGTTTGATTACAGTTTGGCTAGTTTAGGCTCCAAGACAAATGTCAAGGTTTTAGCTTGCAAAATGAGGAAACTAGGGTGTAAAAACACCCCGAAAAGTGGCAGTTTTCGGAGAAAATCGACGTGCTAAAATTAGAACTAGACAAAAGCTTGCTTTGAAGCCTCATAAGTCCACTTTGTTGGGGAATTGATTAATAATTCAAACTGTGAATGATAGCGGCAAGAGTTTGCTTTCTAGTAGGTTTTTAAAAAATAACGATTTTCTAGCAAACGCTAGGTAGGTCTACCCACTAAAATGAGAACTAGACACACGTCTGCTTTGAACCCTCATATCTCCACTTTGGTGTGGAGTTGATTCAGAATTCAAACTGGGAATGAAACTAGAAAGATTGAGCTTTCTCATGATACAAGTTACTAGTAGGTTTTCAGAAAAACTATTTTGTAGCTAAATCTAGGTAGGTAAACCCCTTTAAGCTATGATTACAATAGGTGGTCAGGGTTGTAAACTGAATTTTAAACACTCATAATTTATTTAAAGTCCCTTCAATTATAGTCCTAAACAATATGTTTGATTTAGCGCAAAGGGTAGATAAGCTCATAAACTACTTAAATCGAATGTTTTGACAACTCTAATAACAATTACGTAACAATGGAAATTTCATTAAACAGTAGTTGTTGACGCTGTTATTTTATTTTGTATGGAAAAAAATAATTAATTGAATAATTTAGTCCAGAAAATTTATAAACTTTTCGGCTGAATAATGGTCGCTCGAAGACGGGTGGTTGTCAAAAATACAACGAAATCAGTGACTATAACATTTCTTGCTTTGGGTTGTTTCCCCTTTGCGAATTCATGAATTTGCACTCCATGTTTCAGCAAAATGTCTTTTTGGTAACCTTGCACGCCTTCAGAATTTCTTCATCTGATTGATGGTCTGTTCTAAAGTGCGTGTTGTTTGTGATAATCCTACAGCACCCGGATAGTCATGGCGATGCATACCTGATGTGGGTAGATGATTTTACATGCACAGTGGTCCAACTCGCAGTAATAGATGTTGGTCTGCACTGAATGTGGAATGCTTGTGTGTGCGCGCGTATTTTAAATGAAGTGTAGAATTCTTCTAGATAGGTGTGTGCCTTTTCTAACAGCTATTTCTGTTGCTCTTACAGTTGTCTTTGTGTTGTTGCTCTGCTGCTGCTCTTGTTGCGACATGTATATTGTTGTTGATGATGAGGAGGAGGAGGAGGAGAGTGTTTTAAAAAAAATTATCTCACGACGTTGTTGACACTTTCATCGGAATCAGTCCTTTTCACTTTCAGGATGTGAATTTGTTTATGTTGTATTGGCTATAGGTTAGTGCATAATTATGTAGATGTTATGTTGGGCAAAGATCAGTTCATTTATTATATGATCTATGCTGGCCAAAGGTCAGTGTATTTGTATATGTTATGTTGACGTAGGATGAGTATAGATGAGTCTTAGATCAGCGTGTGTGTGTGTGTGTGTGTATGTCATGTTAGTCTTAGATCAGCGTGTGTGTGTGTCATGTTAGTCTTAGATCAGCGTGTGTGTGTGTGTGTGTGTCATGTTAGTCTTAGATCAGCGTGTGTGTGTATGCCATGTTAGTCTTAGATCAGCGTGTATGTGTGTGTGTGTGTGTGTGTGTGTGTGTGTGTAAATGTCATGTTAGTCTTAAATCAATGCATTTATATATGCTGTTAATCTTAGGTCATTGTGTGTATGTATTTATGATGGACAATGATCAGTCTGTCTGTATATGTTACAGTGGACAATGGTCAGTGTATTTGTATATGTTATTCTTAGGTCATACTATTTGGAAATTTCATTTTGTTTCTGTTTGTTTTTACCTGCATTTTGCAAAAGGTGGGATGGGATACTTGGAAGTGAAATCCAACATTCAAACTGTACAAATATCAATGTGTACCTTTTGTTAATAATGTCATTTATCACCTATTAATAGTATTATTTAGCAGTTTATGTCATGCTAATTACTCTTTTGTACTAATGTCATGCTAGTAACACTTTTGTATTAGTGTCAGTGCTAGTAACTCTTTTTTTTTATTAGTTTCAGAGTCTGTAATTCTTTTTAATAGTGTGAGTACTTGAAGCTGTTGTCTTATAATAATTCAGTACTAGTACTTGTTATCTCGTTACAATCAGTGATAGTACTTGTTATCTCGTTACAATCAGTACTAGTACTTGTTATCTCGTTACAATCAGTGATAGTACCTATAATCTCTTAGTGTCACAGTCAGCGACAGTGCTTATCTTTATGTCACACTCAGTAACAGTACTTATATCTATTTAACAAGTGACAGTAGTTACATTTCTTTACTTCACTTTCAGTGTCAGTATTTATGTCTCTTTACATCAAAATCAATGGCATATAATCTCTGGATGTCACAATAAGAATAAGTGAAAATATTTACGTCTGCGTCACAATCAGCTGCTGTTGTCTTATTCTTTCTCTTATAATACATTCTGTATATTATTGACTTCTCAAACAAGATTATTAAAGCTGAAATTGAGTGCTTTCTTTAGTAAATAATTTATATATACTACTTATATTATTTCATTTCTGCCTTGCAGTTCTGGTTTATGAGTAAATAACTTTTTATTTTTTTTTAATTGAAAAATTAAATGTACTCATTTTTTCTCTCCATATTTTGTGCTTTTTGATTTGGTTGTCTTCAATACTGTTTACCATATGGGGGGGGGGGGTGTCAGTATTGTTTATCCTACGGAGGGGGGGGGGATGATTTTCTTCTCTTGTGACAGCTCAAATATATTATCCAAAGTTAACTTTTATTATCTTTCCTTTTACAAACAAACTTCAAAAATATTATTTTTAACTTCATTAAAAGGAAGAAAACATGACGTCCCACATTTTATTATTATTATGGCTCTCATCGTCGTCGTCGTAGTCGCCATCATCATCACCATTATTGTTCTTTGTTGTTGTTTTGATTGTAATTATTGTTGTTGCTGTTGTCAGTATTATTCTTGCTATTATTATTGTGTCAGTGTTATTCTTGCTATTGTTATTGGTGCTTTTTTCACTATTGTGGTTATTGCTACTATTGCTGTTGTTTTTATAGCATTTATTATTATTAATATCACTTTAAATATATATCTGGCTTTCCTAAGTGCAGTTAATTTATATATATACACACACACGCATAGATACATGTAGTTTATCCAGTGACCAACAACATATACTTCTTAATTTCTAGCTCTGAATGACTGTAGTTGTCAACGAGTCACGTGATCATAATTGTGGAGATAAATCTGAATTAGTCACGTGATCACATATGTGGTGGTAGCTCTGAAAGAAGTTATGCCATCATAGTGTGGTGGTAGTTCTGAACGAGTCACGTGATCATACTTGTGGTGGTAGCTCTGACGAGTCATGTGATCATAGTTGTGATGGTTAAGAGTATTGTTGTTTGATGTGCAGTGTATATGTTTCTTGGACGCAAATCAAATGGCTGTTGTACGTTATACGGTATATATGGTAGGACTTTTACAATTACAATTCTAAGTATCCTCAAGTCAAACGAAGTTACAATTCTGGCCTACTTAATGTCAACTGCGGTCACATTTATGAGACCCAAAAATTAATAGAAGTTAATTTCTTGTTATATTATCTCAAGTTAGATATGGTCCTGCTGCTGATCTTTCTGTTCTCAATTTGCAATTGACTTTACCTCAAGGTATGAAGTAGAGTTTCTGACTTATCAACTCGTTTGTGTCTCACTTTTGGCCTTGACCTACAGACAGTGTCACGTTTCTTACTTCCTAATTTAATTGGGCTTTACATCTTTTACCTTTTTTACCTTTCTAACGTCATTTGTCCTTGTATGACTTAACCTGAATTTACCTAAGTGGGTAAGATTTATTTAGTCTGAAAATAATGTAAAGATAGGATTGAAAGCTATCAATGAAAGGAAGTACTTTAATTTAAAGAAATAACAAAAACTAATATGGAACTGCTTTTGTTCTATTGAAAGATGTCACAGAATTTGATAAACAAAATTTGAAAATGTACATATCAATGTAATTACACTAACCAACATTATATTTGGTTAGATTTATTTTGTTTCTTCTTATTTATTTATTTGTTTACTTGTTATTTTTGTTTTGCTTGTAAATTTATTTATTGCGTTGGTTGCTTGCTTGCTTTATTAATTTATATTTTATTTTTTTTAAATTAGGGTGGGGGAATTTACTTTTTTAAGTTGTTTACTTTTTAATTTTGTTGTTGATGTCGTTTGTCTATTGTTATTTTTGTGATTCATATATGGTTTTGTTTGATTTTTGTTTTAAATTCATTTATATCTCGGTTTATTAATTTTGAAGGAGGCTCAGAAAGTTGCCCTTTGTTTTATTTATTCTTTTATGTGTGTCTGTTACTTGATTACTCTTCGGCAACCCAATTGTTCTTGTTTGTAGGTTGATGTGTTTGTTAGCAGAACAAGATACAACATAAATACTTACGAGATGAAAAGTAAACAGACATTCTTCAATTTGAAGTGCAAGCGGATCCTTTTTCAAATCTTGGGGAAATCTAATAGCGTCTTAGACAAATTACATTGCGTAACTGTGCTCACTCACAAGCACACACACCCCAAATAAACATACAAACACCTCATAAAAGTCAATAGTTAACTTTCTTTCAATACCATTTTGTATAATGTCGATTTACTGGTACTCATGCCTGCCTCATCAAGATTCCTTCACGGTGTGACTTGTGCTGACAGTTCCCGAGGGAGAAGAGGTTTGGGATAGAGTTGGCCGGAGTGGGGGTGGTGGTGAAGGAAAGCTCCTCCGAATGTAGGGTACGGAGGCCGGACGGAGGCCTTTGGGTAAAGAGGGATGGAAGAGCTGGAATATACGCGCTCCTGGCGATATCTTTTTCAGCTGCCACCGTGTCTGCGCCTAACCACCTACCCCACCACACCCACACAACCCCTTTCCCCTTTGTCTCTGTCTCTCTCTCGATCTCGGATCTCTGTCGTCTTCTCTCTTCTGTAGCTATAAACTTCTACCACGCTATATGCACACCCGACAGCGTAGATAGACAGAGGGAAGAAAATGTCTTCATGACATAGGTGTGCTTAGTGGCTTAAATATTTCACTTTTTCAACCCACCCACCCCCCAAAAGATAAATAGGTAGACTTCGATAGATAAACAAATTATTTTTCAAGCTTATTATTTCTAAGTATCTTGTTTGAATTGTTCAGCCCTTTTAAACACAAACCAGATAAAGTCACATAATCCAATTTGTAAAAATAAAGAAATAAAAAAAAAAACACCCATAGCATTTTCTATAGAAAGAAAGAGTTTGGATTTTAATCAGATGAAGGAAAAAAGACGGGACTGTGAACGGTGTGAGTATAGTGGGTGGTGTTGTGTGCATGTATGGAGTTAAGATGGTGATAGGTTTCACACAAAAAAAGAGATTTAGCGTCTGCTCTTCGAAACGCAAACACTACATTGCAGAGATGGAACTGGAGTCTGTGACACAGTACGTTGAGAATGGGTCTGCCAGTGGCATTTCGAGCATCATCCTTACTTTTATTTTTTCCGTTCATCCCCCTAACTTTCTAGCCTAGTATATCTTTCTGCGCGTGCGCGAAACTCGAAGACGTGCTGACCTCGAAGCAGTAAATGATTGGTTCTGCAACTCATTCATAGTGCGAATCGTCCACCTGAGGCGCTGTTTGGGGCCCCGTTCACTCTTCTTCCAGTGAAATTTTCCTTTGAAATTAAGAAAGCCAGATGCCATGTCTTTTTATTTTTCTTTAACAATTCTTGCAGCTGGTTTGTTTTAATGTCAATATTAATACTTTCTCATATTCCCCCATTTTTTTTTTTAAAAGAAAGATTTTTGTGGTTTAGCAGTAATGTGGTTGGTGGTGAATGGCTGGTGGTCAATGCCATTGTTAATGAACTGATGTTAATGGACTGTGTGGATGAATAGTGGTCAACGCCACTATTAATGTGTGAGTGTACTTAGTGGAGGGCAATACCAGTGTGGGGACATTAATATGAGAGTAATTAACAAAATATTATTAAGTTATTAAGAAGTTACAGAGGGTGAGCAATAAATTTTTACAGAAAATTAAATGGGTTTGAGAGGAGACTACTATCACGGCGGTAATTATAGAAAGAAATGGATTTGACTGATTATTCTCATTGCAATAATAACAGAAATGAAATGGTTTTGACTGACTACTGTCATTGCGATAATTAAGGGAAATGTAATGGCTTTGACTGACTACTATCATTGAGATAATTATGGGAAATGAAATGGATTTGACTGACTATTATCATTAAAATAGTTATGAGAAATTAAGTGGATGTGACTGACTGCTGTCATTACAGTAATTATGGGAAATACAATGGATTTGACTGACTATTGTCATTACAATAGTTGCAGGAATGAAATGGTTTTGACTAACTACTGTCATTAGAGTAAATTTGAGAAATTCAATGGTTTTGACTGACTATTTCATTTCATTAAGGGAAATGAAATTTATATAGCTAAAGATTAATGCGCACTAAAATAATTATGTTATATGGATTTAAGTTTAATAGAAGTTATAGTTAATTATAATAATTAAGACAATGTTTTTGTGTCATCATTATAAAAGAAGGCATTTTGACAATGTTTTTGTGTCATCATCGTGCACTTTGTTTTGTGTTATTAGGATCGATCTTATGAGTTAATGATTAAATAACATGGCTCTCCCCTCACTTATTAGGATCAATCTGTTGAGTTAATAATTAAATAACATGGCTCTCCCCTCACTTATTAGGATCGATCTGTTGAGTTAATAATTAAATAACGTAGCACTCCCCTCACTTATGCATTTAACCTCAACTCTGCTTATACCAATCTTTAGCATAAACAGTATGTTTGTCCTCATCTGTTCTTTTATATTAATCTTTAGTGTATACAATATTTATGTCTTCTGTGCTATTGACCAGTATTCAATGTTTGAACAACAGTGGGTTTTATTTGTGATACATATCAGTCTTAAATGTTTGAACAGCATTGGGTATTTATTTGTGATACATAGTCTGAAAGGATTGAACGACAGTGGATTTGATTTTTGATACATAGTCTTGAAGGCTTGAACAACAGTGGGTTTTATTCTGATACATAGTCTTGAAGGCTTGAACATCAGTGGGTTTTATTCTGATACATATCAGTCTTTAGTCATAGTGTGTGTATATATGTCTTGACTTGTTTAGTCTTTAGATTTGCGTATGATAGACTTTATAATGTGGACAGTAGGTATGTCCTAATCCATGTAGGTATGACCTAATCTTTATAAGTATGTCCTAATATGTGTAGGTATGTCCTAATATATGTAGGTATGTCCTAATATGTGTAGGTATGTCCTAATGTGCGTAGGTATGTCCTAATGTGTGTAGGTATGTCTTAATATGTGTAGGTATGTCCTAATATGTGTAGGTATGTCCTAATATATGTAGATATGTCCTAATATGCGTACGTATGTCCTAATGTGTAGGTATGTCCTAATATGTGTAGGTATGTCCTAATATGTGTAGGTATGTCCTAATCTATGCATGTTGATTGATTTTAACATTCAAAAAGTATATGAGTTATCACCTTGACAACTTGTCGACTTTAGTGTTTGGATATGATGTTGTTTTGTCAAATAATTGTATTAGAACAACGTCGTTATGTCATCACTGACTTTGTTTTAAAGTGTATTACTAGTGCAAACATTTCTAAAGTGCATATTTCCTATGGCTTTAAAAGACTATTAATGTCTAGTCCAGCCCGTGTAATTTATAATTCGGCAGTTATTTATTGTGAAGCATTCGTTATTATTGTAATATTTAAAGGGCTAATACAAATAGAAAATGGATGTTTATTTTGCTCAGACTTGTATAAGTTAACTGTGAATAATATCGACCATACCATCTTCATTTTCTTCAACTTGATAAATAGTTATTTGTGTATGCAGATTTGTTGTAACAATTGTAACAGTGTATCACACTAAATAACTACATTTAATACATAAAAGGAGACTGCGCGTCCCTATTTCTAGGCAAGTGTATATAACCCGCTTATATTAAACATAAAACCTACTTTATTTGTTTATAACTCACTTAATTCGAACTTTCATATACAATCTGCATAATTCTAACACAATCCACTTCGTTCGAACATATAACCCGCTATATTCGAACACAGATCCGCTTAGTTTGAAAATGCAGACGTAGCCCGTTTAATTCTAACATTTAAAAAAAACCCACTTAATTCAAACCACTTGTGGTGCTGAAGACCGTTTCTTGTTAGTTGCAATCCTTCTTGGAGTGAGAAATGTACACATGATTCTTAACCGCTTCCGAATTTAAGGTAGTGGGCTTAGTGACTAGCCCATCGAATAGGACAATAAATCAAACCCGCTTGCTATACACCCACATCATTTAGAGTATAGATAATTTGGCAGTAGAAGATCGAAAAAGAATGCGCTTGACCGCTGCCCGGACAAATTGCACCCTCAGAATCGCTCACACCTTCACTCAAATCGTCTGCTGTATTTCTTCTAGAACATAAATCTCTCCTTTGATGCTTGTACCTATCTGCAAAAACAGCGAATTATTTGGAAGTGGTTGCCGTAAAACCCAAATGAAAAAAGCACTCGAAAGTTCAAAGAAAATGTCAGTTGTGAACGATATCAAGTACTACTACGCTCGCGCTCATTTTTTGCAACAATTGTTGTGTAAGTCGACTAAGAAAACATTATAATATAACAAATAATTAAAGGATTTTTAATGTTCAACCAACCTCCAACCAAATACATACAAACACATCTTAGATAGATAGATAGATAGATAGATAGATAGATAGATAGATAGATAGATAGATAGATAGATAGATAGATAGATAGATAGATAGATAGATAGATCATCCCAGAAAGGGCCCCAAGTCTGCGACCCGATGCCGTTTTCTTTGTTCGTGGGACGAGGTAGGCACCATGGTGTCATCCGATCCCAACACACTCCCTTCCCTGTGCCGTGCTCCACCATCTGACTCTACCTCACCCTTCCAGCATCACCCCATCTCTCTCTCTCTCTCTCTCTCTCTCTCTCTCTCTCTCTCTCTCTCTCTCTCTCTCTCTAAGTGCACACGCGTCATCTGCACAAAGTTCCTGTCGGTAAGAGAAAACGAAATGTACGCATACTTCGTAGACTCATCCCGTGCTCTTGCAATTCACGCATGTAATAACTTCGCGTTTGCTGTTGTGCTGCTCAAGCTACGTTCACACAGTTAACGTTTAGCTAGGTCAGCTTACCACGATCGAATATTCCATTAGACTAGGGAAAGACGCAATCAAACACTTTCTTTATTTTCATTTCCAAGCCCTTGGAATGCTCAGTCCACAAAATTTTAACTACACCCGTTTGTGAATGTGGGACAAGAAGGCTTGAGAAGTGGCACAAGCCACAATATGGTTTGCTCAAATGTTTTAATTCAGATTGAATTTTTTTTTAATGCGATTTTGTTAGCGAAGTTAAAATTTCCACCTAAAGGACTTAGATATATAATATTGTACGCGAATATCTGCGGTCTACCACAAGTACTTTCCTGAACAGCATGCTTTGAAATTAAACTGTTTACTGAAAATTAAATTTAGAAGCAACCGGTTTGTATTTATAGCCGGTTGAATACTGGCCAATCACTGAACATCTTTTAATAAATGCAACCAATAAACAGCTGGACTAGAATTCCTGAAGCTATTGTTTGCTTACTGGTTGGTTGTAACTAGATTTTGCCGAGACTTCTTCGATTGGTCGAATCAGTAAATTAAACTCTAACATTCGAATAAAGTTGATAGGAACGAAAAATTAAGGGTGTTCCAGGTGAGGGTGGCCTATTTTTTTTAGGGATGGGTGGGGGGAAATATCACTGAGCAATCCCAAATATAGAAAAATTATAACATTAAAATGTACAAATACAAATAACTTTGCGTAGCTCACAATTCAAATCGTTTCTCGGTTGCAGCCAATTAGTTCTTTGCAGCGTTTTTCTGAATGGCTGTGACAAGGGGGTGGTGGTGGAGGAAATGTTAAAATAACAAAGAATTGCCGTCTTCAATGTTCAACATTCACAGTTCTCTTGATTTCTCTCCCTCTTTCATTGTGTGTGTGTGTGTGTGTGTGTGTGTGTGTGTGTGTGTGTGTGTGTGTGTGTGTGATCCCTTGCCTGGGCTTTTGTATTGTTAAAACTCCTGTTGAAGTTACCCCTGATCTCTACAAATTATTCAATAAAATCAACTTTATTCAAGACATTGGTCTTGAACATTTTAAATTTGTTTTGTTCTTTTTTTTAAAATTCAGTCTGCTTATTGAGATGCTAGTAAAGAAAGCATTCAGGCAGTAAGATTTTGTTATTCAGAAATTATTCTAAGAAAGAAAACAAGAACGATAAATATTGTGCTGAAAGTCAGAGTTATTGAAATTCAAAGAAGAAGAGAGATCTTAGGCCGTGAAATTTTTGAATTTAGAGACTGTTGCAAAGGAATCTGGTAAGTCAAAGAGAAAGACTTGCGTTTTTACCCTGACCGACATCTGTTATCGATTGTAGTGTCATTCGTGATGTCCCATCTACAAAGTAGTTGCATGGATCACGACACTACTCAACACACACGCACAAATCATCTCCCTTTCCCATCCTTCCTTCCCTCTCTCAGCTAGTTCATTTCTGTTCCTCCAGGAACTCTTTGAAAGACCTTTCTCCTGCAGCTGTTCTCTCCCCTGGCCAAAACCTGAAACCTTCTCCAGAACCTAAGTACCTCTCTACGCTCCTCTCACACCACCCCACTCCTCACTTTTTTCTAGGAGTTTTTTTCTTCTATCCCGTTCTCTGCATTCTATGGCGATGCGCGCGTAATTATCACAGCTGTTGTTGCTGGGCCTGGCAATCTGCATAAGAAGCAAAAAGACAAACGAAACGTGTCCATACAACCACTGAACTAAGGTTCGGTAGCACCAGCTTCCAGCCAACCAGCGCTTGTTTGGCTTCCGCCCTTAAGGCTCACCCCAATGGTCTGCTGTTACCTGCATGCAACTGGCCTTTGTTTAGATTCAGTGTCTTTAGACAGTTCTTTGTGATGTGTGTGCGTACATGCATAGATAGATAGATAGATAGATAGATAGATAGATAGATAGATGGATGGATGGATGGATGGATGGATAGATAGATAGACAGACAGACAGACAGATAGATAGATAGATAGATAGATAGATAGATAGATAGATAGATAGATAGATAGATAGATAGATAGATAGATAGATAGATAGATAGATAGATAGATAGATAGATAGATAGATAGATAGATAGATAGATAGATAGATAGATAGATAGATAGATAGATAGATAGATAGATAGATAGATAGATAGATAGATAGATAGATAGATAGATAGATAGATAGATAGATAGATAGATAGATAGATAGATAGATAGATAGATAGATAGATAGATAGATAGATAGATAGATAGATAGATAGATAGATAGATAGATAGATAGATAGATAGATAGATAGATAGATAGATAGATAGATAGATAGATAGATAGATAGATAGATAGATAGATAGATAGATAGATAGATAGATAGATAGATAGATAGATAGATAGATAGATAGATAGATAGATAGATAGATAGATAGATAGATAGATAGATAGATAGATAGATAGATAGATAGATAGATAGATAGATAGATAGATAGATAGATAGATAGATAGATAGATAGATAGATAGATAGATAGATAGATAGATAGATAGATAGATAGATAGATAGATAGATAGATAGATAGATAGATAGATAGATAGATAGATAGATAGATAGATAGATAGATAGATAGATAGATAGATAGATAGATAGATAGATAGATAGATAGATAGATAGATAGATAGATAGATAGATAGATAGATAGATAGATAGATAGATAGATAGATAGATAGATAGATAGATAGATAGATAGATAGATAGATAGATGCTTAGCATTTCTTTGTTTTCTTTTCTCTGATTTCGTTTGAAAGTGTGGAAGACCAAACGAAGAAAGTATTAAGTAGTTGCCTCCAACAATTAGTTATTACTTACTGTCCATGCTTAATTGGTTTTTCATTTGAATAAAGAAACAAAATATCTGTTGAGTAAGACCATTTTGCTGTTACAACGAATTCATTCATTAAAATAAAAAATGCCATTTTTATTTTTAAGCTGTTTTGTTGTTTTTTTCAAGCGTAAACACTACTCGTTTTAATAAAGCTCTGTCTTTTTTGTCGAGTGGCACTAGTTACTCGAAAGGGTAGACAATAAGTGCATAACAAACTGTAAATAAGAGTACCTAAGTAAGGGTACCCCATTCCAGGTGTTATTTCACAATGCCATCCCCAAAATTCACAGTGCATACACAGACAATATGATAAAATTCTGTTCACCTAAGCATGGGTTTCAATTAACCCTTTTATTTTTTTTTTGTATTTTAATATAATTTCGAAGAACAACTTCTCATTTAAATTAATCCGCCCGCGAAATCAGCAAACTTTTAACATGAATACTGAAGGGAAAAGCCCGTAATTAATCAGTTCGAAGTGACTTAAGTTTTAATTGTATGTGATTAAACCGTTTCCAATAATTTCCCTTGTCTAGCTGAACATCGAAAAACATGCGCTTGAAGGGGCGATAATCGTCATAGATTATTGTTCTTTGATGCACTTAGAAATTGGTTCGGGAATGTTTGCTGCACCATAACATTGTTTTATCTCTATTTGAAATAGTTTTCTTTTAAACAAATATATTATCTATAAATTTCGTCTCTAGTCTCTGATGCAGTCTTTAACGAAGGTTTGGACTAGGTAAAACAACTGCGGTGGGTGAATGGGGGAATAATGGGTTACTCACTATTATAATGTCGTTTTATTTTAATAATAATAGTAGTAGCAGTAACCTTCATCTTTACACACGCACACACACATTAAAAATAAATAAAGCTTAAGCGCTTTATTATGTTTAATCATGAGCAGGTAGCATATAGACTAGATGTTAATCATGTACAATATAGACTAGATGTTAAACATGTACAATAACAACAAAAAAATGAGAATATTTTTAATGATTTTAAGAAAATGAACACACACACACACACACACCCCAAAAAAAAAATGGCAATGTATCATGCAATAATTACAGATGAGCTTCACACTTTAAAGTGGCCACATCAAGTACGCAAACAAAGTAAAGAAATCAGGGGGCTGGTGACACCAAGTATAAAAAATAAAATAAAAAAAGAAGAGAAAAAAATGAATGTGTGTGGGTGTTTGAAGAGCTCTCTTGAAATAAGGTTCCAGGTATAAATCCGAGGGAGGACAAATAAACCTTAATAAATTCAACGAAAAGGACGCCATTTTTCCCAATAGGGATTATGTTTTCTGAGAGAATATTTTTTCCCTTTTAGTGTTAACTACTTTTCCACTGCTGATTTTAACCACTTTTCCACTGCTGATTTCCTCATCTGTAATCAATCAGGTGACGTCTTGTCTTGCATTAAAAACTTTGTGACTTCTACGTGTGTCGCTAGTACCCTAAAGCAAGTTTACGTCACAGACCTGGCGACCTTTTCGTTTGTGGCTAGTAGCGTTTACGTCACATGTGAGTCAGCATTTTTGCTGTTGTTTGGCAAAAGTTCAGAGGACAAGACAAAATCTGTATGAACGCATACTTAGTAAAGTTAGCCTCTGAACAAATTTTATGCGTGTTTTTCTTTTTTTTTTCTCTTTTGTCATTCTTTCTTTCTGATTGAATATTTGCACCTGGTACTGTTGGTTTATTTCATGTCTTATTAATTTGTTGTCTCCTAACAGTGATTATTCTTAATTGCCACAATGGGATTATTAATACATTTTGTGTTTATTTGCTTGACAGACAATCAACGGTATCAGCAAGTACCTCCTCCTCCTCTTCCTCCTCCCAGCGTTCATTCTGCAGCCGAGCTTCATGACAAGGCCGGTCTCTCAGATGGCGACAGTGACAGCGGATGTTCGACTCAGAACGAAACGCGCTGCCAGCTGCCGCCGGAAGTGGAGTACGGTTGGGCAGAATGTCATGCGCACTTCTCTCTCTTGTACGACCTTATGACGCAAGGCTCACGCAAGCTGCCCGCGAAGGACATCGTAGACCATAACCATTACACGGGCATGGAAATCGCTGAACACGCTCCATACGATTACTCCAAGGCCGCCCCTAGAGAGTCCCAGGAACCAACCGTGCTCTGTGACCTTATGACAGAGAGTCCGCGCAGAGCGTCGTGTCGTGACGTCCCAGACCACGCTGTGGAAGTGGAGGTGCCGATGCTGCCGTACCAGCACCATCAGCAGCCTCTCTCCCAGGACGTCCAGTGCCCGACACCGGTCAACCAGTGCGCGACACCAGTTAGTCTGCCTTCCGAACCCATCAGCATCCGCTACGAGGCCAGGCGATCCTTGAACGACTTGCTGTTTGCGGCTGGTCTGCCACCTACGTCGCCGCCATCACCCTCCTCCTTGTCTTCGACGTCATCCAGGTCTCCGGTTGACGCCCACGCTTGCGACGACTGCGGCAAGCGCTACAGCACTTCTTCCAACCTTGCGCGCCATCGCCAAACACACAGGTCGCACGGAGACAAGAAGGCACGCAAGTGTCCTCACTGCGAAAAGGTCTACGTGTCCATGCCGGCTTTTAGCATGCACGTACGCACGCACAATCAGGGCTGCGCTTGCCCCCACTGCGGGAAGCGCTTTTCGCGGCCGTGGCTGCTGCAAGGTCACATCCGCACGCACACAGGTGAGAAACCGTTCGCCTGTCCCCAGTGCGGCAAGTCGTTCGCCGACAAGTCCAACCTGCGCGCCCACATCCAGACCCACTCGACGGAAAAGCCGTACGTGTGTGGCCGCTGTGGGAAGGCGTTTGCCCTCAAGTCATACCTGTACAAGCACGAAGAGTCGTCGTGCATGCGTGGCGAGCGCTTCCGGCCACTGAAGAAGGGTGCTGTCGATTATTGAAGAGGGGCTGTTGAAAGACGAAGGTCACGTGATAAACAGTGCATTATGTTGGCACTTGAAGAGAAGAAATGAGGACTTATCAGGTCACCACCTTTCCTCAAGTCGATACCGACCAAAAGGAATTATTATTTTAAGTCACTTTCTGTTCAGTTTCGGGAACAGTGTTTTCGCTTTTGCATTTAATGTCGACGTGTGCTGTGTAAGAATGATCAAACGAAGTGGTAGTGGTGACTGGTTTGCGGGAGGAGGCAAAGAGAGACTTTTGCTCTGTGCAGCAATTTTCGACCATTACCACTTACCAAAGAAAACTTCTGCGCGTTCATTTCATTGCCTTCCTCACTTGCCCTGTGTCATTTACTGAACCTGATACTAAAACAGACACATAAAGTGACGTCATTTATTATGTAAATCAGCAAAAGCTGTCAGATTTTAACAAACACTTTTGCTTTGTGAACTATGTTAATTTCATTTTCACACCTTTTTTTTAAAACTTAAACCACTGGTCGAAATACCCCTTCAGTCTCGTCAGATTGATCGGGCATCTAAAATCAATTTCAATTATTTATTTATTTATTTATTGTTCGTTATAAAAAAAAAATACTTTGGAGATAACTAACATTTGAATTGGTTTTTCAATGTAATACATCTCTTTGTATGTTCTTTTAATTTATTTATGTTATACACCTTAATCAATGAAAGGTGTAAAGAATATCAGCACGTATGTAAACTTTTATATGACTAATTATGCTGAAGACACATTGTAGATATAGTTTGGTATAAATACAGCTCTATTAAAGCAGTCATTCTGCTACGAGGACATTCATGCCGACGGATTGCGTGTACGGCTGTATTGAATACAAAGGCAAAGTGTGTCTTGCTTATGGATGTCAAGTGTTGCCGTAAATGACATAATAATAATAATCATGAGAGCACGTGCCATAATCTGACTGTAGTGTCTGTCATAGGTTGATGACAGTATCCTTAAAGCTGTCAAAATTTAAAGCGCGTACATTAGTGCAATAGAATGATGGTACGTCCAAAATATATGTATTTCATTTGTCTCGGAACACTTGCATTTAGTATAATTTAATGAAAGCGCTGCTGTCTTCCAATACCGTATTATCTCTGGTAACAAAGTTGAAACTAATATAGCTTTCAGGGTTTCGATCCAGACTGGAAAGACTGCTTTCATGCAAGCATCCACTCTGGACAGACTGAAAAATAACACCAGACAGACTGTAAAATAACATCAGACAGACTGCAGTTTTTAAAAAAAATCTGTAGTGCAAGGACTTCGTTTCAACAAACACCCATTCCCTAAATATTACAATTATACGAAAGTCCGTTTCAACAAACACCCATTCCCTAAATATTACAATTATACGAAAGTCCGTTTCGAAAACACCGCAGCTACGCTAAAATATGAATGACATGTTTTCAAGTATAGTTTGTGATTTTTTTTTAAAATCTAAATCCTGTGCTGTATTAGAATTGAAATCGTGCACGAGTTAAGTTAAATGCATTGTTTATATTTTTGGCTAATTTATTTAATAATTTATTAATGTATGAATTTTTCATCGTTCGATTTTATATTACTGTTCTACTATTTATTTCATGTACGCTTACATTACGTCGGTGACATAACCGTTAACCTATGAGAAATATGACTTGTAAGCACCAACCAGAATCCTTCACCAGTTAAAATGAACAAATTTAAAGGTGCCTCGACGATTATTGTAATTAAACGCGGACCAATCTATCATTTTTCACATTTATGTTTCATCTTATTTTTGTCCATTCTTTTCTGTCTCTCTTTTCTTTCACTTTCATCATCGAAGACTGGCCCAACTTATCGCTCTTTGGGCATTTAGTAACCGATATAAACATATTCAGACAAGACCTCCGGTTATCGGGTTAGCGGTAGATTTTTCTAGATTTTCATCAGCTTTGGAACGTGTTGTCAAGACAAACACTCCTTAATTGCAGTACCTTAATTGTTAGATGCTTTGCCCGCCCCTTTGTGTAAAAATTAATCGTACGGAAACTTCAAATTATACGAGGCTTTCGTCATTCCTAACAAAGTGCGCCTAGTGGCCTGAACGCTGCCCAGATTCCTTCAGTCACTAGCAGAGGGCTCAGCGAACGTGCGCCTCGCTGTTGTATAACTAAGATATGATGGAACATAATCAGTTTGTTCCAACAATGACACACATACACAAATCAAGACACAAACCTATTCCTCCATTAATGCGCATAACACACATCACACATACACAAATCAAGACACAAACCTATTCCACAATTAATGCACATAACACACATCACACATACACAAATCAAGACACAAACCTGTTCCTCCATTAATGCATACAACACACATACACAAATCAAACCAATAACTTATTCCAATAATACACCTCACAGACAAGACAAAACCTATTCTTACAATAATATTCATCCAAAAATTACGACACAAACCTGTTCAACAGCAATACACATAATTATACAAATCAAGCCAACAATTTCGTTTAAAAAATTCTTGCAGTGTTTGATAAAAGTCGAAAAGAGAACTATTGCTATTTTCTTTTCTTTTCTTAACTGCTAATTTACCTTTATTTTATTCTGTCTTTCAGAAAGGGAATCTAATTCATTTATGACGTACAAGTATGTGCCACTTAATACAAGACAGTTTATACACGTTTGCATGCATGTATTTCTTTAAGTTATTTATTCGTCCTTGAAAATTGTTTGCACAGTGATTCTTTCCTTACTGGTGCAAACAGACAAAATGACGTTAACAAAAACTGTTATGATGTATGATGATCTCATCAAAAGTGGGTGCTCGACCGAATTCACTTTAAACACCAGCGCTATCCAGTGAACGCGGCTACTCGAAACTATGCTCGCGTATTGTATTCATTACTCACGTCCTTCAACTACGTATAGCATTATCAAGTTAGGGCGTATTGTATTCATTACTCACGTCCTTCAACTACGTATAGCATTATCAAGTTAGGGCGTATTGTATTCATTACTGACGTCCTTCAACTACGTATAGCATTATCAAGTTAGGGCGTATTGTATTCATTACTGACGTCCTTCAACTACGTATAGCATTATCAAGTTAGGGCGTATAGTTTATGTATATTTTATAAACTTATTTTATGAAGATTTCAGTGAAATGAAAAACAGTGCCATTGACGTCTGTTTGGCAACAATGCCAGCAACTCGTTTATATATATATATGTATGCTAATGTACTTAGCACATTATTGCAGGACACAAATGACTAATATATCCACAACTTTCCTGACCTTGCTTAAAACATATGTCATTGTCGGCGACATTTGTAAATCCAAAAGGTTTTGTGGTCATCTTCCGTTTTTGTGTAAATTTGTTACTGAGAAAGTATATTTCCTTAGAGGCGTTCGTTAGAAGTTATATTTTAGAATCTCGAAACAATTTGGACGCTTTGAAAGTAAGATGGGAACATCAAAATATATTTAAAAAGACGATCAGATCGGTTAGAATTGCCACATTAACGTTCTTTTTCCAACTTTTGACATATGTAAATGCAGCAGACGACATTGTCGCTGGACACCTCACCAGCAATCGATGCTTTTTAACTGCCTTTCTTTTATAACCAAGATAAAACTCTGGTATAGTGTTGCCTTTCTTTTATAACCAAGATATAACTCTGGTATAGTGTTGTCTTTCTTTTATAACCAAGACATAACTCTGGTATATGGTTGTCTTTCTTTTATAACCAAGATATAACTCTGGTATAGGGTTGTCTTTCTTTTATAACCAAGATATAACGCTGGTATAGGATTGTCAACGGTAAGATTTTTATCTGCGCATAAAAACTCTCTGTGGAGGATTCTTCAGCTGCAAGACAGACAACCACTGCCACTTTAGGTGGGGGTCAGATGTCATTCGATAAAAAAGAAAGGGTGCATCACAATGAGTCACAACGTTTAATTAAAAAAATGTTCAAAATAAAATTGATTTAAAGCATCTTTTAATTTCTCCAGTTGTATGTACATCCTGTTCCTATTCATGGCTTATAGCTTAAGAAAACAATATTAAATGCAAATGATATTCCTTGTAAGATTATAGCGTGAACAATGAAACCGGAAGTTGACCACAAAAATCTATTTTTATAACAGTTATGGCAGTACGCTTATATTTTCAGGAAAGTCGTAAATACTAATGTCATTTATTTCAAAAGCACATTTCTGCAGGACACAAATAATCTAATATATACTAATGTAATTTATTTCAAAACACATTACTGCATTTTACAAATCTAATATATAATAATTGTAATTTATTTCAAAGGCACATTATTGCATAACACAAGTAATCTAATATATAATAATGCAATTCATTTCAAAGTTGAACTTTTCAAATTTCTATGTGAACCATAAAATCTGCCTCATTCAGGTTTGGCTGATTTTCAACAAACTTGTTTGCTACAATGGTGAATTCAAGCTTTGTTTATCCATTGTTTTCTTTCATGAGACTTCTTTTTAAAGAAACAATTATTTCTAACCCATGCATGGTATTTAGTATAGCTTTTTGTTTGTTTGTTTGTTTGTTTGTTTGTTTGTTGTGTTTGTTTGTTTGTTTGTTTTCATATGCGGTCACAGATACGTGGACAACTCTGTTTTGATCGCGAATTCATCATCATTGGTCATCTTCTCTTAATTTGGACCAAATATTAATTTTGTACTTTCTTTTGAACCGTTTGATTATTGTGTGGTGTGTTTGTATGACGACACGCCAATATCGAAAGATTTGGCACGTGAGTTGCAGTCAATCATTGTGAAGTGGTGCTTCTATTCTTTTATTCTCTTTTTTTTTCAGGGTTTTTTAAAGTTGCTTTTAAGGATGTTTTATTGCTTGTTAACTATAATTGCTTTGTCATCAAAACGAATCTTAGAATGGCAGTTCTAGAAGCCAACGGCACTGTGAGGTGAACTTAAATTTCGATAAGACTAATGTTGTACATTAAATCCATTTGCATAGTCATACCTATTCATGGCAGATCTCGTTTTCGTTATTATCCATGTAAAAGAATTTCCCTTTGATTTTTCATCTTAGTAAATACTTTGCACTGTAGAAGTTTCTTGGGGAATGCTAGTGTAGCTAAGACTTAGACATCGTACCCGAGACAGGCACTTGTAGCCAAGACTTAGATATCGTACTCAAGACAGATACGTGTAGACAAGACTTATACATTGTAGCCAAGACAGAGACATTCCGGATGTGATTCCAATCCACGCTTGAGAGGTATTTACAAGGTGTGAGACTCCATAGTCACTGTTTATTCCGTTATAGATATACTGTTTACAGGTTATGTCTGAATTTGTAATTACACTTCTGTATTGACACCTCAATACAGTAACACGTGACTATCATTTTTTCAATGAACACTGGGGACAAAGAAATAATACGAATCGGAAAGAGGCTTGTTGTATGACATATTTTGTTTGTACAAGCTGCATAATAGTCTAAATAATTTTACTTGTGTATGAGACAGTTTAGCATCTATACTTTGTCCAGAACACTAAATTGTTACAATTAAAAAAAGATTTTTTTCAAGCACCAACTTGATCTAATTTAAATTATTATTCAAAATAAATATTGTATACCATTTAAATGTTTTTGTCATAAAGCATATTTCAAAAATATAATTTGTAAAGAAATAATTTGACATTAATCGCACTTAATTATTGTTTAAAGTTTTACTATTTATTAATTTCTTAAAAGCAATTAATTATTTGAATGACTAATTCATACAACGTAAATTAAAGTCTTCGCTGGTTAAAAGAAATTAAAAAATTTTCAATTATTGTTCCTCTCTTCCAAACTTGTAAGAACTTTCACTTGCCTTCTTTTTATTATGTTCTAAAAATTTACCTTCGGTTACTGTTTTTCCTCCTTTCTAAAGGATCGCTCAGTTAAATTTTTTCTTACTTCTCAAAGATTTCACTCAGTTACAGTTATTTCACTGTTCTAAGAATTTTCATTCAACTACTGCTTTACCTGTGTTCTAATAATATACAGTTAGAGTTCTTTCTTTGCGGTAAAATTAACTGGCCTCTGGTACTGTTTTTCGTACGTAACAAATAATTATATAAATTATCTGCAATTTGTCCTCTTTTAATGTTCTACTTCTGAAACTGTTTTTCGTGCGTAGCAAACATGCAGTTTAACTCTGTTAATGTTCTACTTCTGGTGCTGTCTTTCGTACGTAACAACCATCCGCAATTTGTCTTCTGTTAATGTTCTACTTCTGTAGCAAAAGCCTAAACATTTTTCCCCTTTTGCTCTTTCCCTGTAGCAAATCTGAAAATGTGCCTTAACACGATGTTCTTCCTCTCTGACAAGATCTAAAAAAAACCTTCAGTTAATATTCTTCCTTAAAGGCAAAAGTATAAAGTGTGGCTTCGTTAGCTATGCATCCGTTTTGGTAAATGCCTGAAAAGTACCTCCAATTACTGAGTTTTCTTCTTGAAGAAATGCTTACCGGCATTCAGTCAGATACTGTTCTTTCTCAGTGGTCAAGTCTAAAAGTGCCTTCATGTTCTTTTCTTTTTTAAAGTGATATATTTTTTAATGCCTTCAGTTAATCTTTTTCCATTGCTCTTTATGAAGTCTACAAAGAAAAGAACGTTCCGTCACTCATTTTTCCTTTTCTTTGGTAAAATGTAAACTTTTTCCTTTTCTTTGGTAAAATGTAAACTTTTTCCTTTTCTTTGGTAAAATGTAAACTTTTTACTTTTCTTTGGTAAAATGTAAACTTTTTACTTTTCTTTGGTAAAATGTAAACTTTTTACTTTTCTTTGGTAAAATGTAAACTTTTTACTTTTCTTTGGTAAAATGTAAACTTTTTCCTTTTCTTTGGTAAAATGTAAACTTTTTACTTTTCTTTGGTAAAATGTAAACTTTTTCCTTTTCTTTGGTAAAATGTAAACTTTTTCCTTCAAGTTGCTGTTTTTCCACTGCAGCAAAACAAATTTTAATGTTAATTTTCATTACATGTACTAAAAGTATAAAACACTAATTCAGTTAATAATCATTTTCTATGGAAATACAAGAACAATAAGAAATATGTTAAATGATATTTTTTTAATTTAAATGTATTCGGGTGCTGTTCTTCCTCCTCATCTGCCTCTTTGAAGGTTTTTGTCATTTCATCATGTTCAAGAAAATGTTTCATTCATCTTGACAATTTTCAGATTTCAGAAAGAATTCATGCTCATCTCATCTTGAAGCCTAATGCGGAGTTTTCACTTGCAGGATGACCCGACAGCCCCTCCTTCCCCACCCTACGCCCCTCGGTGTACGTTCTCGTAAACATTTAATGTCCTCGATTCGATGGAATAAACAGGACTTGTCAAAACGGGTGTTCTTTAAACAAATGATGACACCGAATAAACAGGGCTTGTAGAAATAGGTGTTCTTTAGACTGATATGACGACATCGATTTGTGTCAACTGAACTGCACAAGACCGTGTGAACTCTCCAGTATGATGACAGTTGGCAATCAAACATGGCGTCATCGTTTTGAAAGCACAAGACAGTTGAATCTCGTCATTATGATCACAGCTATCAGATCATTTGACGTCATTTGATTTGATCCAAGCGACAGTACGTCACAAAGTGAACTTTATGACGACAGCTGACAATCCAAATGACGTCATATTTTTGGTCCGACGGACAAGACAAGGGTCAAATAGGCACGCCAGGTGTTCTTTGAAATCACGTGACAGCAATGAGTTTGTCAAAATGTATTGGGCAAGCGCAGACTCCGCAGCAAAGGTTACTGTGACAATCTCACGTTCGATAAATAGGCAATCAGTGTCAAAGTCTATGGTCATGTATTATATATGTTAAAGTATTTCCTTGCCATTTTAAATAATTCCCTTTTGTACCAGATTACCAAAAAAAACACCGCGTATACTTATTTTGATAATATTTCTGATCATGAAGACGATCATTAAAATGTCTGTTAAAACTCTTTATTTTCCCTTGTATTTTGAAACAATATCTTGCTTTTCCTTCGGACTATGCATTCCTTCTGTGTTATTTTTGGCCGTAGCCGTGATTGTAATCTGGGTTAAACCCAATCGTTCTATGTCTATGCAAAGAGTCTCTATTTTTGTACAATATGCAATCTTCACCAAATTATATCATCTACTACTTTTATTACTGAAACTATTTAGATATGCAAAATTTACATATGTCTTCTATTTCGTTTATTTCCCTGCTATTTGTTGTGTGTGCTGTTTCTGCGTAAAATAGCCATTTGTGTATTTAGCTTGTGGAACACGTCATTTTGGTTTTGATGGTTGGCCTTTCTGACTGTAATTAGATTTTGGCCAAACGAAGCTTACGTCTGTAAGATGTATATAGAATGTGTTAAATAGTTTTTAGTTTAGTTGCGCTCGTAGAAGTGGCGTAAGCCAAATTGAGTGTGAATATAACCCCAATTATTTATTCAGTGCTGGGAGTGGGTGGGTTATAATTTATTTGGCAGCATACATGATTTTGCAATGCCTAAATCTCCGTCCTACATTATATTAGATCGGAACAACTTTTCGTTATGCATATAATATTTATTTATTTATTTATTTATTCACCTATTTATTTTAACCAGAACTGATCCCATAAATTATTTTGCTTGCAGATAATTTAACTTCTTCCCCCAAAGTATTAATTTATTTTAATTTATTGTGCGTAACCTAGCAAAGACCAATTCCTACAACCGATGGTTTTCGTTTTCATTCGAATACAATCGCCTCCATCATGCATATTCCTCATGAATACAAGAGGGGTAACTCTTTGCAATAAAATGACTTATCTGTCATCGAACATTCCGTGGAATACGCCAATCCGGAGTTTCATATCATTCGTTGACTGACAAAGTATATTAACCAGTATCGTCTGTCTTTAGAAAATGTATATCATCCAGCTTCATCAGTTGTAACAAATTTGTCTCATTTATATAAATTATGTGGTTGTTTTCTCCTGACAGAAGACGATATGTATCAATTTGTGTATTCAACATTCATTTGAACTTAACAGCGGCCATAACAAACCGGATATGACGTCGATAGATCCAGAAATATGAGAATATTCACTGCTGTTGTCAAGATGCTTATTCCTGACGCCATTTTATTAAATTACGTCAAATGCATCCTGAGTCGTAGGACCAAGATGCTTAGACCATACTCAAAATATTTCAATGCTCACTTTCCACAGGAATTACATCAATGGTTGAAGGTACTACTTTTTCATGAATAAATTTTACTTTTCCCTCGCTTTCAGTTTTGACGCGAGATTATATTACTCTCATTTTGTATATATTACAAAATATTAAATTAAAAATTGCAGCATTTTTATTTTGGTACATCATTGGTATTGAGAATTTTACATTTAACAGCAAATAGATCTGTCCTTGTGTGTTTGTTCTTTTTTAATTTTATTGAGTGAATAAACAAATTTAAAATAACTCTTTGTTTAGCTTTATTTATTTATTTATATGTGTTTTCTTGAAAATTGCTTCACTAAAACAACTTGGCATTGTCAATAGCACAGTAATATACCAATTGTAAATTGTAAGGCCACAATCATAAAAACATTGACAACTCCACAGCAATACACCAATTGTAAGTCCAGAATCATTAAAACATTGACAATTCCACAGTAATACACCAATTGTAAGGCCACAATCAGTAAAACATTGACAACTCCACAGTAATACACCAATTATAAGGCCACAATCATTAAAACATTGACAACTCCACAGTAATACACCAATTGTAAGGTCACAATCATTAAAACATTGACAACTCCACAGTAATACCCACTTGTAAGGCCACAATCATTAAAACATTGACAACTCCGCAGTAATACATCAATTGTAAGGTCACAATCATAAAAACACCGACAACTCCACAGTAATACACCACTTGTAAGGTCACAATCATAAAGACACTGACAACTCAACAGTCATACACCACTTGTTAGACCACAAATTATCAAGCCAGTAACAAGTCCTCAATCATACAAAGACTAGCAACTCAAAAGTCTTAATCCAAATGTAAGATCACAAGTTATCAAGCCAGTAATAAGTCCACAATCATAATAAAGATACTGGCAAATCAACAGTCATAAACCATTTATAAGATCACAAGTTACAAAGCCAAATAAGTCTAAGCACTTTGTACATTCACAATCATTAAATCAACTTCAAGTGGTACACTACTTCTGGATCACAGCCATATAATTATAATTAACTGCAATCATAGAAAAGCTCACTTGTTACTCAAAAATAATAAATACATTTCCAAACAGTTAAAATATTACTTGCAAACACGCAATCATAGAATAATTTGCGTAACAGTTAACAAACAAGGAAAAATATTGGAACCATCTTAATTTCAGAAGTCATAAAACCCTTTATAATCCAGTAATAATAAAGTTATCTATAATTTAACAATCATAATGTCATTTGTAATTCACCAATCATAATATGTAATTCAACATTCATAACGTCATTTGTAATTCGTCATTACGTCTCTTATGAGTAAAACAGTCACAATGTCATTTGTAATTCAGCAATCATAATATCTAATTCAACAGTCATAACATCATTTGTACTTCATCACATGTAAGTAGGTCATAATGTCATTTGTAATTCAACAGTCATAACGTTACTTGTAATTCAACAGTCATAATGTCATTTTTGTAATTCAACAGCCAGAAAGCTGCAAACAGCAGTATTAAAGCCATATGTAACTCTGAAACCAAATATCCCTTTGTAACTCAGCAATTTTAAATTATTCATTCGTTGTTCAACAGTCATAAAACCATGTACAACAACAATCAATAAGCCATTATGTAATTCGGCGATCATAACGTCATTTGTAATTCAACAAACAGAAAAGCCATTATAATTTAACAATCATAGAACCTTTGCAAGCCACAATCACAAAGCTAAAATCCATAAACAGCAAACAATTATTTTTTGCAATTCAGCATTATAAATCCATTTTAATCCATTAGTCTACAATTGTAAAGTCATGTGTAATGCATCAGTCAAAAAGGCATTTGTAATGCATGTCACAAGCCGTTTGTAATACATAGTCGGTTGCCATTATTGGTAATATAATTAGGTGGGGATGGTGGGTTGTTCTGTATTCATTTTTGTAATTGGTTAATTTTTTTGTGGATTTCAAGATTCATCGTTTGTCAACTAATTTCTACACTTTTGAAACTGTACAAATTTGATGAGACTGACTGAAATCGTACAAGTGGGAGTAGCACGAACTGTTGGCGCCACCTGGCAGAAAAGGGGAAAAAGTACTAGCGCACTTGCTTGTCAAAACTATTTATTTTTACCGGAAATGGCCGTTTAGGAAATCTATGTACGGGACGGGGTCTGGAACATTTGGCAGCAGCAGACTTAAGTTCCAGACCCGTGTTCAGCTTGCTTGTTGCTGGAGAAAGGTCGAGGTCAGAGGTGGCAGAGTGATGTGTCGTGTGTGTTTTTATTGTGTGCGTGCGTGCGCGTGCATGCATGAGGGCGTATGGATGTGGGTGTGAGATAAGAGTTTGACTCATTTGTTTAACGTGCGCTTCCAAGTCTTGACTTAGGATGGTATATTCTGTGAACACGTGCTGTTTAAAACCCTCACTTAAGAGTGTTATTCTGTGAACATGTGTTGTTTAAATCCTCACGTAAGTTAACTATTTTATAAATACATGTAGTCTAATTCACAGTTAGAATGATGATTTCTATTTAACACCTGTAGACTAAGTCTTCACATGACGAGTTTTGTACACAGTCTAGGTCTAAGATGGTGACTTTTGTAAACGTACACAGTCTAGGTCTAAGATGGTGAGTTTTGTAAACGTACACAGTCTGGGCTTTGAAGATGATTTAGTTATACAAAGTCTATGTCTATGACTATTTGTTCTGTAAACACATGTTGTCTAAGTCGGTGTAAAATGATTAGTTCTGTAAAAAGCATTATGTCAAAGTCCACACTAAATATGGTGAGTTCTGTAAACACCTATTGTCTAAGTGTAAGATGATGATTTCTGTAAAAGACATGTTGTCTTAAGTTCACATTTAAGATGAGTTCTGTAAACACATTTTGTCTAAATTCACGCTTAAAATTATGTGCTAACAGAGTCTTCAGGTCGATTACATACCCTTTATGTTGTTGTTGATATGTTATTATCATTATAATTATTATTATTATGCCTTTTCCACAAGTTCTATTGACTGTCGGTTGTGAACCGAGGTCTCGAAATGTTATCAAGATTCTGGGAGATCCAATGTTTTACAGAGGATGTGGGCACTTCCGAGGAGCGATGCTTTGAGTCTGGGTTTCCAGGGAGTTAATTCAGGTAGCCTTCCACTCGGATATTATGTTCCCCAAGGCTCCTGTCACTAAGGTGTCACTTCTGCTTTTACATTCCACTCTCTGGATTTCTAATCTGATAGTTTTCTATTTTTTTCTCTTTCTTTCGTTTCTATGTTTCTTTCACTTGCAACAGTGACATCCATGATTGTTGCTGTTCTGTTAGGTTTAGTGAGAACTACAATGTCTGGTTTTCGCGCAGGAAACACTGTCTGTTCTTATCTCGAAGCCACACATTAATTTGACTCTTTTTTTTTATTTTGGTGACTTATTCAAATTGGTGCATCCACGCTCTTTCTGGGATTTTCACTCCATGTTTTTCACATATATTTCTATGTATGAATTTTGCCGCATTGTTATGTCCTTTAGTGTATTCTGTTTCAGCCGGAAACTGACACCCAGATATTATATGTTCTGTTTTTTCAATTATTATTCTTATTAACCATGGAATATTTTTAAAGCATTTTTGACGCAGAAAGCAACTAGTCCAGTCAATCTAAAATTTGCAGTCAAACTAATTAAAAAGAAACATTTGTCATTGGTGCGTGTTGATGAAGGCAAGTGAACAACATAGTAAAACTAGAGAAATTAGGATTAATTACGATTTCGGTGGAAATATAAAGAAAAAAATTAATTGAAGCTATTCATTACATTGTTTGCCTACTATAGCCGAAGAATACTCGAAGCACAGCCAGCCTGTATATCAGACAGCAAACTCCATTAAACCACCCTCTTCAGAATAATGTGAGTAGAGGAAGGCTCCACACAAGAATCCACCAAAAACCGAGAACATCTCAAGAAGATGAAAAGTTTTCACGCAATTCCTGTGAATTGGAAGAAGTTAACGGAACTATTACTGCTACTACGACGAGAAAATGCTATTTTGAGAATGATGGCACCAGTGAAAGAGTACAAGAGAAATGTGTCGTATTTTTCGTGATTTGTTCAAATAAAGATCATTACTGATGTGAACAACAGTTTGATAATGATCCAATTGTTATTTATCATAAAATACTGAAGGAGTGCATTTTACAATTACATATGTTAATGATGAGTTCACAGACCTACAAAGTTTGCGAGAGAAATTCTTGCCAAAGTATGGCAACCTTTTTGATATCATAACGGTGTGCCGGTGATCTATCTTTGCCAATAGTCTTTAAATATTTATCTGACAAATTAATGCTCACATGCTGCTGCTTGATCTATGTCTCTGACTTCTGTGTTAATTTATATTTTATAATTTCAATGTTTGCATACATAATAAATTAATGTAAAATAAACCTCATTTTAACACAGTCAATAAAAACAGAGATATCATAAATTTTTCACTCTTCTAGTTTGAACAGTTAAACATAGCTGTGCTACTTGGAAGACAATTAAACAGAGAAACACTATATTTGTTAATCATCTACAGTAAAACAAAATTACATGTAACTGTGCTACAAATATCATTCATGTATACATTATATTGTATGAATACATTACTTCGTTATATATTGTGATTATACAAGAGGATTATGTTGTTGAATTATCTTTAATCTTCTTAGGTATATAGACCTTTTGTATTTTATGTGGAAATATGGTACCGCTCTGAGAGAATTTTAATATGAATGAGAGCTTTATAAAATCATATAGTTCTTATTTGTACTATAATTAAGACAAACAGTATTTTAAGTAATATTTAAAATGTACAACATATTTAAAAACAGCATCGTGAACTTAGTGAGTTCGTTAGCAAAATGTTCAATAATCGTTAATTGTGTTTTGTTTTGCCACATTCAGATCACCATACTTTCATTTCAATTTTGTTTGTTATGTCGCATTTAGCTCTCCATACTTTTATTTCAATTTGCGATTTTTTCCTCGCATGTTCAGCAGACTTTCATTTCAATTGTGTTTGTTTTGTCACATTTAGCTCACCATACATTTTTAACTTCAATTACGTTTGTTTCGTCACATTTAGCTCACCATACTATTATTTTAACGCTCTTTTGGCCCAAGTAGAAATGTCAGTTGATGACATGCGAAGGCGGAAAGTTTAAACAGCCTGTCGAGTTCAGGGTCAGTTAGGTGCTAGATGGCAGCATCGCAGTTTGAAAGAAACAGAATGCGGAAAATATGTTATATTAAATACAATAAAGTGTTAATCATTATAAATATAAGTTTTTGCATTTGCAGGTCAAGGCAACCGAGAACTTCCTGACATCGTGTGATGACTGTCTTAGTAATGATCGGGACTTCTTGACATCGTGTGATGACTGTCTTAGTAATGATCGGGACTTCTTGACATCGTGTGATGACTGTCTTAGTAATGATCGGGACTTCTTGACATCGTGTGATGACTGTCTTAGTAATGATCGGGACTTCTTGACATCGTGTGATGACTCTTAGTAATGATCGGGACTTCCTGACATCGTGTGATGACTGTCTTAGTAATGATCGGGACTTCCTGACATCGTGTGATGACTGTCTTAGTAATGATCGGGACCTCCTGACATCGTGTGATGACTGTCTTAGTAATGATCGGGACTGCATATGATCTGTAGCTTTCACTTGAATAAAACTTGCATCCAACGAAGGCCGCAGGAGTGAGGTGGAAGAACAATAGGTGTACATAGTTAATAATAATTTCAAAGAGAAAGCAATGTGCATCGGATTTCACTAACCCATATACTCCGCGTGTATTTATTTTTAGCCCTAGGTTTGGTGGCCTTCTAGCAAAAGAACTATACAGTAATAGTTGTGAAAATTTTAATTTAAAACGAAAAATAAAAATTCCATGTTACACCAATTTTTAATAAAACATGTATATGACACTTTGGTGCCAAAAGCAATTCTCTTGCATTTAGTTTGGGGCTGGGTCTTTATTCTTGGAGATTGGACTAATGGAGGATAGGGTCAGAAGGTAAGTTAAGGTAATAATGAATGCATTTTTATGTCAGAGTTAACTAGCAGCGCACACTGCCTCAGACTCGAAAGCAACTAAACTAGTGTGCTGCAATGCTGTAACAAAGCGCTGAGACGAGCTATTTGCCTTAAAAGATTAAATGCTTGTTGCAGAAGACAAGAAGGTCAGGGCTGTTAACATACGCATTGTGGACGCCTTGTATTCATTTTCTTTATAAAAGGAATTACAAGTAATATTGTTACACTAAGCTAGTGATTTGAGCTAACAGTATTCTGTACTTGCAAGAGCATACATGAGAACACATCAGATATTAAGTAGGGCCATTATAGTCCCACCAACAAATAATTAATTAGCAAGTTTTCGTCCGAAATAAAGGCATGCAAGCATAAGTAATGTAAAACGTTTTTCTTGCTAAGCATCAAAATGTGACGCGAGAAATGTAATACTTGAAGAGGTGAATTATAATCTCAAGGCACGAGTTTTGCATACGTCGTGGAAGGCCTTTTAGGCCACAACTTAATTAATTAGCAACATGCATTATTCTGAGATGAAGGCTACAAGAGTGCTGTAACATTGTTACTTGAGTTGAACATAGTGGTCTATGGTAAATGTAAGTTCATTTGAAGAATGAAATAAAATCTCATCAAAGGACAGATACATGTTTGGCGAAGATCTTTTTTTTTTTTTTAACTCGTGTCTCATTTTGAAATACTCGTTATTTCACATGAATGTGTTGAAAGTAGTGCAATATACAGTGTACTGTAAACAGTGTGGAATACAGTGATGCAGTTTTAGATGAGATACAGTGTTGCTGTGAATAGTGTGAGATAGAGTGATACTGTAAGTAGTATGAGATAAAGTAATGCTGTGTGTAGTATAAGATACAATAATGTTGTCTGTAGTATGAGATACAATAATGTTGTCTGTAGTATAAGATACAATAATGTTGTCTGTAGTATGAGATACAATAATGTTGTCCATAGTATGAGATACAGTAATGCTGTATGTAGTATAAGATACAATAATGCTGTCTGTAGTATGAGATACAGTATAAATAACATGAGATGCACTGCTATAAAGTACATGAACTGCACTGTTATAAAGTACATCAGACGTGTAAAATGTTGTCAGCAGTCTGAGACACAGTTGTAAGCAGAATGAGACACAATGTTGTAAACAGCATGAGATGCAATGCTGTGAATTGTGTGAGTTACGAACGGGTGTTGTTTTAAGTTGTTATAATCACCATTGTGCAGTATTGAAGTAAGTCACATGATGTTCGGCGTTGCTGTACGAAACATGAGATGCAGTGCAGTGTTCAAACAGCGTGAGATGCTGCAATGCTGTTGTCGGAGAACAAAACAGAAACGACAAGCAGCTCCGTGGTGAGCCATACATGCCAAGCGTGTCTTTGCTGAGCGGAGTATTGCAGTCCATATAACCGTTGCATTTTTTATCTCAACACTATCTCCTTAAACAAAGGCAGCAGAAACTATGGCAGCACATGAGACGGAGAGTTGGAAGGAGGAAAAGAAAAGTGAAGACTGGGAACAGACGCAGACGGCAGGATATGTGTAAAGCATATATGTCAGTTCTGAGGCGAGAAGTAAAGAAAGTGTTTGGGGTTGTTTAAAATTTCAAATGGTTGAAAGGTGGAGAAGAGACTAAGAAAACAGAGCGTGTCTGATAGGGTAGAGTAGAGATAAATAATTGCAGAAGTAAATTAACGACGACTATGACGATGATGATGATGATGATGATGATGATGATGATGATGATGATGATGATGATGATGATGATGATGCATAAAAGTCATTGTTGCATACACAGAATGTGTAAGTCGGGTTTTTCAGTGACATACACTAGTTTTTAGTGTCGTGAAGGATGCTCGTAACAGAATCACATCATTTCATTTCTCGATAACTCGTTTTTACGATAGATATTATTGTAGAGTTTGTATGAAGAAGGGTTGTTAGATGAAAGTGACTCAAAAAGAAAGTCACACTATCAATGGTCCTTAGACAACACTTTCACATAACATCACAGTGTCGTCAATTTGTAGGTCGTCGAACTAGTCACTAGTTAACTGAAGTGACCAGGAACTAGCTGAACTGGTCAAGAGGCTTCCGAACTGTCAACAGGTATCGAAACTGGCCAAAGGGCATCTGAATTGGTCAAATGGTATCTGAACTGGTCAAAAGGTGTCTAAGCTGGTCAACGGGTTTCCGAACTGGTCAGTAGGGGCTGAACTAGTCACGAGGTAGCTGGAGTGGTCAGTAAATCACCACTAAAAAGTGTAAATTTTAAAACGTGTTATGATGCTTACAAAGTTTATATCAAAAGTAACAAATGCTAAATAGAATACTGAGTAAGAAATTCAATGTTCACATTACAAGATGAACTACTTCTTGCAGAGCACAGTTCAATGTTCACATTACAAGATGAACTACTTCTTGCAGAGCACAGTTCAATGTTCACATTACAAGATGAACTACTTCTTGCAGAGCACAGTTCAATGAACGTGACACTTTATTTTTGTTTGCCAAACAAAGGAAAATGCTAAGAAACGGTTAGATGACCTAGTGGTTACAATTCACAATTTACGTACACAGTGGAAGTGCTGGTGGGGGGCGGGGGATGGGGGACTTGTTGAGATCCACAGTAGAAATATGCGACCAAGTGAGCTAGAAATTTGACATTTTACATTTGCAGTAAGAAATGTCATGTGTCCAACTGAGCTAGAAATTTTACATTTTACCGCTACAGTAGGAACTGTTATGTGACCAACTGAGCTAGAAATTTGACATTTTATGTCCACAATAGAAGTGCTAAGTAAGTAGCTGACCTACCCATATACCGTTTATCGTCAATTACGAGTGACCTTGAGATATGGACGCTGGACTCTCGTGAACGATGTCGTAGAGTCATGGACTGTTACCTTCGTTTCATAAGCTGCAGGAAATAGGCCTTAACTCTTACAAAGGAGTTCGACAATCCACAGCTTGGGAGGGGGGTAAAGAAAGTATCAACAAGCTCTGTGTGTGTGTGTGCGTGCGTGCGTATGTGTTTTTAATATTATTCTTTACCATTAACTTTGGTTTCTCATTATTTGATTAGTTAATTTAATTGTATTATATGGGCCTACTATATTATTCAGAGAATTGGTACTATATTGCCCACGGCTTTCATAAGGACAACGTACGGTAAGGGGTAGACTGAAAAACTAAGAGACTGGATGGATAGATGGATGGATGGATGGATGGATGGATGGATGGATGGATGGATGGATGGATGGATGGATGGAAGTAGGTAAATAAATACAATTGGGACTACTGAGATTTTGTTTTCTTGTGGGTTTTCTTTCCCCCAACTTGAATGCAATTAGCCCGGAACGTTCTGCAGAAAAACACTTCTGACACCTGCCACTTTCATGGTCGGGGCCCTGGCAGAAACAGTATTGGCGCATGAAGTCTACAGTTTTCTCCCTTGGCACCATGCATCACGTGTGCTAGAGTAACATAGCTTGTTTGCAATTGCTTCGTAAATTTTACCAACAGACTGTGTCGGAATAATTAAAATGTTTATTCACTTGTTCGTGTGTGCCCTTTGTGTTAAATAAACGATGCAAACCGCTTAGATCAAAGTAAACAGTTACTAGGCCTGAAAGAAAGAAAGAAAGAAAGAAAGAGAATTATTGTTAGTTTATGTAACTATAAACTAGTAGCGAATATACTTTTACATTCTTGCTTGTGTTTATTAGAACTAAAGGTATTCTTTTTTTTTATCTAAATACAACATTGTAGCCTGAAACAACAAGCTGTAACTTGCAACTACACTGCTACTAGAGCGCACATTAGTTTGACCTTCAAACAGTTCTGTCACCTTTGATCACTAAAATAAAAACTCCGAGCAGTAATTTCAGATCTGACCTGCCCAATCGGTGTTTCAAATTACTGGCTTGTTTTCGTTTCTTGAAGTCTATATTTTGTTATTTGCACCATACCGATGTCTGTCCTGTTGTCTTCCCACTGTTTGAAGACAGTAATACAAGTACACGCAAAGGGTTATAACTATCTAAACGTTCCAAATCTGGCACTTCAAAGCACTGTTACTCTAGGTCGCAGATGTAGCGCTAATCTTTCTTGAGGCAATGTAAGGAGTCAGGCGTTTTACTGCGATAAAATTGTTTCGTTCTTGTGTATTCTTCGTTTTTGTAATTAAAATAATCGTGATGAGAACATGCAGAGTGCTTACCTGCTTACATGATTTAATTCTTTGACAGGAAATTGCCTGTGGCATCGGTTTCTTGTTTGTCTCATGTCTATAGAATCTTGACTTTTCAGCCGAGTTAAAATTGTGTTTACCATTTGGATGTTGTCCATACGATCAGTGTCAAAGGGAGATGATCTAATGCTTTATGTGGAAGTCAGTCACAAGATTTTACAAAAGCTTGTATTTGTTGGCTGAATTCTTTGTTGATGAAGGTTGAAATCGATTCATTTATGAATTTATTCCATGATTTTCATTATCTTTGGAGATATAAGGACATTCTAAGACCTGTAGGATTTGTCGGAACTTCAAGATGAGCAGTACAAAATGACTCACTCAAAAATCCTCTTTTGTTCAATAATACATACTGTTCAAGTGATGTTTAGCGCGTAGAAGTTTATTAAATATGTTTAATGTTGCTACCTTAGTAAGACTTTTGTACTCTAAATCACTGTGAAAGGTCAGGTCTTTGCAATTGTTGTTAGGAACCTCGAATTTTTATTACTTAACACCGGCTCACTGCTGTGCATTCTTCGTTCTTACAATAATGAGTAACATGTAAACCTAATGAGTGTATGCACAGTCTCATAATTTATGTGTAATTCGCCTGACAATGACGCCATTGTTTAGTTCGTTTGTTTACCTGATTTCTGCACAAATGCTAAGTGGGTATTCAAGTGCAAACTAAACTACACCACTGGACGTTGTAGGTATGATCAATGTCAAAGTTGACCGATGTAAATCGTAAATGGGAACAGCTAGTCACGAGGTTTGAAAGGTTAAAATAACTGATTGCATTCTTTGCCTATGCAGATAGAAATTAGTTAAAATTAATTTATTCTATGACTTGTGAGACATGAACAGGTATTTTTTCAGGACCCACCTGCATTAACAAGGCTTTGGGACCCACCCACCCAGACGTACAGTATACGAACAAGGCTTTTTGACAGAGGTAAAGTACACGATTTTATTTTATTCTCATTTTAATACACAAATAAAATTTATATAATGGCATGTTTATAGAGATGGGCTACCTATTACCGCTACCTTGACTGATCTTGCACTCAGTCACTGTGGGAGGTCTACTCATCTAGCTTGTATGGATGATTGTCATGATGACAAAAGATAAGACTAATACTTCACCAAAACATGCATTGTCAATAAGCAATGCACGCTGTTTAATTAACAAATACACACACACAAAATAGTAAACTTTCTAAATGCAGGCTTTGCCGAAATAAATTATTTTACAAAATGGTTCACTAGTTTGGGCGCCCTTTTCCCTCAACGCAACTAAGTCCTAATTGAAACTAATTTTTTTTTTATGCAGGAGAACATAATGACAACTAAGTCCTAATTTAAACTAATTCTTTTATTCAGGAGAACATAATGACAACTAAGTCCTAATTTAAACTAATTCTTTTACTCAGGAGAACATAATGACAACTAAGCCCTAATTTAAACTAATTCTTTTATTCAGGAGAACGTAATGACAAAACATCATAAATTGTTTAAGAACAAAGCAACATCAGCTATGAGAAAAAAGCAAGCAAAACAAGAATTGCTTTATATTGTTTAAGAACAAAGCAACATCAGCTATGAGAAAAAAGCAAGCAAAACAAGAATTGCTTTATATTCGAAGAGGCTTTGCGAGGTCAATTTTCTGCATCAACTTTTTTTTTGTTCCGCTCCTCGAACACTGCGTTGTTTCAGTGTAGAAAAACAACAGCACTATCCAGTGTGCCTGCTTGTGCTTGTCCAATGTACACCCTTCTTCCATGTTTCTGATATCAGTTTACATTCTCTCTCCATTTATTTATTTTCCCGATTCAGAAACCACCGACTCTGCCTCTGTAGACAGGTTGCAGCCTATTTTTACTTCAGGTTTTTTTTATAAGCGTATATGCTTGATCTTCGTAGAGGGAGTTATCTCGGAACACGGAGTCGTCTGTTTTCCGAAATGCGAGACGAAATGTATTTCCTCAGTGGTATTAAATATAAAAATCACATTCATTGATAAATTAACAAACTAGAAACCTATCTTCGACCGGTATAGGAGCGCCTTCATTTTTAAAAAAAATTCATTGTAACAACAATATATTGTTCTCTGCACTGCTTGCTGACACACCCTTCCGCACAAACGTATTCTTACGCACGTACGA
Source organism: Sinotaia quadrata (assembly GCA_028829895.1). Lineage (NCBI taxonomy): Eukaryota > Metazoa > Mollusca > Gastropoda > Architaenioglossa > Viviparidae > Sinotaia > Sinotaia quadrata. The sequence goes on from CM054181.1 coordinate 69,193,780, forward strand.
GCTATTAAGCTAAAGCCAGGTCAAACACAATTGCTTAAAATCCCATTTTGAAATAGACTAACAAAAAATCCACTATTTATAATTATTAAGGATGTAATTTAGATTTTTTTTTTTAATGAAACATCGTGCTTAATGAATTACTCATCTGCTTTTCATAAGTCTGAAGGAATGTGGAAAACGAGGTAAAATAGCAGGGGGGCGTGGCGCGGGAAAGAGAATAAAAATGCTTAAATATCAAGATTTTCATTTCTGTGGCGCGTACTCAACTTGGACTCTTACTTTCTTACAATCTTGATAAGAGTGAAGAGAAAAAGAATACTTGTGGAATTGTTAGCACTTCAGACAAGTCAAAATCAATTTTTGCTCCTGTTCTTCTCCACATCTACAAGCAGCAGACAATTAAGAGGTATTTTTTTCAAGTACCATCACTAGATATATTCTTTCATTATGTGCTTATTGTACAATCCTTGTTTTGCTATATATCAGTTACTAGCTCAAAGTTCACTTTTCACCCATTACCTCATGGTATGCTAGCTCAAAGTTCACCTTTTCACCCATTACCTCATGGTATGCTAGCTCAAAGTTCACTTTTCACCCATTACCTCATGGTATGCTAGCTCAAAGTTCACTTTTCACCCATTACCTCATGGTATGCTAGCTCAAAGTTCACTTTTCACCCATTACCTCATGGTATGCTAGCTCAAAGTTCACTTTTCACCCATTACCTCATGGTATGCTAGCACAAAGTTCACCTTTTCACCCATTACTGCAAGGGTTTCTTGTAAGATATGCTAATACAAAGTTCACCTTTTCACCCATTACTGCAAGGGTTTCTTGTAAGATATGCTAGCACAAAGTTCACCTTTTTCATCCATTGCTGTATGGTTTGCTAGCACAAAGTTCACCTTTTCACGCATTGCTGCTAGCACAACTTTCACTTTTCACCCATTGCTGCTGTATGATAATGTAGCACAAAGTTCACTTTTTCACCATTACTGTCTTGTAAGATACGCTAGCATTCCATTACTGCATGATATACTAGCACAAAATTCACCTTTTCACCATTGCACGGTATGCTAACAAAAAGTTCATCTGACAGACAGACAGATAGATAGATAGATAGATAGTTAGATAGATAGATAGATAGATAGATAGATAGATAGATAGATAGATAGATAGATAGATAGATAGATAGATAGATAGATAGATAGATAGATAGATAGATAGATAGATAGATAGATAGATAGATAGATAGATAGATAGATAGATAGATAGATCACAGATGATAAATAATAATTTATTTTACATTATGTTGTTGTATTCTTTATGCACTTATATGGCATTGCAATCATATCGTGAAATATAACAAGCGGCCTGCAGTCAAATTGTGAAATATAGCTAGCGGCCTACAGTCAAATTGTGAAATATAACAAGCGCCCTGCATTCAAATTGTGAAATACAACAAGCGGCCTGCAGTCAAATTGGGAAATATAACAAGCGGCCTGCAGTCAAATTAGGAAATATAACAAGCGGCCTGCAGTCAAATTGGGAAATATAACAAGCAGCCTGCAGTCAAATTGGGAAATATAACAAGCGATCTGCAGTCAAATTGTGAAATGTAAGTTAAAGCCCTATCCATGGTGACCTGTTTACAAATAGTCTCTATAGCTGTACTCGTAAGTAACGGCATTCCTGGGTGCGATAAGAGACACGTCAGCAAATAGACAGGTGGGAAAAGCAGGTTTTGGCAGACAGCAGGTATGAGTGTCTGGAAAAGCCAGGAAGACGTACAGTCAGAAAAGAGTTTTGGGTGTGGCACCGTCTACATAACCTTGAGTAACCACTCGCCCACCCACCCAGCGAGGGCTGCACTGTGTGTTGACTCAAGTCCCAATGAGGTTGTTTTCAGTCTTCATGATTTCATGCTTGAGTGCACTCTCTTCTCTCTCTACTTCTTCCCTTTTTTTCTCTTTCTAATTCTCTCTCTCTCTCTCTCTCTCTCTCTCTCTCTCTCTCTCTCTCTCTCTGTATATGTGCATATGGGTTACGGTGTATGCATGTGTAGATGGGTGGATGGATAGATGAGTGAATAGAAAATATTTTCGTCTATATGCATGAAATCATGTAATTCAAATACAGATTTTAGTTTTGGCATGAATGTTTGTGTGCGTGCATGTATGCGTGGCTTCGTTTTTGGTTTTGTTTCTTGTTTGGTTTTTTTTTTTGTTTTTTTTTTGGGGGGAGTACATGTAAATGTTCACGTAGCCAGTACCATATTTTGTGTGCGTATGTACATGTATTGTTTGTTGGGTTTTTTAAAACTTGTTCTTTGTTTCTTTCCACCTGTGGTTGTTTTGTACTTTTGCTTTATATGACATTTATTGTTAAAATAAAAATTATAAACGCATACCATGTACAACACAATAGTCGTGCAAGCACACATAGTTATATATATAATCTCCTTTTCAGCCATGATGCATCCAACCTTTAAAGACAACTATTTTAACCATTCTGCATTCCTTTGGCAGATTTAGCGGATTACAGTGTATTGTCGGTCGGGTCAGAATAACCTTCTCTTCAGAACTACAGAAAAAGTTATAAGCTTCAAGACGCGCCACGCCCACTTGATTCCTGTACTTTAAAGAGAGGAAAGGAAAGAAAAACGACTGTCTGTAAACTGTAACTACACAAGATGAAGCGTGCTTGACGCTGACGTAATGGGACCCTCTAGCTTGCCACTCCACTACAGAGTGCTGGGTTTCATCCCCTTGACGCAGTAACTTCCCCATTTTACTTCCCGCAAGTTTGAAAATTAACTTTCTTATATCAGGCATAAAATGTATCATGTCGTGTGTCGGATCTGTTTAAATAGTAAACTTTTTTCTTTTCTTTATGTCTAGTTTTAAGGAAAAGGTTAAAAATCGTACATTCAACGACAGTTAAGATGACTCACATCTGTGACTGAATTTAATCACACACACACACACGCACACACACACACACACACACACACACACACACACACAACTAAGAAGTAAAATACATCTGTTCATACATTTCTTTTTCTTTTGAACACTCTTAGATTCAGGCTGATCAGTCGCAGTGAATTCAGCCATTTGGTTCAGTGTACAGGCATCGGGCTACGTACCTAGTCAGACGTGTCCGTGTGTGTGTGTGTGTGTGTGTGTGTGTGTGTGTGTGTGTGTGTGTGTGTGTGTGTGTGTGTGTGTGTGTGTGTGCGTGCATGCGTGCGTGTGGGTGTGAGAGAGAGAAAGAGACGTGTCTGTCCGTGTGTGTGAGAGAGAGAAAGAGACGTGTCCGTGCGTGTGTGTGAGAGAGACGTTTGAAAGGGAGCATAATGTTTGTTTCAATGATGTGGGATCACGTCTACTTCCGAATTTTTGCTGATTTTGCAGACTAGCGCAAGCGCCAAGGGAGGTAAAAATGTTCTGAAAGGAAAAGAATGTCATGGGTGGGGAGCATGCAGGTGTGGACTATTTCGGAGAATTTATGCGTGTGCGCGTGTGACCTTTCGGGTCGCGGAGGAAATCCTGGCTCACTCACTTTTCCCTCCACGAACCGTATTTTCAAGTACAGAAAAGAAATAACTACACAGCCCCTATCATTCAAATGAAACAATTTAGAGTATTTTTCATGGAAGAATCTTACACGTGTATGTAACGTGTAAAAGAAAACTGGACTACGTTACATTGGGTTATTAGAATGTGTGGCTAAGGGATTGAGTTGTCGCTCTTGAGCGCTATCAAGTATGGGCTCGATAGCGTATTTATTTTATTAATTAGTTCTCTTTTACTGTTATCCGCTCTTGAATTATTTTTTGTAGTTTTATGTCATAAATATATTTCCTTTTATAGACGAACCCATTCGTTGTAGAATAAGTCACTGTAGTTTTTTGGGGGATTGGGGTTAAAAAACTATATTATCTTATTTGTTCTAGTTGTAGTTCATTATTTAATATATTCGAAGTGTGTGTTTGTGTGCTTGTGTGTGTGTGTGCCGCGCGCGCGAGTTTGTGCTTGCGTGTTTCAACATGTATGTGTACGAGTGGTGTGCTGTGTGCATGCCATGTAGTGTGGGTTTTTATTTTGGAAAGTGTCACTCATTGTTATAATTGACATCTTTACAACTTTGATACTAAATGAAATATTTACTAGTACACAGACATCAATCAAGGAAATTTAGACACAGAAAACCCCAAATTTTTATTTTAAATAAAGTTGTACCGACTTCTAAACCTTCCTTGGATGTGTGTTTCAGATTTTGTTTGAATAAACCACTCAACACGCTGTGCCTTCTCCTGCAGATTCAATGAGACTGAGGGGAGAAATGAAGATCTGAAAAGAAAATGAAGATGAAATTACTTGTCAAAACTTGGTATTTCTACACTCCTGGTTGACTTTCTGTACAGGACAAAAAGATAATTTTCGGATAGCCTGTACTTATGTTCTACTCAGCCAATGTGTTCAGTTGTAGCTTCGTAGATGTGACAACGCCACCCTAGTTATGAATATGAATATTTTCTTATTATCCGTAACTAATTACAAGTGATGAGAGTATTAATTTATGTTATTAACAATTATCCAGAAGACACCACTCGTTTCTCTCTCACTTGGCGGATATGCGGGTGCTGTAAAAGTTTTCTCTCGTCCATAACATAAAAGACAAACATTCACTGCCACACAATATTTCCGTAGGTGAAAAACTTACCAAAATAGAAAATGAATCCATCTTTAATATATATTTAGCGAGACCCCATCCACCCACTATCTCTCCAGCATATGGTTATCAATATGTGTAAGGTCAATAAATTTATTAAATCAACAATCAAATATACATATAACAAATACAATCAAAAGAGTGTTGACATTTACATCACTTCACAACAATATTCAATTAACACTAGACAATCGTTCAAATTATCCTAGCAGAGGCATCAGCAGTTAAATGATCATAAATATATATATATATATATATATATATATATATATATAATTCATAGGCATAATTTATCGTAGATATGAGAGTGGAGTTTAGAGAAATAATTATAGTCAATGTACATAACCTTTCCAAAGATGGCTGCATGTGTTCACAAACACGTGGTTTGCAACAAGTCACTGCCTTTCTTATTTAGACGACAGTCCCACATACCCTTTCTAGGCACGTTAGTCAACTTTTCCAGAATCTTCTATGTACTCTCCAAGCACATAACGTGGAGAATCATCCCGAATTTCCTCAAGCACTTCAGGAAGAATGTTCCCGAATTTTCAAGTATGCTACTCAGCACACCACAAGGAATGTTCAAAATAATCTTCAATCACCACAAGGAATGTTCAAAATAATTTTCAATCACACAAGGAATGTTCAAAATAATTTTCAATCACCACAAGGAATGTTCAAAATAATCTTCATGATTATCAAAACCAAACTAAAGCCACCATTTTTGCTGCATTGGCTTTCGAACAGAATTCACAGGAATCAACTTACAGCAACATGTTACTGATAAGTTCGATAATAATGTTGGATGTACACACCAATGTGATCAGGTAAAATACTGTAATCACTGTAGCCTGAAGTGAAAAAAAGTCACACTTTTCTCTTAAACTAACAATCTCCTTTAAGACTAGACTTGAGTTTCATCAAATTCAAAGTGATTAGAATATAGGCTTTCTTCAACAAAATAACTTTCGGCCCATCCCCATTGGATGAAGTTGTTATGAACAAGTGTGAGACTACTAACCAGAAAACTATTCATCCAGTTGGAACTGGTTTAGATTACATCAGCAAGTTCCTAGCACATTCTTTACATGAATTGTTTACTTCAACTTTAACAGCATAAGCAGTGCCCAAGGTCGGGTCATTTTGATATTTAACAATTTATACAACAATCAAGTTTAGAAATATGGATAGGCAAATTTACTCTGCCACAGTAGTAATTAATTTTGTTCAGCCAGTGTCTTCATTTGTAGTTTTGTAGTACTTAATTCCTGTTCAGCCAATGTACTCAGATGTGGTTTGTAATACTTAAGTTCTGCTTCAGTGATCTGACTGTTTTTGTTTGATTTCTTTCAGTTGTTTCTTTTTTATTTTATCGGGGGGGGTGGGGGGAGTGGCAATAGTAGTAGTATGGATATATTGATCAGCATCAATATCTAATTTTGACTGATTTTTGTGTTTATGATACATCAGTTCAAGTGTTGTTTATACCTTAACTTTTTAACAATTGAAATAAATTCATGGAACTGAAGGAAAATAATTCAACCATAACAAGTGAGAGATAACAGTCCTTAACAGTACTAGAAGTCTGTCTATACAGCACGTTTATAACTGTACCAATAACTAAATAGGGGACGATTGTCATAATTATACCCTAGATAGTCTATAACAAAACAGCATCTGTCAGGTGGAATAACTGCTAAATACAGTTAAGAAGAATTTTCAAACTGTATCTAGGCTTACCTCCTGCACCCCCTTAGACTGCATGCTCCTGACACATTCAGCGGTGCCTAACGGCTCTATTCTTATGGTTCATATTACCCCCACCCCTTATCAAGCCCCACCCTATCCTCATTTTGTCACATGGTACAGAGAATGACAATCATGGCAGTTTCAATTAACAATCTACAGATTCTCAAACAACAAGCAATTTAGTAATAATAAATCTAATAAGAAAAATAACAAGAATCAAGTTCACATCATCTATATGCAGTAGTTGTAAAAATCCTATGCTTAACAAATAGAATAATGTCATTTGCATCATGTGGTGGTTGGTAAAATCTGACTCGCATTCAATAATTTATAAAATATCAATCAACTACTAGATATCTCCTGTGCGTTGCTGTAGATTATAAATTATAGCAAATGATCATCCATTTAATTTACAGATATAATTATAGATTCTTAAATAGTACCAACATCACAAGACAGAGAAATAAGACAACATGGCGGCTTCATTTATCCGCACTCTCACATTTATTTAGATTTAGATTTCAACAATACAAGCATCTTAAAATGCCCTGATACGCAAATGAAGACTTTACACATGTACACAAATCAGGACTTAAGACTTATTTACACTGACAGATACAAATCAGACTAAGCGCCACATCAGCTATTAATCTAACATAACACTGACCGGAAAATAAAAGATATAAAACTAAGAATGCAACTGTACACCACACCTAGTTTATATTCCCACAGTAATAGCATCAATACTATTTTTTACCACTATCTTCCTACAGTGAGAGAGAACTACCATCTAGTAGAGTAAATTTGCCTATCCCTGTGTCTATACTTAACAATTATATCTTTGTTGCTAATGTTAACGTGACCCGACCTTGGGCACTGCTTATGATGATATTTTGGGAGTAAATAACTCACGTGGAGAATGTGCTAGAAACTTGCTGATTAATCTAAACCATTTTTAGGCGGCTAAGTAGTTTTTATTATCCAATGGTTAAGATTTACAAGAATGAGACCAGCCAATGGGCTGAGATTAAAAGTTGTCTGTTGAAAAGAATTTATTTTCTAATCACTTTGAATTTAATGTGGAAGAAGTCCAGTCATGAAAGGTGGCCATTAGATTAATGCTGAGTTAAATGAGAAGTCAATTATATTTACTCATCTCATAATTCGTGCACATTATCAACATACACAAGCAATTGAACCTTGGACATGTGGGTGCAGTGAATGTACATCTGTGAATCACGGGTCATTGATACGTATATATGGTCTCTAGGTCAGCTAGCAAATTCTACTACATCATGACATGGAAACCGAATGAGCAAATATGGGCGTCTCGTAACTGGCTAGTGGTTCCCCCATCCTGCTATTCTCATTTACCTCTCCGCATCCTTCACCATTTAGAGTGACCTACATCTTAATAGATCATAAACACCCGTTGCACCACAGGTACACAACCTAGTTAACAGTAAAATACTTCTCATAAACAATAAAAGAAATATTCATTAATATTCATTAGAAATTAGAAAAAATGTTTTAGTCAATCGACATAATTTGCCTAGAACTCCTCTGACAAAGGGTTAAACAAAATAGTGCCCACAAAGAGTTGAAGAAAACAATGCCCATACAGAGTTAAAATCATTTATATCCACCAACATCATCTATTTAATCTGAGGTCACACTTGACATTTGCCAATATCACAACTTCTAAGTGATTTACCTCCTAGTCTTTGCATTCTAAAGAAATGTACTAGTCCGCACTTTGATCGCACTAGCTTGCACGGTCCTGCACAGATTGCAAAATCGAGTATTTGCCCTAGCTCTGTGTATGTGTATTTGAGAAAGAAAAAGAGAGAGACCAGTTGTTGATTAAAAGGGGAACTTGCAAACTTAACTCATTAGCTACTGACTGCTTCTTACTTAATACATAGTGTTGAACTTTACTGTCAAAAGAAATCATTCACCAAACAGCAAACTCCAGTCGCTAAAGAATTCTTGTACGTTTTGGCGGAGGTGGAGGTTGTGGAATGGGAGGAAAAAAAACATTTTCAGTTCTTAACTCTATGTAGAACTCAGTAGCAGGTTCGCGTCAAACTTGGTCGTATCTAAATATTAGCAATACATTGTGACATCTCTTGAGTAGAGACTGGTCACATTTTCAGCAATAGTCTTAAGGACTTGCTCCCTGCAGCGACGGAGAAAATGTACGTTTTGTGGTGAAAAGCTACCGCGCATTAACACACCAGGGCATCTTGCACGTGGTGAATCAGGTCAGGACCTCGAGTCAGTGCTAAGTCAGCCGTGGCCCGTACAGAGCGAGCACATACTAACTGCACGTGCAGGGTTAATAATTAATACATATTAAATGCAAGTGTAGTAATAATAATTAGTACAATGGTAAATATTGTCCGCCTTAGAGCGAAATGTAGTAAGAACGGTAAGCTTCATAAAAGAGTTTTAGGTACATGTACGTGCACCTGCAAAGTGTTCAAAAACAGAACTGAGCATAAAGAGTTTCTAATTGACATCACTTATCAATAAACATATTATTTTTAAATTAAAATAAATGACTTCAATAAATAACAAGGGTTTGAGGTCTATGAGTACCTTGATCCTGGTACTGTTGTCATGTATTCAAGCAGAAGACAGCGCCATACAAACATACACAGGGTTTGTTTTGCTGAAAGAAACGTCAGTGAACAGTCGTGCATGTGTCAATGGATGTACCGGCCTTTTCTGACGTCATAAGTATTGTGTAAAGACGATACACGTTACTGCTGCAGCAATTTTAAAGAACAAATTTCATCTTCCGTCTCAACCACACGCGCTCTCTCTCACACACACACATACAAACATACATACACACCTCATCTCTCTCACACATATATACACACTTCCCCATATCTCTCTCTCACACACACACATATATATACACACTTCCCAATCTCTCTCTCTCTCTCTGATATAATAAACATTTCCCCATCTCTCTCTATTTCTGTATTTTTCATTTTCTCCACATCTTTCTTTCTCTCTCTCAGTATCTCACTTTTCCATTCTCTCTCACTTTCTCTACCATCTATTTCCTTCTCAGTCTATCTCTCCCTTTTTCTCTCTTCTTTCCCTCTCCTTTTACTTGCTTCTTTTCACTGGCTCCTAAACCAAAAATAGCTTATATTTCTCTCTCCTTCTGTGTGGGTGTATATATGTGTGTGTGTATATGTGTACATGCGTGTGTGTGTGTGTGTGTGTGTGTGTGTGTGTGTGTGTGTGTGTGTGTGTGTGTGTGTGTGTGCCAGTTCTGATGTGTTTCTCCATCTCTGTCTTGTTCTTTTTTCTTCGCTCTTTCAAAAGCACACATGCATACACATTTTCTCTCTCCCCCACTTTCAAATTAAACATTTTTTTATTAAATTAATTAAATTAGTAAATTGCCTCAAACAAATATACACAAACACATACATTGTAGTGCATCCATTCGAAAAATGCACAGTATTAAATTTCAGCCCTAAAGAGAGAGGGGAAAGGAAGAATTTTTCCTAATAATAAGCACTGATCAGTCAGAGCTAGTCCAGGGGAAACCCACCATAAAATCAAAAACATTTTCGCTCTGACCAACTGCCACTAGACCATGATGAATGGCAGTGAACCCAGGTAAAACCCAAGATAGAGTATAAATGAATTTAGTGACAACCATAAGCCAAAATAAAATATATAGACAGGAGTAACACAAAGATGCTACTTCCAGTTTGGCCATTTCATGAGGAAGGGAATGTCCATTAACTATGTCACAGTTAAAAGAAATAGATAGTCAAAACACTTGACTAAGAAAAAGATAGGAGGAAAGTACTTACCCTCTTCCACATTCTATAAAGAGATAAACTCAACAGAGGGTTTTACTGGTTTGCATTTGGTTCACTTGGAGCTGATCTAAAGTGACATACTTTCCTGGAAGTGGATCAAGGGAGGCCATTCTGTCCTGAAAGATTGTGGATGAAAAAACAAGAGTTAAGTGTTGCATCACAGTTTAACTCTTGAGATGGAATGTTCTTAGGAAAAAATCGGTAAGATGTGTGGGATATCAAAGTGGAATCCCATTCATACTAACTTATGTGTTGTGGCCATTAATCCAAATAGGACTCATACCCTGAAGATCGATTCATCAAAATCAGGAATACTTAGTGTCTAGAGAACTACTGTTAGATGCAGAACATTCTTGCAGTAAAGTTAGCTATTCCTGTGTGATCACATTGGGCTGTGTCCCCCAAAATTAACTTCACTTTTCTTTTATTGTATTTATATAATTGTTGTTCCATAAGGTTTCTTATTTTTACTTTTACTCATCTAATTATTAATTCTTTATCACTTCATATTTATGTATTGTAATTCTGTAATGTTCGTACTGTTTCTGTTGTGTTACACCAGGTAGCCAGATTAGCAAGCTATTCAGTACCCAGCATGCAAAACCAGCATTGTCTGTGTGTCCATCACCTATTCATATTTTACCATTGGGGAGCTTTCTTAAACTGGGATAGCGATGGCACTAGGGCATGGCATATACACACATACAATACTCAGTGTATTAAAATTGATTACACCTATTGAAAATGAAAGATTGCAGAGTACATCAATGGGTTTACAAAATAATTTTAGACAAGTAATGCTAGATTGAAGTGTTAGGCTACTAATGTTAAAGACATACAGACTTGGATTTTGGTCATATCTGGTTATACCTAGTTTATCTGGCTCGTTCAGTGTGTCTCTGGAATGTAAGTGTGTTCTTGTTCATTGAAACAACAGTTAATAGGACACGTTTATGTGTTCATTGAAACAAGATTAATAGGACAGGTTTATGTGCAGTGAAACAAGGGTTAATAGGAAAATTTATGCATTCATTGGAACAAGGGTTAATAGTATATGTTTATGTGCAGTGAAACAAGGTTTAATAGGACGTTTATGCATTCATTGGAACAAGGGTTAATAGGACAAGTTTACATGCATTGAAACAAGGCTTAATAGGACATGTTTATGCATTTTTTGGAACAAGGGTTAATAGGACAAGTTTATTGTGCATAGAACAAATATCAGCAAACAAGTTTGTGTGTAGTGAAAAGTTGGTGTATGAGTTTATGTGCAGTGAAACAAGTTATAGTAGATCAGTTAATGTGGTTTAAAACAAAGGTTAGAAGACGAGTTTATATGCAAAAAAACAAGTTATAGTATGTCAGCTAAAGTCAGATGTTCTGGAATTCAGGTCAGCTGACCCATTGAACATGCTGTCCTCATAAAATCATACTGAGCATTTCACCACATGATGACACTTATTTACTGTTCTGTTAACTCCACTGATATTATCTAATTACTCGACTTAAAGCTAAACACTACTTTGCTTGCATTATGTAAAGAAAAGCCATATTTGTGTATATATACCCTACTTTTCTTCAAGAATAATTTAACTTGTCACATATGCGAGAGGAATGTACATAATAATTGTATGTTGTTATTTTGATATTTCTCTGTTTAACTTAGTTCGTTGTTATCATTACTATTTTGCATTTATAGGTACATAAATTCTGTTGTAACTTCGTATGTTGAATAATTATAAGTACTTACCATATTTCCTCTATTAAAATTATTGAACCTAGTATTTTTTACCAACTCCTTTATGAGTAGCTATTTTTATCATTCGGTGTTAGTGTGGATTTTAATTCAATTTTCAATTCAACTCCAATTTTATTCTTAGGCGGGGGATGATGTCACATAATGGCATTATGTAGCACACATCCACCCTCCTCTAAATATAGATTACAGTCAAAACTAGCTCTAGGACAGTTGAACCTTATCCCCAGTTCAGAGTAACAAGTCACTTTCAACAGACCATTCAGACCACATATCAAATGCCTGCAACAAATGTACCGAAACCTACCAGTATATTGGCAGTTCAAAACAGTTGACCATTATAGTAATAAGTGCTTTGTCTCCTGGCATTAATAATCTATAATCATACTGAGTAGCAGCTACAATCCCTTATTACTGATTACCATCACAGAAGGAAACCATCCTTTCTATATATTATTGCCAAAGGTATGTGGTTTTACTTATATATCCAAATATTATATCCATGTCATTATTATCCTTAACAATATTTCATATTTGCTAAACATTTCACTTTTGATATTGGACTGTATAATGACCATGTACATAAGAGTGTTCAGTCTGAGAACAAACGTGAACAAATATTTAGCTGTGTGTATATTACTGGCAGATCAGCACCTTTTTCTTATGTGCTGACTTGCAACAAATGCTGAGCCACATAGCAAAACCAGACTAGAATGACCTTGGGTGAGAGACAGTTCAATGGATCACACGTGCATCCACTACAGTACCAAGACCCTAGACTCAATGTCAGGTGCATCATGAGTTAAGTGACTAAAAATCCAGCAGCTGAACAGCTTCTCTCTTATTTATCACAGAGTTCAGAATTCTCATATAAAACTCACTTATCAGTTCACTCATAAGAACAAGACTCAAATAACACAAAAGTGTCATACGACTCGAATAAATTTTCTCTTACCACACTACACAATGATATATATTTATGAATTTGACTATAACTGTCAAACTATTCTTTATATGTAACCATGCTGTCTTATTTTATTTCTTGTTAAATACATTTAAATATTGATACTTAACCACTCGTGTTGGCGTGACTCACTTATATGTTGTAGTCTGTCACTTGTTTTAATTACTGTACCTGGCTGAACCTATCGGAGGGGGGCGGGGGGGGGGCTCAGAGCTATCTTCTAGGCTTTCATTCTTCTTTTCTACATTGTTCTATCTTCCTTCTTTCCAACACGTGGCCATCCAGAAGGTATGTTTTGGGGAATTAGCCTAAGGTTACGGGCGGCCTCGGATGGTGGAGATTTAGCATCTTGCCCATCTCCCAGCAAAACGTCACAGATTAGTAGATGAGTTAATGTGATTTGAAACAAAGGTTAGTAATCAAGTTAATGTGATTTGAAACAAGATAGTAAACAAATTACTGAGATTTGAAACAAAGGTTAGTAAACGAATTAATTTGGTTTGAAATCAAGGTTTGTAAACAAGTTAATGTGATTTGAAACAAGATAGTAAACAAATTACTGTGATTTGAAACAAAGGTTAGTAAACGAATGAATGTGCTTTGAAACAGATTTTAGTAATAAACAAATTGATGTAGTTTCAAACAAAGTTTAGTAAATGAGTTAATGTTATTTGAAACATCTGTTAGTAAACAAATTAATGTGATTTGAAACAAAAGTTAATAAATAAATTAATGTGATGAGGTATTGTGATTTGAAGCAAAGATTAGTAAATGAGTTTGTGTGCACTGACACAAAGTTTAGTAGATGAGTTGATGTGCATTGAAACAAAGGTAAATAGACACGTTCATGTGCACTGAAGCTAAAGTTAGTAGATGAGTTGATGTGCATTGAAATAAGTATTAGTAGACAAGTTCATGTGCATTGAAACAAAGGTGAGTAGAAGAGTTCATGTGCATTGAAACAAAGGTTAGTAAATGAGTTTATGTGCATTGAAAGAATGAATAGTAGATGGGTTAATGTACAATGAAACAAAGGTTGGTAGACGAGTTTATGTGCATTGAAGCAAAGGTTGGTAGACAAGTTTATGGTGCATTGAAACAAAGGTTGGTAGACGAGTTTATGTGAATTGAAGCAAAGGGTGGTAGACGAGTTTATGTGCATTGAAGCAAAGGTTAGTAGATGCGTTGATGTGCATTGAAACAATTGTTAGTAGACAAGTTCATGTGCATTGAAACAACGGTTAGTAGAAGGCAAGTTAATGCAGAACTGGATAATGGTCATTGATGAACAGTAGCAAGTGTGAATTGCATCAAAGATTTAAGTATTATTTAGAACTAGTCAGTTTTTTTAATCTTATTCAAATTATATCCTTAGAGAAAGACACAAGTTAAAGTGAAGCTTCGTAATTCCCCTGTAAATTTCAGTTTATCTAAATTGCATACAAATTAAGTAACTTTGGTGTGTGGTTTTGCTGCAATGATAAAATAAAGATGAATAACATTTCGGTCGTAAATGTCAGTTTAATAGATCAATTACAGATAAATATATTTCAGAATATTACACATCTACTTCTAACCAGCTTGTAACACAAAACGTTCCAATGCATATAACAGAGATAGCTCTATTGCATGTAAAAAGAAAAGTTATATTGCATAAGACAGAAAGTTCTGTTGCATGCAACATGGAAAGTGCAAATGGGGGCTCGCCAATGACATAATAATTGATGACAAGACGGTCACGCACAATTTTATTTTTTATTTATTTTTAGGAATAGATCCCTGTTGCTGGAATTGGAGTTTATGTGTGGGGCGGAAGTAGAAGGACTTAACAACTGACATGAGTAATTCAGCTAGTGCCTTTACTTCGGACAAGTAACACCTGGGTAAAGGAGGTAATTAGATATTACATATCCAGGGCTTGACTCCAGACGGCAAAGACGAAAAACCCGTCGAGGGTGATTGTTTATTAATAATTGAAGAGAATGATTATTAATAGGCATGTATATAAAATATTTGTTACATAAGAAACAATTAAACCCTTTCACACTATCTATCTCTATTATATTTCTATGTGCCTGTCTATCTGTCTCTCTCCCTCTCTGTTATAGTTCTATGTGTCTGTCTATCTACCTCTATTTCCATTTCTGTCTGTCTATCTATCTCTGTTATATTTCTATGTGTCTAGTCTCTCTCTCTCTCTCTCTCTCTCTGTTATATTTCTGTGTCTATCTATCTCTGTTATATTTCTATGGCTATTTCTATTATCTGTCTATCTCTCTCAATCTCTGTTATATTTCTATGTCCTGACTGTTTATCCATCTCTCTCTTTTATATTTCTGTCTGTCTATCTGTCGTTGACTCCCCAAATCTCAGTCATTATTTATTTTAACATTAAGCCATCTTTCCACAGTCTTGTCTGACGTCAGTCTCCGTTTTCTCTCAGTGCATGATTCGGCTGGAAGACAAATATATATATATTATGTTCACTCCTTCCAGACTACATCCAGGATCAGTGTCGACGTCGGATTTTTAAAATAGTTCATTTGTGAGGGGATGTGGACTTTCTCTTTCCTTGCACCCCGCTAAACCCCTTCCCCACCCTACATTCCCACTCTGCACACTTCACCACTACTACCTCTACCATGCCACGATCGCTCGGAAATTAGGAAGTGATAGGACTAAAAGTAAGCTTGCGTGTTTTTGCAGTTGTTTGTAAACACGACTTGACGTGGCCTGCTTCTTGTCTTGTTAATAGGCCGATCGCCTGACGCTCGGGTCTCCTCGGGAATGCTCGGGTCACGTCGCCGATGTTCAGGTTTTGCATCAAACTCCCTAATCCTACACATCCTTCCACCTCTCCTCCACCCACCAACCACCACCCACCCCCGCCCCGTTAAATACGGGGATTTTTCTGCGCTTCCTTTTACATAGTCATAAATTATGGCTTTGATGAGTAACTTAGATGTCTGCAGTGATGATATTGACGAGTGTGTTAGATGTCTGCATTGATGTACTGACAAGTGTGTTAAATGTGTGTTAGATGTCTGCAATGTATTGACAATGTGTTAGATGTCTGCAGCGATGTAGTGATGAATGGACTACCGGCGCCGTCCGCGAAATCAGCGCAAGCGTTCGGAAGTAGCATTCATCAGATATTATTCGTTAATAATAATGAGCAGTTCAGCCGTTTGCTATTATGACATTGTTGAACTACAAAGCTATCTGTTGTCACAACAGGTCGAAACAATGACGACTGTGTGGACTGTACCCTGGAGGTCAGTGATCTCTCCCGCGTGTCCATGGTGTGGCTTGCTTGCTGGCCATGAAGTTAGAAGTTTGAGTAATATAGGAAGACGTGGTTGTTTGTTTGTTTTTTTAAGGATTCCATTATAAAAGCAGTCTAAAATCCCTGGTGGGACCTTTTTCACCCCCTTCCGCCAGCCCTCCCGCCCTCCACCTCGGAACGCAATGTGAGGCTGTAGGGTCCAACAGGGACACTTCAGATCAGATAACGTCTGATGAAGGAAATAATCAACGCAAACTCCAGTGGTGACTTTAAACTGCTATCAATTCCCCACACATACACTCCTCTAACACCCAGGCCTACCAGCATTGAATTCTAGACCGCATACACACTGTACAGTAAAGTGTTTCATTCTTGGCAAATAGATACTTCTTTATTCAATATTTGAAATTTTAAACTTAAAAGTTGTGAAAGAACATTTATTAAGTACTGAGGTTAAGTCTACACTTATCAACAGTACTGAGGTTAGTTCTGCACTCATCATCATTAATAAGGTTAGGTTTACACTCATACCAGTACTGAGGTCAGGTTACACTCATCATCAGTACCGAGGTTAGGTCTACACTCATCATCAGTACTGAGGTTAGGTCTACACTCATCATCAGTACTGAGATTAGGTCTACACTCATCATCAGTACTGAGGTTAGGTCTACCATCATCATCAGTACTGAGGTTAGGTCTTCACTCATCATTATTTACTTTTAATAATATTTCATTCACTAGTATAGCAAATACACCATTATTGTTTTAAGAAATATCCTTTATGCTGGTGCATTATTTTACTTTAGTCCAATCCTTCCTGTCTTAGTTGCAACAACTGTTAGACTCGCACTTTTTTCATTCTTTTCTTTTCTTTTCTTTTTTTCTTTTTTTTTTTTTTTTGGGGGGGCGGGGGTATTTTACTGATTTTTTGCAGCACCTGGTCAACTGTATTTCAGTTCACCATTAATATTTCCTCATTTGTGGTGAATGATTTAAGATTAAGAATTGCTTTAAATCACCATATCGTTTCAAGATCACACACGGGTTATATCATTTGATTTATTGGCTTACTAATCAGCACACAAGACAATACATGGCTGATAGTTAAAACCACTCTCTTATTATTGACATAATAAATATACTTGAACTTAATGCTTTCGCTTTGCCTTAATTTCAAATACAGATTGTAATATTTCTAGGTCCTATTCTTCTCGCTTGACGCACAATGCAAAATTAACGGGAGATAAGAACGGTTTGTTTTTTAAAATGTGCAAGAAATCTACACATAGCGCACAATGCAAAATGAATGCATTTTTATTGATTGATTTCTGCTGAATATACACTTCCATCGTTTGTTGATTTAGAGAACGATACGATTAATGATCTTTCGAGAGATAAAGCTCCAATACAATATAATATCTATTAAGGAGCAATAGTAGTCTTTTTAATCTAAGGGAGATAATACATTTGTTTAAAAACTTTATAAGTAATCTAGAGTTATCTCAAAATACAAGCGATTAGCAGGCGTAAACAAAAAGTAATCGTTGCGTTCTTAAAATTAAACATAACTTTATTTCCTTTTCTTTAACAAAAATATTTTCTATGAACTTTCAATATTAGACTGTGGAGCCATGAAATATTTTTGCTAATTAGTGTGGATGTTGCCAGGTATTACGAGTAAGTTTTGTTTGCTAATTGGGATGCATGCTTAGGGTCTACTTTGTGTGCGAGTACATGAATGCATGGCGCCCGCGACGAGGTGTGACAAGTTGTGCAGATGTATGCTGTTTCATCTAACTACTCTTGTCATTTATTACCTTCTGTAAAATTATTCAAAGCAAAGCTGATGTTGAGGATGTCTCTTGTATACTTCCCAAATATAAAGAAAATGCAATGTGACAGTATTTTTAACCCTTCACCACTGGTATCTACATCCAAAAACCTCTGAAGCAGAGTAAGAAGAGAAGTAAACATGGAGAATATGGACCTTCAGATGATACTGTTCTAAAATCTTGCGCAAGAGATGATAATTTGGGGAATCTTTTTGACCGAAAAGGTTCCTGCCTTGAAGAATGTATAGAATACAAAATATAATCTTATTTCGACTCCGCTTATCTATGTGAAGCCATGTTTTCAACGATAAATACAATATATGCAAAATACAGATCTTGTCCGATTTGTTAACAATTGTTTACTAATCGGAATATCTTTTTACTCTTCCAAGTGCGATGAAATACAGTACCAAAAATCAAATATGACAGAAATACAGAAAAGCACTTCAATTAATAATACCCCTGATCTCCATTCAGTGTTAATGTGCGTATGATTAAAACGTTTGTTTATATTTTTCATATTTGCTTATTGAAACCCATATATTGAGTGACACTAAAAGAATACTTTAATTAACCATAACTGGTTATCTATGTTAAAGTAAGAATATACTTTAAAAAATAAATGAGAACAGTTTGATAGCATTTCTTTGTTTAAAACTACTTAATTTGTCGTTTATCCATTAAGTAATTTATCGTCCAGCGTAGATTTTTAAAGAGCAGATTCACACAGGAATAGTTAATGACTAATTGCCGAATAATTTAATGAAAACCTATTTTCATTTAACGTAAATTCTCTCTTTCATGTTGTACATTCATAGATTATTTATCACTACATTACGATGTTTTGCATTTGATATAATGTCCGATATAAAACAAGCTTTGGCATCCGACATACTCTTCTAAAATGTTAATGTGCTCTTGGCCACAGAAAGGCTGGAGACCATTGCACTAAAGCAAATACTTCCTGACATGAACGTTAACCACTATTTTTTTTAATTCATTGCACCCAAGGGAGCTAACAACAGTTCAGTAATATGGCGCTAGGGAAGTCCTAATTTATGAAAGAAAACAAGGGGAATAAATATGCATTCTCACTGTTCAGTACTGGTTAAAATGATAATGCGCCTTTTTGACAAGCAGTAGTCTGTCTCAAATAGTAGGATCGGGTTTCTTTTACTTGTATGTAGGATATAATATAAACCAGTTTATCGTGTGGGGTTCTTTTTTAACTTAATAGTCTTTATTTCTTTTAATTATGTATTTTACATTCGTCTGCCATTTTTTTTTTTTTGTACTTTCGAATGTTAGTGAATCCAAATGCAAAAGTCTTATTGCGAGGGTGTGTGTGTGTGTGATTTAATGACTCACAAAGATTTCCAGTTTTTGCATGCAAAACCCTACACTCCCAGTAATACACGTACATACATTCCACTCCAGGTAATACACGTACGTACATGCATTCCACTCCAGATAATATAAGCACATACATTCCACTCCCTATCATACACATACATATATTTCACACTCCCTATAAAACACAGTATATTAATTTCACTCCATATAACTCATATATATTCCAAAAATCTTATGCTGACAATTTCGCACGCGAATATCTGCACTCATACTCATAGATGTAGAGATATATGCCAGAAATCTTGCGATAACAGTGTATATTGTACGCCAGAAACCTTGTACTGATAACGCCATGCGCTCTCTAGACAGCACTGCAGTACAGACTTAAATGTGCTGATGTGAACTACTTGACAAAACCACTAACAGATACTTGGCTTGCTCTCGAAATTATTTTCCATACAAGGCCAGTGGTAAAACTCCATTTATAGACACGAAATTGTTGATGTTTTCCTCCGGCCGTTTCTTCTCCCTAGCTTACACAACTAACTCACCGATCTGTGATGTAAATTTACCTTGAGCTGTGACATCGGAAAGCTGTATCAGAGAGAGAGAGAGAGAAAGTGTGTGTGTGTGTGTGTGTGTGTGTGTGTGTGTGTGTGTGTGTGTGTGTGTGTGTGTGTGTGTGTGTGTGTGTGTGTGTGTGTTTGTGACTGTATGAAGGGGTAATCTCCCGACCTTTAATTTATCTTTTAATTCTCGTGGCACAAAACACATACCGTAAAGCAACAGGCAACTGTCTTTAAAAAAAACTGCCTAGGAAAACATGTATAGTATTTTAGTACCTTTTCTTCCCAATCCACACACAATATAACAAAGTCACACAACAAACTTCAAGTCACATATACTTAGACCCGCCTTCGTGACATTTATATCACTGTCACGTGATACGAAAATTCTCCAGAGTAAGTCTTAAGGCGTCCACATACGGTTAAACATTTTAAATTATAAGACTCTTATACGTGACATGTCTTACCATGTCTTACGAAAACAGCTCTATGACATGTCTTATGTGACTGTCTTACGGTTTGGAAACTGTTCTGTTTTCCTAAGACAGTCATAATAAGGTCCAAATGTCAGAGCCAATAGTAATGTTTCAATCACGCGACGCTAAAAGTACAAAAATAAAATTAGTGTTGACCGGCCTTGCACGCGAGCGCACACCGTGACGCTAGCCTGGACTGACGATAAGTTAATGAAATGGAAGCCACTGTGAAGGCGAGATAAAGGGATATGGTAATATGCGGAAACATATTTGGACTTAGAAGGATGAAGAATATGAGAAAGAGGTTGAGCATATACACCATACTGATCCCTGCATGAAATCCATGCTCTGACCACAACAAGAAATTTTTCCGTTTTTTGGCCGTCTGTGACTCTACACTTTCAGCCAATGCAGCTTGTTTTGTTCGGGGTTTGTATATGACCCTGTTATAGTATTAGTTATCGAGATTTTAATATTTGTAGTTAAATATCAATGCTAATAGCAGCCCCACGGGCCGAGACCTAGCTTACTCCTTCTATCAATGTGTTAACTCCTGTTGCAATAATCCAGTGGAGCAATAATTCAACTTAATACAATGACGAGCAGACAGTTAACTCCTATTACAAAAATGGAGCAATAATTCAACTTAATAATACAATGACGAGCAGACAGTTAACTCCTGTTACAAAAATGGAGCAATAATTCAACTTAACACAATGACGAGCAGACTAGTTAACTCCCTGTTACAATAATCCAGTGGGGCAATAATTCAGCTTAACACAATGACGAGCAGACTAGTTAACTCCTGTTACAATAATCCAGTGGGGCAATAATTCAGCTTAACACAATGACGAGCAGACTAGTAATGTTGCCTTCAGGATCAAAAAAAAAATATCTTCTCTTAATTTACTTAACAACCGATCACCCAATCAAAAAAAAATATCTTCTCTTAATTTACTTAACAACCGATCACCCAATACTCGACTCGCTCCAATCAATCCCAATTATCGGTCGTTCAAAGGATTAACCAAGATGTGTAGGAAGAGAAAATAATTTAATAATAAAAATAACAAAATGAAGTTTACAAGTTATAAGAAGTGAAAACGAACACGCACTATTCCCATTCAGTTTCAATTGTCATTTTGTGCACAAGGGGTTCTCTCACATCTCCCCTCAGAAGCCGCATTAGATTTTTTATCGTGAGATAGTCTCGGTCTTGGGTTGCTTCTGGAGGACTTCTCTCCTCACTCGATTCTGGAGAGGGGGGAGGACAGATGTTGTATTGGTGGAGGTATATGTAGTATGTCTTTGTGAAGTCGTATTTTTTGTTGTTGTTGTTTTGTTTGTTTTTTTTTTGGGGGGGATTGTAATAGTTCCTGTCGAATGTAGTAGCATATAGTTGTATTTCTTGGGTCTGGTGATTGTAGCGTTGGGAATTGTTGATGTAGATTTCCTGTTTTCTGTAGACTGTGGGTGTCCGTATATGTTATTGGTTGGCTGTGTGGCGTTGGTGTCCGTATATGTTGCTGGTTGGCTGTGTGGCGTTGGTGTCCGTATATGTTGCTGGTTGGTTGTGTGGCGTTGCGTTGTGGAAGTAGTTGCGTAGCGCGCTCGTCCATTGCGAAAGCAAGTCTGGTCGGCAAAGGCGGGCTGTAGTTCGGAAATCCGTGGACTAAAGTACTGTTGTGTGTTGTTGCCACCATTCTTGTTGTGGGGAGTGGGGGTGTTTTACAGATCCCAGGCTAGTAGCACGCAATGTCTGTACTTAGTGTGTATGTACTCCCGGGATGTTCAACCCCCTGTCCTCCTCACCAGTGGTGTTGTCGTTGTTGCTGTTGGTGCTGACGTTGTGATTGTCCCCGGTGTCCGTTGGGATGACTGAAGGTGGGCGCTGGAGGCCAGTAAAGGTGGTCGAGCAATAGTTGTATCATGTCTGCAATGGAATGATTAAAGTACCTCCACTGCATGTACTGCCTTTCACTGGGTCGCCATTGTTGTCGTTGATGTCGGCGGCGGTTTTGTTGATGTTGTCGTGACTGCTGTTGTTGATTCTGTTGTTGTCGCTGTTGTATTCTGAACTGTTGTGGTGGGTGTCGTCTTTTTCTTTTCTGGCCTTGTTCTGTTGTTGTAGCCTGGCGTTCCGTTGATATGTTTGTTGGTGCTGCTGTTTCCGTTGATGCTGCTCGTGGTGGGGTGGCTGGCAAAGGTGAAAGTAGTAGAGCACTTGGCACCCTGGTGAGCTCTTCAAGAGTGGTGTCAACTTCTTCACTTTCTCTTGCTGTATTTTTTTCATTTTTCTGCACTTCTTTGGTACCTCTACTTTTCGGGCGCCGCCATTCTGCGTCTACACAAGAGCGACGACAATATTTATATTTTGTTCAAGCAAATGAAAGAATTCTTAAGTCTCAGCCAAAAATGAGCAAAACTGCCCAAACAAGATAGATTCGGTCTGTTACAGTAGAAATTAGACAGTGAAGTTAATAGAAGTTCATTATAACTCAGAATATCTAACTTACTATCGCAGATGTCAGGTATATATACTTGTCTGTGTTCTCGAAGCTTCTACTCACGAATATTCTACTCTGGAGTCGACGGGAACTCGCGACACACTAACTCACAGAAAGCTTCGTTTGTGGATTTTTCTCGTACACGCGTTCTAGTAGGATAACATTGAACTATGTAGTGTGCACGCTCTAGTGGGATAACATTGAACTAAGTGGTCTATGTAGTGTGCACGTTGGCCGCTAGATGGAGATGACCATCACTACTTAACACTATACATTTACTCATACGTAGGTTGGACCGAAATTTTTTACAAACTGACAGCTGACAGAAGATGAGCTTTTAAGAGACAAACTGTAATGTGAGTCTGATGTCTATGGTTTATGTACTTTAATTTGTTAATGGGTACATTACGTTAATACAGTATTTTCTTTATAGTCTGTGGTGGAGTAAATTTGCCTATCCCTATTTCTAAATTTAATTATTATATAAATTGTAAAGGTCAAAGTGACCCAACCTTGAGCACTGTTTATTTTAAGTGTCAGAGTTGGAAGTAAACAACTCATGTGGATAATGTGCTAGGAAATTGCTGATGCAATCCAAACCAGTTCTAACTGGATGAGTAGTATTTTGAATAATAGTCTCATACTTGTTCATAACAAATTCATCCAATGGGAATGGACTGAAAGTTATTTTATTAAAGAAAATCTATATCCTAATCACGTTGAATTTAAGTTTGAGACCCCTGCTCTAGTCAGTCTAGTGTAATAAGTTTGAGAAAGGCTGCTTTAGTTCGTGAACGCACTAGCAAACAGCCCAACAATCTCGCTAGTAGATAATTTATCTATACATATAAGTCTATAAGACAAAACATTGCTTTTCTTCAGCCCTGGACAAACCCACGAGACCTTTCTATGGGGTTTTTCGATGCTTCCTGCAGCAGTAACCAGAAGGCCAAATATTTTTCTGTCTCGCTCCCTCTCTCACAGAGTCTGGTTTTCATCAGAAAGATCCCTGTTTTCAGTCAGGCAAAATGATACTCTAGAACTAATTATACATACAAATTGACTGCATGGTTGACAGCAAATCTTTATTCCGGCCTGACAAAAGGATATTGTAGATCCAGTTAAACATACACGGCAAACTGACATGTTTGGTGGCATAAACTGGACATTATGTCTTCGGGGTGGTGACGGCCACAAATATAACAGTACAAACTCGATTCTTGATGGGAGTAAAAACTGAAGGATATTTTACTGTTAACTGTTCCTAAGCTCAAGAGGTGAACTAAGAGACCGATAATGCAGTACTTCCGCGTGCATCAAAAAGAGTTGTCTCCCTATATTAATGCTAACTGTCTGCTATTTAATTTCAGGTTTTGTTTTTAAATCAGTTTATATTAAAAATCTAAAGCTGTATAGAACCTCTCGAGTTATGTCATTTCAGATCGGAGGAAACAAGCAACCAAAACTGCTAACAGTGCCATAATTGTCTGGTAATTTCGATTATTTCTTCCGGACTTACGGTATCACTTATCTTTCAGTCATTTGATTTGTAAGTGTAACTTGAGTAACAGTTTGGGTTTAAAATAGAAATAACAATGCGATGAGTGTAACCCAGTTACACGGAGTGCTCATCTATCATTTAACTGAAGATCACTGAATTGGGTTGTTTTTAATTTTAAACTATAAACGACATATAAACCGAGCCTAATTGAATACACTTAACAGTCTTTTTTACATAGATTATTTTTCACGCGCTCTAAATAATTCCATCGGTTCGTATGGAATAAACGTGCATATACATTTTTTGTGTGTCTCACTCTGAAGATACAATAAAACAGATATAAACGCTAACAGAGTAATATGCCTGTATCCTTCTCATAATATATAGGGATTAACTACTCGGCCCCTTATATTTTTTATAAAGATTTTGAAAGGGTCACTATCAATTAGCAGACTTTATTATTTTTTAAAATTTTTAGTAGGGTCATATCAGAGAATAGTATTGTAGCTGTTCGCCCTATTGTAAAGAATTCTGATTATATATTTTAATCAAAGGCAGTCATTTTGTGTATTTTTTATTAATCTGAAGAGTTAGTTCCCTTCCTTTATCATTCGCTAGTTGGATGCGTTCCGGGTACACGACATTAATGACCATAGTTCTTAACGAGCAGCGTTGTAAAGCGTTAAAATACGTTAATTAGGATTTTTTCTATACGGTAAGAATGTTTTTATACAATGCAGATGAATGCATATAAGTTAGCTACAATTTAAAAGTTATAAACTTCGTTAAATATTGTAACAGTATCATTTAAAAAGTAAAAAGTTTTTACTAAGTACTAGATGTGTTTATGTACACTTGAACGCGACTTCTGGCCGCATTCATGAGGCATATAGTTTGTTTGGTGATTCGGCAGATGATGTCGCATTCGTATTCTCAGTAGAATTTAGATAACATAATTTTACCTGAAAAATAATTATATATTTTATGTTAGACGATGGTAGTTTTGATTTATAATACCAACTTGATCTGTCGTTAGATCAAGATGGCGGCAAGTTAGCTGTGCAAGGTCAGCAACTCATGCCTACTTTTTGAACTAATGGTCCACTGCACGCAACCTCTGTAGCACACTTGTGCAAAATTATATTGACAATTTAATTGCAAATACATTGTATTTCATACCATACAAATATATTTAATCTCTATGCAGTATTTATTTTATTTATTCTTACATTTAAATTTAATCTTAGCGAATTTTAGACAAATAGGCCTACAGAATTAGTGGTAATAATTAATACAATTTAATGCAATTACAAACCAATAATAAAGAATTTTGACTTAAAAATAAACTGGAAAAATATCATTTTTTGCAATTTACGATGTAATTGTTTGTCTGTAGTTGAAGTAACTGATAGTTTTAATTTTAATAATTGTAGACAGATTTTTCCTACTATCCTAGGGAAATGGGAGAATGAATTTATTGATTATGAATATAATTATAATTGATATAATTGCTTGTGTGTGGTTGAATTAACTGATGTAATTTTAATTTTAACAATTGTAGACAGATTTTACAGATACTAGGGAGATGGGAGAATTAATTGATTGATATAAACCATTATCAGTCCATAAGAATAAGAAAGTTCAAAACGATTTAAAAGTATACAATTCAAAAGCAACTGGAGTCGACATTTTGAGAACAGTACATTTATTAATACTATAATAGTATTGATATGTGAACACTAAAATAACCCACTGATGAATGATAAAGTTACTCTAAATGGAGAACAGCTCTGTTCCAATATGTTTATCATACTCATACATCAAGGAGGCTTACTCATTTCATTATTCTTTTGTCAGGTTATTAATAGGCTATAAATGTTTCATTAAGAAATTGTCAACATGTTGTCTTGCTTAAAAAAAAGGAATTCTACAAATCTTTTTCACTAAAAATACTGGTCAAGATTAATCCAGTGCTTTCTGGTCTATGATT
The DNA here is from genome assembly GCA_028829895.1 of Sinotaia quadrata. NCBI lineage: Eukaryota > Metazoa > Mollusca > Gastropoda > Architaenioglossa > Viviparidae > Sinotaia > Sinotaia quadrata. Next base: position 69,220,351 of record CM054181.1, read on the forward strand.
CAATGACAATCCTACTCCTGAAAGAATCATCACTCAACATCAGTGCACAACAGAAAATTATGCACTTATTATTCACTAGCTTCTGATATATAATAAATATAATGAGTTCATCAGCAAATATTTAAAACATTTCAGTAATTTCTTAATATTGTATTTTAAAAAATATGTCTTTGAGTTTGATACTTCTTTGGTATTGAAAACAGTCGTTTAAAATAACTTGATAGAAACGAACAGGAACAAATGAAATATAAACAAATTAGCTTTATAGTAAATATATCACTTCTAGTTCTACTAGCATTTTGTCTCCATTTTGAAATGTTGCATTCAAAAAAGGGTATATTGATTTATGCTACAAGAAATGGTGTAGATGTTTTTTAAAATATGAGCTCAGGAACAATGATTTGAGGAACATTGGAATAGATCTTAATTAGGCAGGAATTTCTTCTAAATGGTTAAAGTATGACTTGAACTGAAGTAGTTCAAAACTGGTGTGACAACAACTTGCTACCACTTAATCACTAATGACCAAACATTTAAGTTCAGACACTTTAGAACGGCAATTCTTGGCAAGCGTTGATCATTCTACTCTATATGCCATAACCATGCCAGGAACTAAAATACATGCCATTGCCTTAAAAATGTATGTTATCTTGCCTTAGGATAACAGTTTGTCACTATTATTGATCTGTATAGTATACATAATGAACTAAAGAAACATATAATCAATAAAAAAAAAACTTCAAGGGATCTTATCTGCATCACATTTGTTGATTGTAGCATAATTCTTTATTTAGGTTAATTTGTTGATTTAGCATAACTTTAGTGCAAATGAATGTGTTGTTTTAGCATAACTTTAATGTAAGATAATTTGCTGATTTAGCATAACTTTAATATAGAATAATTCGCTGATTTAGCATAACTTTGATGTAGGATAATTTGTTGATTTAGCAAAACTTTAATGTGGGATAATTTGCTGGTGTATTATAACTCTTAATGTAGATTACTGATTAGTCAATAATTTTGCATAATTCTTAATTAGGTTAACATAATTCTTAATATAAGTTGGATGATTTAGCACACAACTATTAATGTAGACTAATTTGCTAATTTGGCATAATTCTTATTGTAGGATAATTTGCTGATTTTACCTAATAATATAGGTTATTTTCAAGTGTACAGCTTTTTCTGGAGCTTAATTAAAATAGGTTAATCTCATTTAGCATGAAAATCCATAAAGGAAATGAATTGGATTTTTTGACTGGTAATTTTTGACATTGTGATTAAATATTCAGTCATAGTTTTTGGCATCACATGACACTGTAGCAGCAGTAATCCTGCTGCACTGAACTTGGAAAACATTTTTTTTTAAAACTGTGTTGTTAAAGTAATGATAATTAGACCAAGTTACTTTTTAAAGTATCAAGCACAGAAATGTAATTTTTGCAATTTTTATCTCAAAAGTTGTTAAAAGCTATTATTATTTATTATAAAGGTGATAATTGAATGATCTGTATATTATTTTAATTACAGAATAGGATTGTAATATGTAGTATGATTGACTTGAGCTGTAATTGTGTTATGGATTTTCTGTGTTATCTTACAGTTCCAAAAATAATTAATTCATGCCTGCCATGATTAGAAAGCACAGAGGTACCGCATCTCAAAATGCAGGCAGGCGTATCATGCAGAAAAGAACAGTTCAATGCCAGGCTACTGACGTTATCTTAGTCGTCACAGCCACTAGTTGGAGATGTGACCAGTGCAATATTGGGCATGACTTTAAGTCAGAGGTCAGCATGGAAGAACACCTGCGAGAAATACATCAAATCAATACAGATTCCCACTCACCTTTGCACAATGGCATTGATTCGTTTGGAAGTGCACTTGGTGCAGGTGTTTCTGAAGATGAGCTCATACCTGAAGATAAGCAAGAAATAAAACAGCTAAGACTTGTAGACCATGATTATGAACGTGTCATTCCAAAGCCAAGTCATGATAGCTCTGTTAAAAATAAATCAAGTCCACAAGATAAAATATCAAAACAAAATCCTAAATCCTCAGTTATAGATAGTACAAAAAAGTCATTTGTCACAGATAGAAAAAAATGCTTGGATCTTGCAGACAGTTTATTTCAGTCAAGACCTACACCAGTCTGTCTAGTGAAATCATCAGTAGGGGTGGAGAAGAGATCAAGAAAAAGAACTGCAAAAGCAATGGAGAATTCTCCTTTAAAAATAGTTGCTGTATATCAGTCAAATCTTTTCAAGAAAAAATCTGTACGTGAAAATGAGAATGAAGGCCCCCGTCCAGGAGCTGTAACTCTTTCTTCAAGTCAACCAACCCTTTCTAAAGGGTCCACAAGAATGGTAAACCAGGATGTGATCATTCTTCAGACAAAAAAATCTGCAAAAGTTAAAAAAAGGCGCTTGATAAATTCTTATACAAAGAAAATACAAGCCCGGAGTACTAGAACAAAACAAATTGTCAGTCAGGTGGCAACATTAAAAAGCAAGTATGTCACCCTGCTAGAATCAGAAAAAAACATGGAAAAAGAATCAGTGGTCCAAACAGATCTTCATAAGGATTTGAACAGTAATGCAGCTAATATACCACCTGATCCCTCATCACCAACAAATAATTTGCCTGGCACATCTGCACAAGCCCACCAGGCACATTCACACTTAACATATTCAAAGCTAAAACCAGTAATTTTACCTCCCACTAAGGAGAATGAAATAACCAAGAATGACTGTCCAAATGTCAAACATCAGAAACATAATATTCAGCCATTAAATTCTTCTTCACATTCTTCAGCTACAGGAACTACAGATCATTTAAATATAACAACAGCATCATTGTTACCATTTACATTTCCTTTACCTGACTCTTCTATGGCTGGCAACTCAGGGACAACTCTGCATAATCAAACTAATAATATAAACACTTGTATACCCACAAGCAATTCTGTGATAATTTTGAGTCCTAATGAAATGCCTTTGAATGTGTCAGAGGCTATTAATATTGCCACTGGAGATTGTGAAAATTCTGTTTTAGCATCAGGTGGTGACACAATCATAATTTCAGAACCTGTCTCAAGTAGTTTCACAATTTCTTCCCTTGAAAATGCACAATTAATAGAGACACTTAGCACTGATTATTTCAGGGGCAGAGTTTTATTCTCTGAGACAGAGGCACCTACATTTTCAAATACCACATCAGGCATGATGAATGATCAGAATTCAGCAACCAACATTACACTTATGGCAACTCCATCTGTAACAGTCTCGACACATGAAAGTGTGACACTTGTGCCTACCTTACAAATCACTTCATCACCACAAGACAACACCATGCTTATGCCAAAACCACAAGCAGCAGATGACGGTGCTAAAGCAATAGAACTTGCAGCAGGAGTCTTGCAAGAACTCCATGAAAATCTTTTAGCTTTTCAGCAGTCATTGCCATCACAGATAATTGGATCAGATTATGACTCTAATAATATAATAATGACTCCAATTCATTCTTCCCAGAACTGTGATAGACTGTATACAATGGTGCCCCAAGCAGACAATGTTGTTGTTGTTACCAGCCTAAAAGAGCAGAATCAACAGATTCAAGGCTTGGAAAAATATAATGTTGATAATTCAGCTGCTTCTGAGCAGATTGTTCTTGAAAATCAAGACCAAATTCAAGAAATTATAGTGAGGGAGAACCAGTCTTTGGAGAATTTAGAACAGGCTGTTTACTCTGCACACCATTTTGCAATGCAGGCTCTGTCAACTGATGCCATAACTAGTGATCATCCATATGGTCAAAGTCTTCCTATTGATAATGTTACCCATAGCTATTCATTGTTAAATTCATTTTCAAAGTCAGATCATCCTATACCGAACCATTCAGTTGAACTGAATGGCTATGATACCTCTGTTGTTGCCAATGAGCCTGAAAATACAAATCATCCTATACCAGCCATCTTAAGTATGACAGAGATGAATAATCTATCAACCAGGAATGTTGAAGACATCACACATTCAGGTAAAACTATAGAGGGTGACAGTCCTTCAAGCCAAGAAAAATTATTACACAGATCTTCCTCATTTGAAGAGAATAATGACTTGAGTTTATCTTCGAAGCATCCCCTTCATGTTTGCAGCCTCTGTGAACACAACTTCCACACAGTTGATTTGCTTGTGGAGCACACTGAAAAATATGCCAACCACCAGCCTGCACAGTGCAGATCCTGTAATCTCAGGCTCCACAACATTCATTTGCTTAATTTGCATATATTTTATGTGCATGAGAAGAAGGGACCAGCATCTTGCCTCCTCTGCAACAAAATCATTGGCACTCGAAGAACTCTTTTGTGTCACCTGGCTTCTGTGCATCTGGGCTTAGAGGGGAAAAACCCAGAACATCTGTTGTATGATTCCCGTGGCATGCATACGTGCACCATTTGTAAACGAAAGATTATTGAGACCCGTGCTAGCATTGACCGACATTATAAACTTCACACAACCCTAAAGAACTACGCTTGCCAGGTTTGCGGAAAACGGTTTCAGTTCAAATATCTGCTTCTGTCTCATCTTGAAACTCACAACCCTCAAAACCCAGACTTGCAGGCATTGGGCATAACTGAGGAGAAGATTATCATTCAGAAATGCCACTTAAAAGCCAAATACACTTGCGAACGCTGTGGAAAGAGCATGATGAATGTGCCTCAGACAATACGTAGACACATGTACAGGCACACTGTAAAAGACGTATTAGGCGACTTGAGAGAGAAGTACCACTGCCCAGACTGTGGTAAGGAAATTGCTGTCATAGGGCAAAATGTGGCATTACATATGCAGACACATGGCCGTACCATCCAGTGCCGGTTCTGTGAAAAAATCTTTAGCACCATTGAGAACAGGCGCAGGCATGAGAAGCGTGTTCATGGGGCAACTGAACCTGAAAAATGTATGTGTGAAATTTGTGGCAAGCTGGTTTTCTCAAAATATACTCTTTTAGAACACATCAAACTTCATTCTGAGGCAAAAGGGCTGTTCTCCTGTGACCAGTGCCCCAAGTCATTTCATTACCAGAGTCAGCTTGAGAGGCACAAAGCAAAACATTCAAGTCGGATCACTAACTGTGAATACTGTGGAAAGCCATATATGACCAAGAACAGTCTTGAACGGCACGTGAAGGTTTGTACATGTTCTTGTTCTCTTTCTTACATTAAGATTCTTATTCATTTTCCTTATGTAGGAGTAAAAAATAATCAATAAAATACTTTTCTTGTGTGTTGAGCTTTTCTAGAATATTTTTATATTAAATATTTCTATTGTTACATACCAGTATTTATTTAGAGACCCTGTCTCAGTATGAGGATTTAAAGATTATTAATTTCCAACATTAACCTATGCTGACAACAGACTGGTTGCCAGATTTACCCTTCAGTCTCCTAAATTAACTCCCTTGGTTTAGATATTAAATTTAGTGACACTGACAGGCAAGCCTGTGTAATAATGCACGAACTGGGTACATTATCCAATCACAACTAATTGTGCATTCAAAACATTCATTTGACTCAGCCCCCAACCCAGTTCTTATTTGGTCTTCCTTGCAATAATTAGCCATCTTATGTAATTAGATAACAAATAAGAATTTAATAAATTTAACAATTAACAAATGATAATTCCATATATCAAAATTCAGATATGAAGGTCATAGGACTACCTATTTGTCTTGTTTGTACGGAATCGTAACGCATAGTTCTGATTTAAGAGATCACCAGCTGTCCACTTAGCTGTTTTATCTTGTCATCCGTTATGGCAGTTCACACCACAACAGTACGTCATTGGATAACTGGCAGACTGATGCATAACATGCCACTTGAAAAGCATCGATTCGGCTCTTCAACTTGTGGTCATAAGATGCCCAGTGTTCAGTTAAGTCGCTGTGGTTTGCCTCTCGCTCAGCAAGTCAAGTATAGCACGTCGAACACACTCAGGATTCAAACATGGAATCCAAACATGAAATTCCAAATGTGAAAACATGAAACCCGCTCTTGTCTGAAATGTAAATGGGTTTTCTCGATTCACGGAATATGGCAGCCTGTCTGGAATATGTCTTAGGCACAATTCCCTCTTGAATGACAGCTAAAGCCAGATTCACTGTATATAGTGTATATAAACATGTCTATGGATTATGTCAGGAAATCTATAGGTCGAGCATCAGGCTTGGACAATGACCCAATTTATGCTATTGTTCAGGCATATTATATAATAGGTGCGGACCCCTCTTTTGATTGCGCGCAAGCCCTCTGCAGCACGACATGTCAGAAGCGTGATGATTATATCACTGTTCGCAATGCCTGTACGAATACGACAACTATTAAAAAGGAACGAACTTCAGGGAGCTTAACATAACAATACAGAATAATTATTAGATAGCAGGTCAAGTATAATTTGTCCTTGACTTCATAAGTTCATTACATCTATAAAACATTATTTATTTTTGCAGGTCCTAAGAGTAAGCTGTTACACTTGTTCCCAAGAGTGTCACACACATTAAGATTGCAAATTTTTCTCTTAAAAGCAATCACATACACTAAGGAATTCAGCCTTGAACTGTCACATAGCCTTCAATATGTTGTCACACACATTAATAATGCAATCTTTCTCTTAAAAGCTGTCACAAGCAATTCATCCTGGGAGCTGTCACACACATTAACTGATTAAGCAATTCAGCCTCTCTCTTAGTTTAGGAGTTATCACACGCATTAGTGAATTCAGCATTCCTCTTTAAGAGCTGCCACACATTAAGAAATTCAGCCTTTCTCTTTAAGAGCTGTCACACACATTAAAAATGTAACCTTTCTCTGAAAAGCAGTCACATGCATTAAGGAATTCACGTGAGTTGTCACACGCACGCACGCACACACCTCCAAGACTTGTCAGGCACAGGAATACAGCCTAGAGTTGTCAATGAATGCAATCTTGCTGCTTTGAAGTGTTATAATTAATATAACTTCAGATTTACTTAAGAAGTGTTAAGGCTGATAAAATGATGATATCTATTAAAATGTAACCTTTGTATGTTGGTCCCTGCTGCCAAGTATTAATCTCAGATTAATCAGTTTAGATGTATACGTGTGTGCACTTAATGCATTTGTGTGCATTCATTTCTTATTTCTTTCTTTTATCTTTCTGAGAATGTCCTCAAACAAATATAAAATTTTAGCCATTTTATTTATATCATTTCTTTGCTTTTATATAATTAAAATGTTGTGTCTTTAACTTCTTTATTTACAATAAATTCTTGAATATGTAACAGGTAGAGCATATGGGTGTAAAAGATTATCGATACAAGTGTGACCAGTGCACTGCACAGTTTTTCGACAGCATACAGCTCCGTGATCATAAAGCATATCACCATGAGGGCGTACGGCGGTACAAGTGCCAAATTTGTGGAGAGAGCTTTGTGTGCCGCCCAACACTTCAGCGACACATTCGCCGAGTACATGAGGGCCAAACGCCATATATATGCAAAGTGAGCATAATATGAAAAGTCAGATCAAAGAGTGACCATATTTTAATTTTTAATAATAAAAAACGTAACCATTAAATAAATTTACGATAAATTATAAAAGTGTTTCTCAACATTTTCCATATTTGGGTCTATAAGAGATTTATTATTATGATTACAATAGGTGTGTATTTTTCACCCATTATATTATTTGAAAAATGCTATACTAATTTAAGGTCAGTATTCAAAGACCTAATTTAAAGAAAAAAATTAAACTTTTTTAATTGTGTATAAAATAGTGCCAGTTGTGGTAAAAAATAATAGCTTTCAAAGAATTTTGTCAAAATGTTGAATGGAATCTTCTCTGAGAAAGACCAGTAATTTATCTTAATAATTAGAATGAAGTCAATTGCACAGTAGTCACCATTGAGCAAAGCTTTTCTGTATTTAGAATTTTATATTCTCTGCCATATGACAGAATTCAGTAAAGTGAAATAAAATAATATTTTTGAATGTCAGCTAGCTTGTCCATTATTTTTAATATATTAAAAAAATATTATTTTTGCACCTTATTTGTTTTTTATAAATTAATAATATAATTTAATTACATGTATAAGGTTCATAACCCTGTTAGTAAAAGGGTTTTATTTGAAGAGTTATTTTATCACTTTATGTTGCTCTTAACTAGTATTATCTACAAATGCTACTTCATTATTTTTAAATTATTTCAGTCAGTTTTAAGTCTTCTAAACATTGTAATCAATAGATGTGAAATTTAAATGAAAGTTTAAGTTATCTATATAGGCTTTGTAATATAGTGAGTTTTATTATTTCCTAAATGATAGTGACTTTTTCAAGAAAATCATTTCTCAGTTCAATTAGTGGCTGAAAAGGCAGTTTAGCCATGGTGGCCAAATATGCCAGTGCATTACCTACTATTGTCTCAGGTAAGGATATATTCAGTTAAAGCACTAACATTCTGCAGTCATTACCATGGAGATGAGCGTCTGAAGGAAAATGGATTGTAACTTTTTTAAGTAATGCATTCTTATTAAATTAATTGACAGGTTTACCAGTCATCAGCCATCAGGTACTGTTTCAGTAAATTGCATAATTAATATTAACATGTGTACACAGCTACCTCACTTCTGCTGGCTTAGAAGAAAAAAAATAATGTTTACAAGTCTAGAATAATATAAACATACAGGTATAACACTAATATAGTTCTTAATTTCTAGATGCTGCTGCAATTATTTCTTCAATTAAATTTTTATTAATGAACAAAATTGCTGAAGGCATAAACATTACTTGTAAGATGTTTGTGGTTTTAGTAGTGGTATATAATAATATATTCATTGTGGGTTAAGTGCGCTGTTACACACAGGTAAGAATAAAAGGGCTTTTTAAAAAAAATAAATAAATATTGCACTAATCACAATAACATATCCTTTTAGATAATAATTATCTCATTAATTTTTCAGACTTTTTTGATCTTTCACTTTTAATTATTTAAGTTTAATTGTACTTTCATAAGCTGTTATTTTCTGATATGTCATCTATGTTCATTTTATAATATATTTCAAGGGAATGAACACCAACTAAAAGAACGATCAAACTTGATGATGGTGATGAAAGCTTCAGAGTTAGATTTTAAATTAAATATAATATGCTCTTTGAAACATGTTTGTGGACAATGCACTCTGCACAAAAAGTTTTCTTCTAAAATGCTATGTGCTCTTTTGAACAAATTTATGGATAGGTACAAGCATGAACAGTTTGTAAAAACATTTAATATGTTCTTTTAACAGGTTTGTGGACAAAATTTTGTGGAAAAGTCACAGCTGTTGACTCATGAAGCCATTCATACAGGAATTGAGCCATTTCAATGTTCTTCTT